>JAVLUZ010000056.1:2241731-2391489 GCA_036768485.1 Mermis nigrescens
GACCGACCCTGTTTTTGAATTGAGAGTACAGTAGCTTAATATTTTTAATATACTTTGTACCATGTCTAACTTCTTTATGACCAATCATATACTTCTTCATGGCTTTACACCATTACTAATCAATAAAATCGCTTACATGCTATATACAGTCTGTTTTTAACCTAGTGCTAGATATTCTTATAACTATGCCAACTGATTTCTCAACTGCTCGACGGACGACCTGTGATTTATTTTTCACATGATGCATGAAATCGCTAGGATGTGGAACCTCTTCTCTCTGTTATACCCGATTTCTCCATCGCTCTGCGATGGACAACATAGTTTAAAAATAGGTTAAAAAACAACAACATAGTGTAAAAATCAACATGGTGAATTATTTTCAAAAATGATTTAAATCGAAGCAAAATTTAAAAACAATTTTCAAAGTTTTGCGCTAAAATAAAGTACTGTATGCAAGGTTATTTATTGTTTTTTATGTACAAGTTTTCGTGAAATAAATGTATCTATGTATGTACATATATTGTTTAAACTAACTTCTTTCTTCCGTTTTACTGATTACAAATATGTATGTCCATTAAATTTTCATTCTGTTCAAGATGCTTAGGGTTATAATTACACTGACAACCAATTTTAACTATTCGATCGCTCCCGAAAGACTTAAGAAAAAATTTTGGGTTAGTTTTTTGCCCTGATTCCGAATCTGACTTTCAAAGTTTTTTGTCACGTCATGCTTTTGGGGTATTTGCATTTCACGATTTATGCAAATTACATATGGCC
This sequence comes from Mermis nigrescens, assembly GCA_036768485.1. Classification (NCBI taxonomy): domain Eukaryota; kingdom Metazoa; phylum Nematoda; class Enoplea; order Mermithida; family Mermithidae; genus Mermis; species Mermis nigrescens. The sequence goes on from JAVLUZ010000056.1 coordinate 2,242,509, forward strand.
ATTAAACTTACATATTCATGCAAATCTAAAGGCCGAAAAGATGATTATATACTCAAAACTGTCAGAATATTTAAATACGATCTCTACACTGCGGTTTCAGTGTACAACAATAGTTTTTTAAATTAAACTAACAAAGTACAGGGAACCAGACCTTAAGGCCTATCTCATCAAAAAGAGCATAAAATTCTCTATCTATTTACAGAATAATTTCCAAAATATCTTGAAAGCACAAAGAATTGTGAATAAAAACGTCCAAAACTACAGTAATTTTCCAATATTGCTGCCTGCATGGCTAAAAATGAAAAATACCAATTCTTGATCAAATAATACGAGTGAGTAATCATTCGAGAGCTCACTTCACACTGTTTTCAAATTCAGCTCAAACATTCAATGATATACAACCTGTGGCGCATAATAAGCATAGCTCTTGAAGGCAGCCATATTGGAAAAAATTTAAAACGCGTAGTGAACGGCGGGCTTAGGAGAATAACCAAAAAATGAACATTTTAGAGGATGCTATACGCAACTATTTTGCCAGTTTTCAGTATAATGTCACAAACTAGTGAAAAAATGGAGCCATGTTGAAATATAAGCTATTTTTGCTATGTGGTATACTGTAGTTATAACAAATTTAATGTTTTTTTGGCAAAATACTTTTATTTTTTTGTTTTGTATTCAGAAAATTTTACTTTTTTGAAATCGGTTCAGTGCTTCTAGAAATTAACTCAAAAAACTATATCTGACACTTCAGCTTCATTAGTGGTTTTAAGTGATTCCAGATTACATTATGTTTATTAACTGATAGATTACTGTAGGAGCAAATGTACGTGTGAAATAAAATATACATTGTTTGAAAGTAAATTTAATTCTCTTTCTCATAGGGGCTCAATTATTGTACCATGTTAAAGCTATGCAGAGCTGCATATCAAAATGTAATAATTTTTTGAAAATCAGTGAAAATGCAGCGTTGAGTACTATTTTTTAGCATGTAAAACATTACACCTGATTTCCATATTTATTACATTATGAAGTTTAGAACTTATATCTACATATGGCTTACTAGTCCTGCACCTTGAAAATATTGTGTTTTATTGAATTGCTTTCTAATCTGATTTCAAATCTTTTTTTATATTTTGCACTAGCATGTCTAGTTCTTTTAGAAATTTATGTTTTAGCATTGGTATTGTACAAATTGCAGTAATTAGAAATTTTACATTTCTTGAACTTTTGGAAAACGTTTTCATCTCAAAAAGTCATTACCATTGCTAAGCATTTTCCTGTACTAGCAAAACATATTCCAAATTCTTAATACAGTTGAGAATTAAGGAGTTGGACAATTTTGAAAGTTTTCATTTGTCTAAGTTGAATTAAAATAGTGTTTACATTTTGATTCGTTTTATAAATTCTCGGTTGTTCCAAAAACAAAACGTGCTAGTCCAAAACAAAGAACAGGTTCACAATCAGTGTAAAAATCGATTTAGATGCAGACAAACAAGCTGACAATAAGGCTCAAGCTTTATACTGCTGCATTCGCAAAGTATGCGTATTTTCTTGCATATGACAGTCAAATAGCTCAATAATTATTTCTATATAGACGTGCTAAAAAGTCTAAAAATATATTAAAAACCAGCGTAAAAATGGCTTAGGATCGCGTAAAATTGTTTCGGAGAAATATTTTTGTAATTCAATGTTATTTATAGATTTTGTTAGAGAAATATTTTCAAAATCTCAGAGGTCGACTGGACTGATCACCCCAGAGATACGTGCCCCAGTCCTTGCAAGTCAATTTCTCAGCTTTCTGACACGCTCATCTGACGTTTTAAATTTAAAATGTCGCTTGAAAATTCGTGTTCTTCAGGGCCCGGTTTCTGAATGAAGGGGTTAACTAACCCCAGGGTTAAATTAACCCCAGAGTTAGTTGGCTCCTGAGTTAAGTTGACCCCGGGGTTAACTTTATACCCAATTTCCCAATGAATTTTAACCCTAGGGTTAACCCTGAGGTTAAAGTAACCCTCTGGGGGTTAAGAACTCCAAGCATTTAATGTGCACATATTTGTGTATGCATTGCATTTGTAGATCGGGTATAGCCGGTTACTTTGCATTGCACACAACTAATCGAAATTTCAATTGAAAAAAGTTCCAGCTCGCACATTGTATCCACACTTAAGCGTGGAGTTGGGGGCATGCACTCCCCAGAAGGCCGAATACCCCCCCCCCCAGATATCAAAATGCCCCCCAGAATTCAATTTTTGAAATTTTTGTTGTTTTTCTAGCAATTTTTTGATGCCAATGGATAGTGCTCGATGAATAAGGTTAAAAAATGGTATTTTTTCGCCATACCACTATTTTTTAGACTATTTTTTGATCTTTGAAAAATCTTGCAACCCCACAGAATTTCGGTGCTGCCCACCTATGGTGACGGGTTTATAAAATATTTATCTCATTAGAGAAGAATGAGTATTTTATATCAAAGTTGGATAAATAATCTTATTCTGACAAGTTTCCAAATAAACCCTCTCATACAATTGTGCAAGGGATCGAATTTTAATACAATGTCAGTGTCACTTTAGGGCTCTCCATTTACACATTCCTTTAAAGCTTAGTGGCCTTTCAAGGTTTTTACAACTTTCGTAAAATTCGTGAACTGCTATAAAATATTCATCTAAATGATATTTCTCGAAAGTTTATACGAAAGTTTTCTAGTGAGCATCGACTGTGTGAAATTTCAGGCGCAATATTTTCGTCTCACGGAGCTGCCGCACAAATTGACTAGAGCCGAAGGATTTGTTTCTCATAAATTGCGTCCATTCGTCAGCACAGCAGATATGCACAATGTGGGAATGCTATGTAGGAGGTTAGCCTAAAAAATATTTAATTGCCTTTTTGAGCTCAAAAACGGTGAATACGGATTAATAAACATAATTGTTTCAGCATTTCTGATGATGCTCTATCCTTCATGAACGTAAAAAATAAGAAAATTAAGAAGAATTTTAATAAATTGAATAAACCTGATGGAAGGGGTGAACACCCCGAAACAAACCCTCGAAGATTACATATGCTCCTCAGCATATCTCAATAGAATACGAGTTAATTATCCGCTGTCAAAAGTGGATTTTTAGTCTTTCACATAAGTTTGGGCATAAATTTTGAGAATTTTTTTTGGAAATAAACCGACGGTTTACGATAATTATATATCAAATTAATGCTATAATCGAAATCTGTCAGCTTATTGTCAGTCATAGTTCTTAAAATTTATGCCATAACTTAAGTGGCATTAAGTTTGCAAGCTTATCATAGGAAAATTTCGAAAATTTTGGAAATTTTCATTTTTTTCGCAGCGGAAATGATCCTGCATCAATGGCAAAAAATCGCTATGTACTTTGTGCATAACGAACGAATTTTCCGGACTATTTTCTAAAGTATCACAATTGCTCGCCAACAATTGCTCGCCCAGCAATTGCTCGCCCAGCAATTGCTCGCCCAGCAATTGCTCGCCCAGCAATTGCTCGCCCAGCAATTGCTCGCCCAGCAATTGCTCGCCCAGCAATTGCTCGCCCAGTAATTGCTCGCCCAGCAATTGCTCGCCCAGCAATTGCTCGCCCAGCAATTGCTCGCCCAGCAATCGCTCGCCCAGCAATCGCTCGCCCAACAATTGCTCGCCAAATGATTGCTCAACGAATAATTGCTCGCCAATCACCAACAAATGCTAGCCGAACGATTACTTGCTGTGCGATTGCTCGCCATGAATTGATCACATGGGAATCGCTCCCTAAGCATTGTTACTTCACATTTTTCGAATCAGCAATTGTCATTCTATATCGGAATAATATACGCTATAAAGATGGAAGTGGGTTCCTTCCAAAAATCGACCGTCCCCGGATCTTGTAATTATCCGGTCTGAACAAAATTGTGTAATTAAGTACAATTTAGTTCTGCTGTGATCGGAAGTATTTCCGACATGAATTACTTTACTGTAATGATCAGCTTGTAACTGATAGAACGAATTGAAAAAAAAACTTAAAAATGCATTTCTCGACTAATCACAGGTGATTGGTGAGCAATCATTCGGCGGTGGCGAGCACCTGTCGACTTTATTGAGTGCATTAAAACTGAAAATTAAGATTTAAGGAATTAAAAATCATTTTGGTACGCTAAAAATGAATACTTTCAAACTGAAACTACTGCTTCTTCTCTCTTTCCTACCGAAAACGAAACAATCTGTACATAGATAAATGTATGAGCTCAAATGTATGCATTATCACAGCAGGACTGAATTGTACTTAATTATACCAGTTTTGTTCAGACCAGGGGTCTGTTGCACCAAACGCCTCTGAACCTTTCTAGAGGTTCAGTGGTTCAGAGGCGCAAAAATTCTGTTGCACCAACGTCTACACCACTGAACCTCTAGAAAGGTTCAGAGGACCTCTAGAAAGGTCTAATAAGGACCACGAGAAAGGTTTCTGTTGCACCAAAATCTAGTGGTTCAGAGGTTCAGAGGTTCAGAGGCGCTTAGTGTAGTTATTTCTAGTGGCCGATTTGCTCCACTAAAAACAATTTTCTAGCCAAAACAGTATTGATTAGATGTTTTCACAAAACAAGTATGAAATTTAGCATTTCTAGCTTGTTACTGGAGAATGAATAAATCGATTGCTTAAGCTTAATCGCTCCACATTCAATTTTTATTTCATTTGTGATTGTTGATAAAAATGACCCTAACATAAATTCGTGCGCTTCTCGATTTTAATATCTGCATGTAGTGAATTTTTTGATTAATTCTGCAGAAAATCCGACGAAAATTGAAAGAAACAACACTTTATGCGTACATAACGCTTTATTATTCGTCTACATTGTGCGCATAAAAGAAATATCTACACCTCTGAACCACTGAACCTGTAGAAAGTACCTCTGAACCACTGAAACACCAACCTTTCTAGAAGTCTTTGGTGCAACAGAACACCTCTGAACCTCTGAAGCGCACCACTGAACCACTGAACCACTGAACCTCTGAAACACTGAATTTTCAAACGTTCAAGACTATTCTCGTTTTCTCTAGAACAGCATGGAAAATTTTTGAACAAAACTTCGAAGAATAATGTATAAATTGAACTACATATACGGTCAAAAATGACTATATGTACATACATACAATGTCGTGAAGCGCCGAAAATTTGTCACTTTTGAGCAATTAGAACATCTCCAACGATTTTTTTCTGAAAAAGTACGAATTCTGGGCGAAGGTGAAATACTTTTGCGAGGGTGAACCCTCCAAGATCGTGCATGTTGCTATGTATCTGTTTATTGTGCTAGGAAAATGATCTTCGTTTGTTCTAATTTAATGATTTTTTGCAGTATGCACTCAGTATATTGACTGATCGTGAAGCTTGTCATTAACTGAAGTTTGTCATTAGAAAACATACTAATTTTATTGAACTACCATATTCGAGACATTAATGTAAAAGTAGTCATATGCAGCCTTTTTGAAGCTTATTGCAATAAAAATATGCCTATGTATGAGTAATAAGATAAAACATGAAGTAAGAGTTGACTTACAAACTGCATTAAAAGAAGAGCATTGTATAACATTGTTTATATTTATTATGTTTCCATCCTGCAACATATAAAAGGAAACGAAAAATTCCAAACATGAATTGTTTTTTGCATGGAAAAAATTGAAATTCTCTGAGATTGCGATTTCTTTATTCAAAAGCATAAAACAGTTTTCAATCAATTCTGCAAAGCTATAATTTTAGTTTTCTGATGGAACTCGCTTTTCATAATCCTAGCCATGCATTATGCGCGTAGAGTACGAAAATCGAATAAATGAAAAACAAAGATTTAACTAAACAATATAGTAACTACACTTCTTAACTATACCTCTTAGATACAGTTATTTGCTGATTGTAACTTTATTTTATAAGATATGTATATAGTTAGCAAAACTTTATTTTTTTACTAAGTTTGCCAACGCTTCCAACATGCGAGATTCCGCACTATCTTACGTATTGCGTACCTATAGAAGTTGCACAGCATGGTCAATCTGGGGGAGGAGAATCGACCGGTCTGGGAGGTCAAAAATTGAGCTTTTTTGGGCCGAAATGAGCTCAAAAATTGGCATAATCGCTTAAATAGCGTTAAAACTATAGGTACGTTATTACTCAGTTTATGGTCAATTAACCAATTTAATGCACTTTTGAAGAAAATTTTTAATTTTCATTCATTTTCGGCCTTCATTTTGCCTCATTCTCCTTAATAATTTTCCATATCTCTAATTTATGGGGTTCATATCCTCAAACCACCCATGTGCGTGTGTGATTGCGCACGTAAACTTACCCATTGCCTAGTTTTTGTTACAGTATGTGAAGCCAAGTCAAACATGTAAAATTCCTAAAGCCAAACTTTCAGCTATTTTAAAGCAAGAATACTTTTTATATACATTTGTGTACTCCAGATGTAGCATTTGTATGTTGATATTGTAATCGATCTTGGACTTATTTTGTCGAAATTTGTCTCTGAAGCTAATTTTATAATTTTAAGACCTTAGGCAGTCAATTATAAATAGTGTCACATATATACATGTATAGGTATGGACATAACGAATACTATTAAATACACATATGAAAAAATGTTTAGGAACAATACGGCAAAAAGTCAAAACAAGCGAAAGTCGAAACTTTTTCTGATAAAGTAGGTACTTGATATCGGAATAATATGAGAGCATCAACTCAACACCAAACTACTCATATTCGCTCGGATGGTTAAAAATTTGTAGTGGCCTCTTCGAAAAAACTCGAACATCATTCGTAGTTTTCGCTCCTATAGTAGTCGGCGGCTTATCGAATTCCCACTTGGTGGAGTCTCAGGGCCTAAATTAGGCGCGGGTAAATTGCATTTCTTGGCGTAAGTCGTGCAGAAATCGCGAGCATCCGGATCAGTAACCGGTTGATTGGTTTCGCAGTATTTGTGATAGTATTCGAGGTTCGTGTCGCAATAAATCGTATTTGGCTGTTGAGATAGCGCTGCACTTTGCTGAGTACTTCTTATGGAGGAAGTTGACGAAGTTTGCTGAGGTTGAGAAGAGGTGCTTAATGCAGTTGCTGATGAAGAGGACGAGGAAGCTTCTGTTGTAGCCAAATTTTTCGATGAGGTACCGAATGTCACTGATGAAAAGGACGAGGAAGCTTCTACTGTAGCCGAAGTTGTCGAGGTACTAATAAATGTAATTGATGGGGAGGACGAGGAAGCTTGATTTGTATTAGTCGACTTCGTTGGGCCCAATAATTGTCGGGTTGGGAGGTTTAAAGCAGTGGCGTTCTGGCAGTAGCTCAGATACGGTTGTCTTTCGCACACGGCGTTTATCATTAAGCCTGTATAAAATGTAAAAATATATAGAAAAGTATGGATTACGCCAAAAAACGATTTGTCAAATGTAAAAATAAGGGTAAATTGAACCGATTGAAAAAATTTTAAAAACATACTATATGAGCCATAAAATAAAATAGGTGAATAACAAATAGCAATGTTATCCTGCGCGTGAACAATTTTACAATTTTAAAAATATTTTACAATTTTATCAATTCTATCCTGCATGCGAGGTGCACTCACCCTATAAGTACATAATTTTTAAAAACAAAATCGGATCTTTAAAGCCGCCCTCCCCATCCTTAAGTTATTTTTGACTTAAAATTTGTATTAAAAATTCCACTCTAACGTGAACACAAATTTTCAGAATAAAAAATATGTAATAACGAACGTTGGAGCTGAATATTTATTTTTTGTAGTCGATAAAAATTTAAAAATAAATCAATTTTTATTTGTTCAATATTTAGCAATTGCTATATGCATTAACATTTTCGATGAAATAGCCATGCGCATAATTATAGTCTGTTTCACATAACTTCGGTCATAAATTTTAAAGCCATCTCCGACAATAAGCTGACAGATTACGATTATAGCATTGATCTGATATACAATTATCGTAAGCCTCGGCTTACTGTCGATGAAAATTACTAGAATTTATGCACGAAGTTATGTGAAAGAGACTATAGTCAAATTTCAATGATGCCTCATTTTATTTTAATTAATATCCATTTTTATTTCAATTTCGTTTTTTGTTTCGGAATCGTTTTAAGTCAATTTTTTTGATTGCGATGACCTCCTACAAAAGTGCGTAGATGACGTACTTGATATTTCAATCAACTTTTGTACGATCTTATTATTAAATAGGATAGCATTAAGGCGGATCGTTGTTTCTATCGGACATATTTGAACGATTTGACCCCGAGTAAATTTTTTGAAACTTCTATTAAGATTATTGGTTTCGGGTCAAAACTGAGAGTCTTACAGTAGCAACCGACTTCTGTTGGACAATACCGCGACAAAACACAAAGATTTTTTTGGCAGTATGTCGAATTTTGAGTATCTTAAATCCTCAAGAAACAATGCCTTGGTGTGGATGCTAATGACTCATTTATAGAAGTTTTATTGAATTTATCAATAGGCCGATAATTATGCCCAAAAATAAGCACCTACCATAGGCGGGCGGCTCCAAAGTTCTGGGGGATGCAATATTTTTTCAAAGGTCAAAAAATGGCCCTAAAAATGGCGGTATGGCTAAAAAACACCATTTTCAACGTCTCTCATCGAGCACTATCCATTGGAATCAAAAAATTGCGAAAAAACAGAAGAAAATTTCAAAAATTGAATTCTGGGAGGGGGGTATTTTGATTTCTGGGGGGGGGTATTTCGGTTTCTCGGGGTAGGGATGCATACCCCCGAACCCCACGCTCAGGTATGGTACCCACCCACTGATGTACCAAATCGAACGCAATAAAAAGTAAAAATCTCACCCGCGTAAATATGTTGGGCGTAAAATAAAAGACAATACGAGATAATAATTTTGTTCATAATGTCTGCAAAATGCATACGTGACATTTTTTCAAATTTGCGTAGAAATTACGAACACTTTTTGGTAAAGATAAAAATCGTTGTCACTAACCGCAAATTTTCGTCATAAATACCACAAATTTGTTTATATATAATTCTTAACGCGAATACCTTCTATTTAACCCACACAAACTACGTCGTCTAATAACCTGAAAAACGTCCGAGCAAATCAGTCGCGACTCGCGTAGCTGCATATTTTAGCCCTGACTGACAAATTTTTTCAGTTCAATGACGTAGGAAGCGAATATCCGTCAATAAATCATTTTTAATCAAAGGATGAGTGAGACGCGCACGCTTACGTAAAATGTAGCCTTTATTCTATACTAGATTTTTGTTTGTATCGCATAAATTCGGAAAAAGTCTTGATTGGGTAAGAATATTTGCGCCAAAACAATTTTTCGAAGTAATATTCCGATCCTAATTTGAAAAAATTCGGTATATTATAGATATGCCGTGTCTTTGACCTCAAAGTAAATAATGTTTGATCGAGACTTATCGTATTCTACAGTAATATAGTGTTTATCTCCTATTCCATACGATAGATATGCACTTTCTGCTTAATTTTTAAATATCGTATCAAACCCTTTTTTCGTGTTCTGTGATGTTCTGAGAGTAAGGATGGCGCGATGGAAATATCTCCTTTCATTGAATTGCATTTATCTAGCTTACAGTAAAAGGGAAATCTCTTTTTTTGCTATAGAAATATAGAGCGCATTAATAGCTTCCCAAAAATGTATTGCATGTGCTATAATTTTACTCCTGGAACGAGAAAATTGCAAAGACGACATATGTTTTTGGCCTCCTGTTATCGTCTTTTGTTGTATTCCCTGCACAGGAGCAAAATTAGAGGGTGTGCAAAACATTTCCCGAAACATTCCTTAAAAGCGGAAGACTTTCATTTGACTGCATGGCAAAGAAAAATGATTTAGTAAAGACGGTATACGCAAAACGGGCCAGTCTTAACAGGAAGGAGGATTGGAGGAAACCAATGGTAAATTCAGTTTTATATAATTGGCCGAAAGCAGTGACGGATCTAGGATTTTCCTAAGGGGGCTGTTCCCCAACTTTTCTGGAAAAAGGGAAAAACAGGTCCGAAAATTCGCACTTCTCGTACAAATTAGCGTTTTTTTGCGTTTTACATTGTCTACTTTCATATAAATTCACTTTTGACGCAATAATTATTCGATAAATTTCGAAATTTTCGAGAATTTTACGCGAAAAATTCATTAAATTTCTTTGACATTAGCGAAAATCCGACGCGAAGCGCCGAAAATTTTGTGAAATTTAGGCTGGAAGATGTTTAGAAGCTTGATTTACTGCTCGATTTTCTGTATTTGTAGCATTTTACGCCGAACGTCAGAAATTTTTAAAAAGTTATTTTCGAAAATAGAAGAAATCTATGCTACAATAGCTGTTTCTGCTCTTGAAATTGTTTTAAAAGCTATTCCATGAGCAAAAAATTGCTTCCGGGTAGCAGAGAAAGTAAATAAAGGCCATTATAGGTATTATCCGGCGCGAAGCGCCGGAAAAATTTTGAGAAATTATGATTACTGATGGCTAAAAATCATTGCAAATTACATATACATACATTCTTTTTCTCGCCAAATATTTTTGGCCAATGGGGGTAGGTGCCCCTCCTCCCTTTGCCCCCTTAAATCTGCCCCTGGCTGAAAATACGCATTAGCAAGAGTTTCTATCTCATAGCGAAATCTTTTAATCGACAAGTCGAAATGATTATAAGCTGAGACAAAAATATAGAAATAATAAAGAAGCGAAAAGACGTTCAGCAAATGGAGTCAAGCGAGTCATAATAATGACGATTTTTTCACTGCTTGCCCGTTTGGAAAGTTAGATAAGTTAATGTCCAATAACTTATATTTAATTATGTCCAACTTAGAAGTAAGAAACTAAAAAAAATCAAAAAAGTGATTCGAAACAGAAAAAAATCGAATTTTTATAAGTTAGAGCGAAAAACAGGTCGGTTTACCGTAAACGAGAACAGCGTTCTAACCCAATCACTTTATCAGCATTTTTCGTGTCTTTCTTAAGTCGTCTAGAACTTTGTCTAGCGTCATTTCAGCTCTAAGTAAAATCGTCTTTAATGCTCTACGTGAATTAATATATATGGCGGCGAGTAATGATCATTTTTAGGCATATTCACAGTGATATCACAAAAACAAGAAGAGGAAATAATAAATAAATGAGTGATGTTTTCCCTATCAAACGTAGGTATATTAACATCCCATGTTATAATTGTTTTTGTCGCAACATGGAAAAAGAATCACATTCGGAAGACTCGTACCCAATACCTGCATGTCAATAACGACTCGCTAATCGCCTTTACAACACACAAACCCGTAGCCAGGGGTGAAGATGCAGGTGGTGCGGCCGAACTATCGGGCCCGCATGTTAAATTTGGAAAAATATCGTCAAAAAACGAAAGAATCTTTAAAATTTATGCAAAAACGCTAGAAATATCTCAAGATCATGTTAAATCTTGAGAAATTTATCAGTTTCAATCTATTTTTGATTAGTTTTTAAAGCCAAATACAAGACTGAACAACTTATGCTTGAGTGGTTACATTTAAAATTGTGCTCGCACCCGCGGTCAAGAAATCCTGGCTGCTGGCCTGACACACACCACTCAAAGCTTTCGAAATAAATAATTTCTATATGTAGGAAAGAACGATAGAAAATCTAGAATGGTTTCCTTGCTTTCTACAACATGCCATATCTATTAAACTGCAAATGTTAAACTTGACAAGATTTACAAACATATGATTAGTTGCCTGTCTATCCACATAAATTCACATCAAGTGGTCCAAAGCGAAATAAATATCTAGCTTATACTATTTAGAAAAATGTTTTTTATTTCAGTCAATTTTCAGAGTAGTTAAACAGCAGGCATAGATAGCCCTTTTCCGGGCGTATTAATGCATTAAATGTAAAAAGTGATGATTTAAAAATGAAACCTCATATGTTTGCAGGTTTGGAAAATTTAGGGGTCCGCATTAATCTTTGCAAATTTTATGAATTGACGACAAGGAAATGCATGTATGAAGTAGAACTGTTGCATGGATTAGTCTACAAATTTTGCAATGTGACCTTTATATTTTTTACAAACAGAAAATCAATTCTTACTTTTGCAAAACAGGAGCATGAATTGCACAGGGCATATAAAATAGTGTCAACGATGCTTGAGAAATGCAGATTAGATACAAAATATTCCAAAATTTACAAAAGTTTCCAAATTTTACAAAAAAACTCCAAACTTTACAAAAAAATATTCCAAACTTTACAAAAAAACATTCCAAACTTTATAAAAAATATTCCAAACTTTACAAAAAACATTCCAAACTTTACAAAAAAATATTCCAAACTTTACAAAAAATATTCCAAACTTTGAAATTACTATGCTCAAGCATGTAAAATTCATTTCAAATTTTGCAAAAAATATTCCAAACTGTACAAAAAATATTCCAAATTTTACAAAAAATATTCCAAACTTTACAAAGAATATTCTAAACTTTACAAGAATATTCCAAATTCTACAAAAAAAAATTTAAAACTTTACAAAAATATTCCAAACTTTGCTAATTTTCAGATCAATACTGATGACATGGATGAACTTAAATGTTCATTCATGAACTTTGTGTGGACGCGACAAAGTGCTATAACAAAACAATTGGTGCTCTAACGCGACTGGTGCCACAACGATACCTAATCGGCGAATCAGCTGAAAAGTCATGCTGTAGGTTCTTTGGAAATTTCGATGGGCCTCTGTGGATCGAATTCTTGCCAACAAAGTTTACAATAAACAGCCAATACTACCTCCTCACAAAGCCAATATTGCATAGCAGACCTGGCCAACTGTTACTTCCAACAAATCGGTCATCCACCCTATTCGCCGGATTTAGCCTCTGTGACTTCCATGCATTTAGAAAAATCAAATTGGACTCCAAAGAAAAACGTTTTGACAGTGATGAGGACATTAAAAGTGACATTTCATCAGGGCTGGACAGTCAACCCGTCGAGTTTTGGTTAAAGGGCGTAGAGAAGTGCCAGGAATGCTGGCTTTAGTGTTTTAATATGAATGATGGTTACATTGATAAATAAACTTGTACTGCTGTTCTATAACAAATATTGAGTAAAAAGCTATACTTCCAAAGATCACCCCTTGTATCTTTAAAAATACGCACCTCACAGAATGTGCCGTTATAGCTATGAGCGAAGAAGTATGTTAGGGGTACCCAAGTATATTATAGGTAAGCGCTGACGCGTTACCTATGATGCGTGTCACGCACGCCACAGTAAGAAGAAAATGTAAGTTAGTATTAATCTAAATATGCAAATATATAGCGGTAAAACGAAAATTTACCATAAATATGAAATCTGACTGAATAATGCAGAAGAGCAAAGGCCATAGATATTGAAAAAATTCAGTCAGAAAAAAACAATCACATTTCACAGCCTCACGAGCTGGTCTTGTTTCCGACGTTGGGCATGGTGCTGGGCTCCTGACGTTGGGTACGGTTGTAGCATTGAATTACCAACGTATAACAGTCTCTAAACCTTTAAACAAAAGGATAGAACACTTACTCTATTTCACACACCACAACCGTGCTCCTCAATGAGAGTTTCGAGAGTTTTGACAATACATACATGACAGCGTCTAAGTTGCGAGATCGAAAAGTTTCAAATGTAAGAAAAGTGCTGAAATACTGATATTATGAACAAACACCATTTTTTGATTTTTTTTTATTACTCTCTATCTATTTGCAACAAGAGGTGTCAAAAAATTTTAAAATTTAATTTCGGGGTCTTTCAGATTCTGGAATCTAGATTCCTGTACCACAAATGCACGTGGGGGCAAGGGGTAACGAGGTATTATCATAGGGCGGCAGCACTTTTATTCTGGGGGAGTGGTGCAAGAAAGGTCAAAAATAAACCTAAAAATAGCGGGATTGCGAAAAAATGCCATTTTTAAACGTTTCTCTTGGCATCAAAAAATCGCGGAGAAAACAAGAAAATTTCTAAACTTGAATTCTTGGGGTATTTATGTTTCTGGGGGTAGTCGGCCTTTCCGAACCCCCTATCCTACGCCCACGTGTGGGTATTACCCCTGAAGGCTTGAAGTTCCGTCCGGCGATTTTGAGCTGATGGAATATTTCTGCATCCTATTTGAGGGGATGCAACTTCTGGAAGTTCAAATTCACCCCCATAAAACCAAATACTCCCAGAATTCAACTTTTGGAATTTTTTGTTTTTTTCGTAATTTTTTGATGCCAATGATGATAGTGCTCGATGAGGAACGTTGAAAGATGATGTTTTTGCCATCCAGACTTGGGCTTGGGGGTATGCAACCTCCGGAAATTAAAATGCAGCCCCATAAAAGCAAATAATCCCAGAATTCAACTTTTGGATTTTTTTAATTTTTTCGCAATTTTTTGATGCCAATGGATAATGCTCGATGAGAAACATTGAAAAATTGTGTGTTTTCAATCATACCACCATTCTTAAGACCACATTTTGACCTTTGAAAAATCTTGTACCTCCCCTAGAATTTTGGTGCTGCCCAACTATGGTTCTTACCACTCTTTGTCAGTAAATAATTTCTCACTACTCCAAAGAAGTCGGTGAAAGTTGTTGTTCTTTAAACAGCTGAAGATGTTTTTAAAGTTATTTCTCAATAGCGTTTTTAGCGATCTTTCGGCTCAACAAGAGTATTAAATTTTCGACGCTCACTCCGCATACTAATTTTTTAACTATTTTTACAATTTAATCGATTTTTTCTTAATCTTCAGGATGTTTTCACGTTTTACAAAGAGAGATAATTGTCAGTAACGTCAAAAAAAGGAGTTTTTGATGCATACTCATGGTTTTTAGCCTAAAAACACTTTGAAATATTTTTTTAGTTTATTCACCTGCCCTTCAGAATTCCGACGCTGTTTATGTACAGTGCCGAGCCCCGTATTTCGGTGCTTGCTCCCTGATCAATTCATTTCACAGTGTGCGTCAGGTGGATAATTATTGCAATATTTGATTGCGCAAAAGTACATAGGTCTATATAGGAAGAGTGATACTCGTACGCTTCCCAGTAGTACGAGATAAAATACCTATAGTCCGGTCCATTCCAAATAAATCATCTCTAACTAGAGCAGTAAAACTTTGAGAAGGGGTCGTTGCGTAAATAGCAAATCTTTAATTCGTCAAGAGAAACCTAAAATAACATAAGGAAACTTGCTTTACTCGCATTCCCGATTGTACTTTTAACATCGCTTTATTACTGAAATAATACGGATCGGCTTTGTTATAAGAACTCAAAAAAATGTTTGACCTAAAATAAGAATTATTTTCGTTTCAAATTATTTATTATGTATGTATTTATCTACAGAGTTATTTTTGCTTACGTTTTTTTCATCCTCGGAGCCTTTTGACAGGACGCATTGGATGAGTTTTTGTTTAGCGAGCCTTCCAAACCACCACTCTCTCTTAGTGCCCGCCATATGTTGTTACCCCTGCAAATAATTATTAATTCAAAATAATAGAAATAATAATATTAATATTAATATTAATAAGAATAATATAATTCAAATATTTATAATAATAATAATAATATTATTATTATTATTATAATTGATAATAATAATAATAATAATAATAATAATAATAATAATAATAATAATAATAATAATAATAATAATAATAATAATAATAATAATAATAATAATAATAATAATGATAATATAGATAATTATATTAATCATAATAATAATCCCACCTCTCCATCGAATATTGCTATTTAGAATGGCTATTTTTAAGATTAAAGCAAGAACCACCTGATGCATTTTAATAGAGTAAACTTTCATCGGGTCGATAATTTTAGAATAAAACTATTTTGCCAAAATAATTTGTGCTACCTTATGTCTACAGTATGGTATATGCTAAAAACTGTTCAAACTTTGCATGGTTACTATAGCATGCAGGTTTTGCTTTATATTTTGGAAAGGAGCAGAATAGTTAGACGTTTTCATGCTCTAATTCCACCCTTTTTTGTTTTTTATGTATGAATAGTTCGTTCTGCAATCTAAATTTAATTTTTTTCCAATATGGCTGCCCCATAAGTTATGGCTTTTACAGGCTCTACATTTCATATTAATTAATGTTTAAGCATATTTTGAAGAACCAAAAAACGCTTTTAAATGATTACCTATTTGTTAGATTCACTGGAGAATTTGTATTTTTCAATATGGCCGACATAGAAGTCGCCATTTTGGAAAAATGCTGTAATTTTGAACGTTTTCATTTATGATTCTTCATAGTTTCATAGTTTTTCAAAATTGTTTTTGTAGGTGGCTAGAAAATTTGATGCTATTTTTAATAAGTTAAGTGTCATGTACTGAATCCTTTTAGTTCTTTTAGAAAAATTCAGAATTCTTCAGACTTATTCATTGTAGGCTGAAAGCGACATGATATCTTGAAATTTCGACCGATATAAGTACATTTCATGTAAAAGGTTTCGAGTCCGAAGCGTTGTCTTGATAAGAGATATGCACAGAAATAAAAGGAAATCGGACTCATGCTTCACTATTTATCAACGCTGACTCCTTAATACTACCTACTGAACAAGGACTGGCTCCCTTTAGAAATAAAATCTTTTTTCAAACACCTACATATGTTGGATTACTGTAGTTCTAACGTGAGCATCAGGTTTGAATGGACTATTGTAGTAAGATGTCGCATTTCACTTGACAATACTGCCTGAACGCTAATTCAATTTCAATTTGGAGCTTATTGCTGTATTGTATTTTTCAGGGGCTAAAGTAGTAAATAATTATGGCAGGAAGGAACACGAGGACAAAAATCAATGTATTATTGATCGCATCAAATGTGTCATTCAAAAAATCTCGTGTTCGGAAGCCGATTTAATTAATGAACGCATTTTCGCTAATGAACGCTTCATGTGAAAATATATGTGACTGACACATCTTTTGCTTGAGTCAAAGGAGTGCGACCCCAAATGTTCTCTGAAGTCAAATTGTCATAATGAATCAACCAAGAACAGTAGAAAAGTTGCTCTCAAACTGCCTGACACATTCTAAGACTAATGCAGCAAGACTGTTCCCTCTAAGAGCACCTGCAATTCCTAAGATGACCCGAAATCTATTTATATTTTTAAAGCCATTGGGGTTGAAATATTGTTCTGAAACAGATTTTAAGGATTAGCGCCTTTTGACGAATTCTTCGCCAAGGCGATTCCACAAATCAATTCTTCTGGTCTCAAAATATTAAAGATTTCTCGAATTACGTTTATACCTAGGCGTGGGGGGTTTGGGGGCATGCACCCCCAAAAAGCCAAAATACACCCCTCCCCGGAAATCAATTTTTGAAAATTCTTTGTTATTATTTGCAATTTTTGGATGCCATTGGATAGCACTCGATGAGAAACGTTGAAAATGGTGTTTTTTCGCCATACCACCATTTTTAAGGCCATTTTTTGACCTTTTAAAAAATCTTGCACCCCCACAGAACTTTGGTGCAACCCTCTTATGATGACGACTCTGCTCATTCACGTGAAATTCAAATGATCAATTTGCTACACCACTGTTGTGTGCAAACAAACTGGCGTATCACCTTTGGTTTCTGGTTCATTTTTAGACTTGAGATTATGTCCAGACTCATAACTCAGAACTTGGCAGAAAAAAACAAGACAGAAACACGTTAAACTCCCCAATTTTTTTGACTTTACACCTCCCGAAAAAGCTAAACATTGATGTAAACAAACGCAATTCGCTTTGACGCGTAACCCATAGAAAGTACTTTATTTTTATCCAATTCGACCTCGCCCGACTTCTCAACAGAGAAAGTGGCGAACAAAAAATTGGACAAACACGTATTTTCGACTGTCCACCACATTGTAAACTTTAGAAATCTGAACCTAACGCCCCATTGAATGTAAATAAATTCGGTTCGGGCCAGTTTGATGCCCTTTGATTGTAGTACGTTTGTATATGCCAAACTTATGTTCCGCAAAATATTTGATATGATTTACTAATTAAAATACGAAAAAACCTGTTTTTTCGCCCACTTTACACCTCAGATTTCGAACTTTACACCCCATAAACAAGTCAATATTACGTTTTTTTGAACGCGGCTTGCTTCGACGTGTCGCCATTAGGAGTTACTTTATTTATATTTTATTCAATTCATCCCAATTCATAACCGAAAAAGTTGGCAGAGAAATCATGGACAAAATCTGTTTTTTTACTCATACACTAGACGTAAAGTGTAAATCCCTGGTACTAAATGCGTATTGATAGTAGAAACGTTTGCTGGTAAGCACAATATAGCCCTTGATCCGTAGTACATTTCTGTCAGAAAAAATTTCCTAAAACTCATAACCGGAGTTAATGGCAGACATAAAAAAGTCGAAAACTCGGCTAAAATGTGTCTTTTCACCTCCAGATTTTCGCACTCTTTACACTGCCATTCGAGAAATGAGGCGAAATTCAAAAAACAAAAAAGTGTCATCTGCAGAACCTAAATTGATGAATAAGTCAAATGAAGTGCATGGTCTTGCCAAAAGAATTAAAAAAATGAAAAGAGTTAGCATTCAGAAGATTCGAACCCATCATTCTTTTTTAAGACCGCATCTGAGAACGGAGTTGTCAACCACCGCGTCAACTCGACATATCGGCAGATTTTAGCTTGATTATACTATTTTGAAAAATATTCATCATTTTCCTGAAGTTTAAGAATAGTGCATCTATGATGATAAAAATGATTCTTTATTAAAGACGAGTCAAAAACTTCTGAAATAAGAAAAATCTGATCAAAACTATGCAATACGTATATCTATCGGCATTAAAAAATCGATGTAGATATAATTTAAAGTTCACCTCTTCATACCACAACGAACACTGGCTGTAGAAAAGTTTAAAGGTCATATTCGTTATTCTGACCTTATGGAGAACATTTTTAAAAAATTCATCATCCACGACGCTCTAGGCGCAAACATGCTTCTCGGTGTAAACTTTACACTTATGCTAATACCGCAATATTGGGTGTATAGAAACAAAATAAACTGGGATCTGTAACGCTAAGGTCAGGGCACCTTTTAAGCTTAATTAGCATGTTCCGCCTACTTAGCGGAGTAGTTGAAGAAATATAGTTTTTCGTCTCGAACCCTTTACACTAAAACGATCACAGATCAAGAAATATTGCGTTAAAAGAGAAAAAATTGTCCCTCGAGATTTTGTAAATCTCTACATTATGAAACCAATTGGACTGCACAGAAACCAAAATTGAGTTAGATAAGCTGAATACAAGAAAAGAGTAAAAAAACCGTATACTTTACACTTTTGTGCAACAACCATTGAGTGTAAAGAAATTTTAAGGTCCGATTCGTAATATACAGCTGGGGGTAACATTTGAAAAAAATCGGCTCTCCGCAAATTATTTGATTTTCCGGTTTACACTTTACACACTCATTACTAACTCGGTATTGAGTGTAAACAAAAAAAGACGGGCATCAAATTTTTTAATTATCCATCGATTGAAAAAAAACTGCACCTCCCAGATGTTTGCCGTTATAGCTGTGAGGGGGACACAAATTTCGCACTCGCTGTCGAAAACATATAAGAAAAAAGGATGGCCAAGTATACTATAGGTAGCGCTATCGCGCTACCTATGATAGGTATGGACATAACGAATGCTATTGAATTCACTTATAAAAAATGTTTAAGAACAATACGGCAAAAAGTCAAAACAAACAAAAGTCGGAACTTTTCCTAATAAAGTACTTGATATCGGAATAATGTGAAAGCATCAACTCAACACCAAACTACTCATATTCGGTCGGATGGTTGGAATTCGTAGTGGCCTCTTCGAAAAAACTCGAACGTCATTCGTAGTCTTCGCTCCTATAGTAGTCAGCGGCTTATTAGCGTAGATTAGGCGCGGGTAAATTGCATTTTTTGGCGTAAGTCGTGCAGAAATCGCGAGCGTCCGGATCAGTAACCGGTTGATTGGTTTCGCAGTATTTGTGATAGTATTCGAGGTTCGTGTCGCAGTAAATCGTATTCGGCTCTTGAGATGGCGCTGTACTTTGCTGAGTACTTCTCATGGAGGAAGTTGACGAACTTAGCTGAGGTTGAGAAGAGGTGCTAAATGCAGTTGTTGATGAAGAGGACGAGGGAGCTTTTGTTGTAGCAAAATTTTTCGAAGAGGTACCGAATGTCACTGATGAAAAGGACGAGGAAGCTTTCACTGTAGCCGAATTTGTCGAGGCACTAATAAATTTAGTCGATGAGGAGGACGCGGAAGCTTGATTTTTAGTAGTCAACTTCGTTTGGCGTAATAATCGTCGGGTTGGGAGGTTTAAAGCAGTGGCGTGCTGGCAGTAGCTCAGATACGGTTGTCTTTCGCACGCGGCGCTTCTCATTATACCTGAATAAAATGTAAAAATATATAGAAAGGTATGGATTAAGCCAAAAAACGTTTTTTAAATGCAAAAATAAGGGTAAATTGAATAAAATAAGTAAAAATAGGAAGATGATAAGACCGATTGAGAAAAATTTAAAAGCATACTATATGAGCGATAAAATAAAATAGGTGAATAACAAATAGCAATGTTATCCTGCGCGTAAACAATTTTACAATTTTAAAAATATTTTACAATTTTATCAATTCTATCCTGCATGCGAGGTGCACTCACCCTATAAGTACATAATTTTTAAAAACAAAATCGGATCCTAAAAGCCGCCCTCACCATTCCTTAAGTTATTTTTGACTTAAAATTTGTTTAGAAAATTCCACTCTTACGTGAACACAAATTTTCAGCATAAAAAATATGTAATAACGAACGTTGGAGCTGAATATTTATTTTTTGTAGTCGATCAAAAATTAAAAATAAATCAATTTTTATTTGTTTAATCTTTAACAATTGCTACATGCATAAACATTTTCGATGAAATAGTCATGCGCATAATTAGTTGAATTCCAATGATGCCTTATTTTATTTTAATAATATCATTTTTATTCCAATTTCGTTTTTTGTTTCGGAATCGTTTTAAGTCAATTTTTTCGATTGCGCTGACCTCTTACGTAAGTGCGTAGATGACGTACATGATATTTCAATCATATTTTGTACGATGCTATAATTAAACAGGATAGCATTAAGGCGGATCGTTTTTTCTATCGGACATATTCGAACGACTTGGCCCCGAGTAAATTTTTTGAAACTTCTATTAAGATTATTGGTTTCGGGTCAAAACTGAAAATCTTACAGTAGCGACCGACTTTTGTCGGACAAAACCGCGACAAAACGCAAAGTTTATTTGGCAGTCTGTCGAATTTTGAGGATCTTAAATCCTCAAGAATAAATGCTTTGGTGTGAGTGCTAATGACTCATTTATAAAAGTTTTTTTCTGAATTCATCAAAGCCGACAATTATGCCCAACAATAAGGCACCCACCATAGGCGGGCGGCTCCAAAGTTCTGGGGGTGCAAGATTTTTTCAAAGGTCAAAAAAATGGTTTTAAAAATGGCGGTATGGCGAAAAAACACCATTTTTCAAAGGCATCAAAAAATTGCGAAAAAACAAAAAATTTTCAAAAATTGAATTCTGATGAGTATTTTGATTTCTGGGGTGTATTTTGGTTTCTCGAGGGGTGCATACCCCCAAACCCCCCAACCCCCACGCCTAGGTATGGTACCCACCCACTGATGTGCCAAATAGAACGCAATAAAATAGCGAAAATCTCACCCGCGTAAACATGTTGGGCGTAAAATAAAAGGCAATACGAGATAATAATTTTGTTCATAATGTCTGCAAAATGAATACGTGATATTTTTTCAAATTTGTGTAGAAATCACAAACACTTTTTGGAAACGATAAAAATCGTTGTCACTAAGCACAAATTTTCGTCATAAATACCACAAATTTGTTTATATATAATTCTTAACGCGAATACCTTTTATTTAACCCACACAAACTACGTCGTCTAATAACCCGAAAAACGTCCGAGCAATTAGTCGCGACTCGCGTGGCTGCATATTTTAGCCCTGACTGACAAATTTTTTCAGTTCAATGACGTAGGAAGCGAATATCCGTCAATAAATCATTTTTAATCAAAGGATGAGTGAGACGCGCACGCTTACGTAAAATGTAGCCTTTATTCTATACTAGATTTTTGTTTGTATCGCATAAATTCGGAAAAAGTCTTGATTGGGTAAAAATATTTGTGCCAAAACAATTTTTCAAAATAATATTCCTATCCTAATTTGAAAAAATTCGGTATATTATAGATATGCCATGTCTTTGACCTCAAAGTAAATAATGTGTGATCGAGACTTATCGTATTCTACAGTAATATAGTGTTTATCTCCTATTCCATATGATAGATATGCACTTTCTGCTTAATTTTTAAATATCGTGTCAAACCCTTTTTTCGTGTTCTGTGATGTTCTGAGTGTGAGGATTGCGCGATGGAAATATCTCCTTTCATTGAATTGCATTTATCTAGCTTACAGTAATAGGGAAATCTCTGCTTTTGCTATAGAAATATTGAGCGTATTAATAGCTTCCCAAAAATATATTACATGTGCTATAATTTTACTCCTGGGACGAGAAAATTGCAAAGACGACATATGGTCATGTTTGGCCTCCTGTTATCGTCTTTTATACTGTCCTCTGCTCAGGAGCAAAATTAAAGGATGTGCAAAACATTTTTCAAAACATTCTTAAATTAAAAGCTGAAGAGTTTTTATTGACTGCATGGCAAAGAAAAATGATTTAGTAAAGACGGTATACGCAAAACGTGCCAGTCCTAACATGGAGAAGGAGAGGACAAAACCAATGGTAAATTCAGTTTTATATAATTGGCCGAAAACAGTGACGGATCTAGGATTTTCCTAAGGGGGCTGTTCCCCAAGTTTTCTGGAAACAGTGAAAAATAGGTCCAAGAATTCGCCCTTCTCGTACGAAATAGCGTTTTTTGGCGTTTTACATTGTCTACTTTCATTTAAAATCTCTTTTGACGCAATATTCATTCGATAAATTTTGAAATTTTCAACAATTTTACGCGAAAAAATCATTAAATTTCTTTGACATTCGCGAAAATCCGGCGCGAAGCGCCGAAAATTTTGTGAAATTCAGGCTGGTTGACGTTTAGAAGCTTGATTTACTGCTCGATTTTCTGTATTTTTAGCATTTGACGCCGAACGTAGGAACTTTTTAAAAAGTTATGTTCGAAATAGAAGAAATCTATGCTACAATAGCTGTTTCTGCTCTTGAAATTGTTTTGGAAGCTATTCCACGAGCAAAAAATGGCTTCCAGGTCGCAAAGAAAGTAGATAAAGGCCATTAATAGGTATTATCCGGCGCGAAACGCCGGAAAAATTTGAGAAATTATGATTACTGACCACTAAAGATCATTGCAAATTACATATACATACATTCTTTTTCTCGCCAAATGTTTTTGGCCAATAAGGGGCAGGTGCCCCCTCCCTTTGCCCCTTAATCCGCCCCTGGCCCAAATTGCCCATTAGCAAGGTTTTAGTCGATAATGGCTCAATAAATTAGCTACTACAGAGCGTAATTAAAATAAGCAGTGATGTACATTTAAAGAAACTATTCATTCAAATATAAAAACTATGAGTTTCTATCTCATAGCGAAATTTTTCAATCGACAAGTCGAAATGATTATAAGCTGAGACAAAAATATAGAAAAAGTAGAGGAGCGAATAGACGTTAAGCAAAAGGGGTTAAGCGAGTCATAATAATGACGATTATTTCACCGCTTGCCCTTTTGGAAAGTAAGTTAATGTCCAATAAATTAAATTTAATTATGTTCAATTTAGGGGAAGAAACTGAAAAAAATCAGTAAAGTGATTCGAGCCAGAAAAAATCGAATTTTTATAAGTTAGAGCGAAAAACAGGTCGGTTTACCATAAACTAGAACGGCGTTCTAACCCAATCAGTTTATCAGCATTTTCGGATCTTTCCTATCTCTCTGTCTATAACTTTGTCTAGCGTCATTTCAGCTCCAAGTTACATCGTTTTTAATGCTCTATGTGAATTAATATATATGGCAGCGAGGAATGATCATTTTTAGGCATATTCATAGTGATATCACCGAAACAAGAAGAGGAAATAATAAATAAATGAG
This sequence comes from Mermis nigrescens, assembly GCA_036768485.1. NCBI lineage: Eukaryota > Metazoa > Nematoda > Enoplea > Mermithida > Mermithidae > Mermis > Mermis nigrescens. The sequence goes on from JAVLUZ010000056.1 coordinate 2,266,622, forward strand.
TGATCTTTTCCTTATCGAACGTAGGTATATTAACATCCCATGTTATAATTGTTTTTGTATCAACATGGAAAAAGAATCACATTCAGAAGACTCGTATTCTATACCTGCATGTCAAGAACGACTCGCTAACCACATCCACAACACACAGGCCCGTAGCCAGGGGTGAAGATGCAGGTGGTGCGGCCGCACTACTGGGCCCGCATGTTAAATTCGGAAAAATATCGTCAAAAAACGAAAGAAGCTTTAAAATTTATGCAAAAACGCTAGAAATATCTTAAGATCATGTTATCTCTTGGGAAATTTAGTAGCTTGAATCTATTTTTGATTAGTTTTTAAAGCCAAATACGATACTGAACAACTTATTCTTGAGTGGTTACATTTAAAATTGTGCTCGCACTCGCGGTCAAGAAATCCTGGCTACTGGCCTGACACACACCCCTCAGAGCATTCAAAATAAATAATTTCTACATGTAGGAAAGAACGATAAAAAATCTAGAATGGTTTCCTTGCTTTATACAACATGCCATATCTATTACGCTGTAAATGTTAAACTTAACGACATTTACAAATATATGATTAGTTGCCTATCTATCGACACAAATTCACATCAATTGGGTCTCAAAGCGAAATAAATACCTAGCATATACTATTTAGAAAAATTTTTTTCATTTCAGTCAATTTTCAAAGTAGTGAATGTTTTAGAATAAAAATGATTCTTTATTGAAAATGAATTAAAAAGCTTGAAAATAAAAAATATCTAATCAAAAAATCTGCAATACGGAGTTATATGTTGGCATTAGCAAGCATGTGCATAATTCATAATTCATCTCTTCACAGCTCAACAACCACCCACTGTAGAAAAATTTAAAGGTCAGATTCGTTATTCAGACGTTACTGAGAACATTTGTAAAAATTATTACTTTCAATGCTCTGAATTAAAAAATCTTTTTTACTTCAAATTTATCACTTTAACTGTTAACACAATATTGGGTTAATAGGTAGGCGGCACCAAAGTTCTGTGGGAGGGGGTGCAAGATTTTTTCAAAGGTCAAAAAATGGCCCTTAAAAATGGTGGTAAGGCAAAAAACACCATTTTTCAACGTTTTCCATCGAGCGCAATCCATTGGCATCAAAAAATTGCGAAAAAAACAAAAGAATTTTTAAAACTTGAATTCTGGGGGTATTTTGGTTTCTGGACGGGGATGCACGCCCAGGTATGACTGGGTGTAAAGAAATAAATTTGACCCTGTAGCGCTAAGGACAGGGTACATTTTTAACGCAACTAGCACATTCAGTCTACTAAGCGGACAAGCTCGTAGAAGGAAACCTTTTTTCGCTCCAGACTCTTTAAACTAAGCAACTTATTACTTGAAAAGTGTCACTTCTTTGAAATTAGAAAAAGGTCTATCTATAATTTTTACATTTTAAAACCAACTAGACTGAACAGAATGCAAAACTGATTAAGGAAATCGTGATGACAGGCAAACAGTAAAAGCTGCGTACTTTCCACTTTTGTGAAACAACCATTGAATGTAAAGAAATTTTACGGTCAGATTCATAAGCTACAAATTAAGGGCAACATTTTAAAAAATTGGCCCGCCGTAAATTATTTGATTTTCGGTCTACACTTTACACATTCATTGCTATTTTGGTATTGAGTGTAAACAAAAGAGAAAAGGAGCATCGAGTTTTTATTATCCATCTTCAAAAAAACGCACCTCACAGATTGTGCCGTTATAGCTATGAGCGAAGAAGTATGTTAGGGGTACCCAAGTATATTATAGGTAAGCGCTAACGCGTTACCTATGATGCGTGTCACGCACGCCACAGTAAGAAGAAAATGTAAGTTAGCATTGATCTAAATATGCAAATGTATAGCGGTAAAACGAAAATTTACCATAAATATAAAATCTGACTGAATAATGCAGAAGAGCAAAGGCCATAGATATTGAAAAAATTTATTCAGAAAAAATCAATCACATTTCACAGCCTCATGAGCTGGTCTTGTTTCCGACGTTGGGCATGGTGCTGGGCTCCTTACGCTGGGTACGGTTGTAGCATTGAACTACCAACGTATAACAGTCTCTAAACCTTAAAACAAAAGAACAGAACACTTACTCTATTTCACACACCACGAAACGTGTTCCTCAATAAGAGTTTCGAGAGTTTCGACAATACATATATGACAGCGTCTAAGTTGCGAGTTCGAAAAGTTTCAAATGTAAGAAAAGTGCTGAAATATTGATATTATGAACAAACACCATTTTTCGATTTTTTTTTCATTACTCTCTATCTATTTGCATCAAAAGGTGTCGAAAAATTTTAAAATCCAATTTCGGGGTTCTTCCAGATTCTGGAATCTAGATTCCTGAACCACAAATGCACATGGGGGCAGGGGGTAATGAGGTATTACCATAGGTGGGCAGCACCTTAATTCTGGGTGAGGGGTGCAAGAAAGGTCAAAAAATGGCCTCAAAAATGGTGGGATGGCGAGAAAATGCCAATTTTAAACGTTCCTCTTCGCATCAAAAAATCGTGAAAAAAACAAAAAAATTTCAAAACATGAATTCTGGGGTATTTATGTTTCTGAGGGATATTCGACCTTTCTAACTCCCCTCCCCCACGCCCACGTGTGGGTATTACCCCTGAAGGCTTGAGGTTCCGTCCGGCGATTTTGAGCTGACGGAATATTTCTGCATCCTATTTGAGGCCAAAAGCAGTAAATGTTAAAATTAGAATTCCACTCTAAAAAGCGCCTAAATTGTGTCAAAATAGTCGAAAACATTGAAGTTTCGTGCTTAATTGATCAATTTATATTTTTTTAGTGTTAAAAGGGTATATTGCAGTCAAAATGAAGTAAAAATGAACTATTTTAACCGATTTATTTGACTTTTATACTCAATGCTTGAGCCAAAGACCAGAAAATAGTCTTAAAAGCGGGGTAAGACGAATAACACCATTTTTCAACGTTTCTCATCGTCCACTATACATTGGCATCAAAAATTGCGAAAAAAAGATTTCAAAAATTGAATTCTGGGGGGTATTCGGCTTTCTGGGGAGGGGGTGCATACCCCTCAGACCCCAACCCCATGCCCACGTGTGGTTATCAGTGCTGGGGAATTTCGATATCTTTCACTTTTATACTTCGTTTTTACTCTGAAAAATTCATACTGAACAAATCATTATGCACCTAATTAACTTATTCTGATGTAAAGCGTGGACAATTTTAGGATGCACGTGACATTTTTTACTGGTTTTGTACCTCGAAATTTTTTTACATGTTTAAAGATGGTACCAAAAAGTCTTTGAATATGAGCTCAATGCGGAACATCGAAAAGTGCTGTTTTTTAATCTCATCATCCGGCACTCTATTGACGTTTGAAATTTTATGGAACCCCGGGAATTTAGGGCTGTCTACATAGGTATACATCGTCCTCAGCATACACAATCTTGAGGTTCTACAGTTCTTACCACCACATTTGGGCGTGGGGGGAGGCGAGGTTTAGGGGTATGCATCCCATCCAGAAGGCCGTATACCCTCCCCTCAGAAAACAAAATACCCCCTCCCTTAGAATTTAATTTTTAAAAATTTTTATTCAGTTTTTTCGCAATTTTTTGATGCCAATAGATAGTGCGTAATGAGAAACATTGAAAGATGATGTTTTTTCGCCATCCACACTTAGGCGTGGGGGAATGCAACCTCTGGAAGTTCAAATGTACCACCATAATACCAAATACTCCCAGAATTCAACTTTTGGATTCTTTGTTTTTTTCGCAATTTGTTGATGCCAATGGATAGTGCAAGTTAAGAAACATTGAAAAATTGTGTTTTTTCGCCATACCACCATTCTTAAGACCACTTTTTGACCTTTGAAAAATCTTGTACCTCCCCAGAATTTTGGTGCTGCCCAACTATGGTTCTTACTAATCTTTGTCAGTAAACAATTTCTCACCACTCCAAAAAAGTCGGTGAAAGTTGTTGTTCTTTAAACAGCTGAAGATGTTTTTAAAGTTATTTCTTAATAGCCTTTTTAGCGATCTTTTGGCTCAAGAGTATTAAATTTTCGGCGCTTACTCCGTATGCTAAGTTTTTAACTATTTTTTCAATTTAATCGATTTTTTCATAATCTTCAGGATGTTTTCATGTTTTAAAGACAGAGATAATCGTCAGTAACGTCAAAAAAAGGAGTTTTTGATGCATACTCGTGGTTTTTAGCCCAAAAAACACTTTGAACTATTTTTTTTAGTTTATTCACCTGCCCTTCAGAATTCCGACTCTGTGAATGTACGGTGCCGAGCCCCGTATTTTGGTGCTTGTTCCCTGATCAATTCATTTCACAGTGTGTGACAGGTGGATAATTATTGCAATATTTGATTGCGCAGAAGCACATAGGTCTATATAGGAAGATTGATACGCTTCCCAGTAGTACGAGATAAAATACATATACTCCGCTCCATTCCAAATGAATCATTTCTAAATAGAGCAGTAAAACTTTGAGAAGGGGTCGTTTGCGTAAATAGCAAATCTTCAATTCGTCAAGAGAAACCCATTCCCGATTGTACTTCTAACATCGCTTTATTACTGAAATAATACGGATTGGCTTCGTTATAAGAACTCAAAAAATGTTTGACCTAAAATAAGAATTAATTTCGTTTTAAATTATTTATTACGTATGTATTTATTTACAGAGTTATTCTTGCTTACGTTTTTTTCTTCCTCTTAGCCTTTTGACGGGACGCATCGGATGAGTTTTTGTTCAGCGAGCCTTCCAAACCACCACTTTCCCTTAGTGCCCGCCATATGTTGTTACCTCTGCAAATAATTAATAATTTAAAATAATAATAATAATAATATTATTATTATTATTATTATTAATGATAATATGATTAAAATATTAATAATAATAATAATATTATTATTATTATTATTATTATTATTATTATTATTATTATTATTGATATAGATAATGATATTAATCATAATAATAATCCCACCTCTCCATCGAATATTGCTATTTAGAATGACTATTTTTAAGATTAAAGCGAGAACCACCTGATGCATTTTAATAAAGTAAACTTTTTTTGTGTCGATAATTTTCGAATAAAACTATTTTGCCAAAATAATTTGTGCTACCTTATGTCTACAGTATGGTATATGCTAAAAACTGTTCAAACTTTGCATGGTTACTATAGCATGCAGGTTTTGCTTTATATTTTGGAAAGGAGCTGGATAGTTAGACGTTTTCATGCTCTAAATTTCACCCCTTTTTTATGTATGAATAGTTCGTTCTGCAATCTAAATTCAATTTTTTTCCAATATGGCTGCTAGGGATCGACCGGAGCTCCGGCTCCGGCTCCGGCCTCCGGCTCCTCCGGCCATTTTTTGGTCCTCCGGCCTCCGGCGGCCGGATATACAAAAAAGGGGCCGGAGGCCGGAGGTTTTTTGAACCGAATCATTCAATTCTTTAACGCTCTTCTTTTCTTTTGAAGCTTAGCACTCAGATTGCCTATTTTGTGAATTTGTACAAACACAGGTTTAATAAGTGAAGCTGTGAATGTGAACACTAATGTGGCATTGTGAATGCACCATTGGTGAAATATTATATCATATATTTTGCTTAATAATGAACGAGAATATTTCAGATTGCAAAGCGAGCCGAGTCCGCGTCAATTCAGCGCACAAATGGATATAAATCTCTTTCGAGTGACAGAATAACAAACTTGGTGCGACGTAGTCTGCTCACTTACTTTTTGAGCTATTACAGATTGTAGATATAAGTTTATACAGACACATTGCTAAGCTCTTTATGCTATGTTTATTTGGGTACTTTTCGAGTATAAGTGCATCCATACAATAAGGGCATGCGAGAAAGCGGTGAGATTGGAGCTAAAAATAGAAATATGCTAATTAAATGATTTTTTTCGATTACCCAACATTGCATGGCTAGATAATAAACATTCACTTCTACAGATCTTTCACTTATCCATAAGCAATGTATTTATACAAACCTATATACTGTACATCATATGAATTATATTTACGGCTTGTGAAAATTCTAGTTCAGTGAAAATTCTAAGTTCACCTCCGGCCTCCGGCCTTCGGCCTCCGGCCTTCGGCCTCCGGCTCCGGCTCCGGCCGGAGCCGGAGGTGACGATGGCCGGAGCTCCGGCTCCGGCGGAGGAAAAAAATGGACCTCCGGTCGATCCCTAATGGCTGCCCTATAAGTTATGGCTTTTACTGGCCCTTTATTTCATATTAATTATTGTTTAAGCATATTTTTAAAAGCCAAAAAAGCGCTTTTAAATAATCACCTATTTGTTAGATTAACTGAAGAATTTGCTTTTTTTAATATGGCCGACATAGAGGTCGCAATTTTGGAAAAATTCTGTAATTTTGAACGTTTTCATTTATGATGCTTCATGGTTTCATACTTTTTCAAAATTGTTTCTGTAGGTGGCTAGAAAATTCGATGCTATTTTTAATAAATTAAGTGTCATGTTCTGAATCTTTTTAGTTCTTTTAGAAATATTCAGAAATCTTCAGACTTGTTCATTGTAGGCTGAAAACGACCTGATATCTTGAAATTTCGACCGATATAAGTACATTTCATGTGATAGGTTTCGAGTCGAGGCGTTGTCTTGATAAGAGATATGCACAGGAATAACTGGAAATCGGACTCATGCTTCACTATTTATCAACGCTGACTCCTTAATACTACCTACTGAACAAGGACTGGCTCCCTTTGGAAATAAGATCTTTTTTCATATACCTACATATCTTGGATTACTGTAGTTCTAACGTGAGCATCAGGTTTGAATGGACTATTGTAGTGAGATGTCGCATTTCACTTGACAATACAGCCTAAAAGCTAATTCAATTTCAATTTGGAGCTTATTGCTGTATTGTATTTTTCAGGGTCTAAAGTAGTAAATAATTATGGCAGGAACACGAGGACGAAAATCAATGTATTATTGATCGCATCAAATGTGTCATTCAAAAAAGCTCGTGTTCGGAAGCCGATTTAATTAATGAACGCTTCTTAGCTAATAAAAGCTTTATGTGAAAATATATCTGACTGACACATCTTTTGCTCGAGTCAAAGGTGTGCGACCCCAAATGTTCTCTGAATTCAAATTATCATAATGAATCAACCAAGAACAGTAGAACAGTTGCTCTCAAACTGCCTGACACATTCTAAGACTAATGTAGCAAGTTTTGCTATCCAGGGTTAAATAAAATTTCTTCACCGTTTTACATTCTTTTTTTTACATTTTTGACAAAAAGTATTACAGAAAAGTATTCCTTTTACATTAGAGCAATTATTCCATGCATTCTCAATTGATAACGCAAGAAATAGACTTTTTCAAAACACCTTTTGTTGCTTTGAAAGACTTGTTTAATCAAAACATTATCTTTTATAAGACTAAGAAAAGCAGCTACATATATGGATCTTATCAAAATAAATGTTGCATTGAAACACAGATTAATAATGCACCAGAAATGCTGCAGGAAGTATGGTACAAAAAAACAATGTATTAGGACAGAAACATGAAAAATCAGTTGTAGGTATTTCAAGCTGCTTAGCGCGATTTCGCTATTAGACTACTATAGTCTGTTCTATTCCAAACGGCCCATTTTTGCTTTATGGCTTATTACTGTAGCAGAATATTTTACGGTTTAGTTTGTTGAGGCAGTTTGTTAGATGTGCCACATTTCAGGCAGAGCACATAAGACTTTAGTAAGAGGAGCTTACGGCAATCAGGCACTAAGAGAGCATAATTAAAGAAATCATTACTGCAGTTAAAAACTAATACAGTAATAAGAATTTAGGAAAATGGGCCGTTTGAAATGGCACAGACTATAATTAAAAACTATTTAAAACTTCTTCAATGGCAATGCGATCTTATTTAAACTATTCCACTATTAAAATCTGCTGTCAATTAGTGGGCTGGTAGACAAGACAGTTATATAAATTGAAAATACATTTGCACATTATAAACATACACACACACACACACACACACACACACACACACATACACACACACACACACACACACACACACACACACACACGATGCACAAAACATGGTGACCTACACACATGCATACCTATAATATAACATAGGTACATTTAGGCCCGATCCCGGCCTCTAGAGCCGGGTCGCGGCTAAATTTCGGGCCCGGTCATTCACTGCCTCCCAGTCACCCCATATGTATGTCTGGACGTGGCTTAAATACGTTTATGATTATAAATTCATGAACGTGAACAACAATTATTTTTAAACAGCCGCTTTTGCCTGCATTATCATTATATGAAAACAGTTCAACAAAGATTATAAAAAAGTATTGAGCAAAACTAACCTGTCTTCGTAAGTTGCTATTGGCTCGATAACCAGACAAGTAAGCATTATTATAAAATACACTGCAATTGCTGTTGTAAACATTTTGTTGCTAAAAAACCAGCTAAGGATATAACAGCAAGGAAAAATGCTACGATGGAACAAAAAAGACGAATGAACTTGAAAGTGCGCATTGTTAAAGTTGCAAAAGAAAGAACTACGAAAAGTTATCTGTACGCGTACAAAATTCCTACGAGTCTGCTGTAAGAAAGTTAGACTTCCTCAAAGCAATGCCAAATCAAATTATGTTCTGCAACATAGAAGAAAAAATGAACAAATTTTTTTAAAAGAAGGTGCTACGAAGTAATAAAAATGACAAATAATCCCATTTGCTAATCTTAGTGCAATCAAACCAGATAAATGCCCATTAGGGCGACTTAGTAGCAGCACTGGCACCATAGTCTGTTTCATTTAATTTAGAGGTTTTTGAAAAAATTTAAAGTGTTTACAAAAGTTGTTTACACAAACAAAACAGTTGTGATATTCTATAGTATATTGAGTTATGGGGAGACGTTTGCTATTGTAAAGCCACAGTACTGCGTTTAAATCACATTTGTAGCCTGATTCATGCGGATTAAATTGTAGAGAAAACCGCAAAGTTAAATGAAACAGACTATAAATACGCGCATGAACGATTTAGCACAATAATAGAAAGGACAGGTAAGAACAGCGAGCAAGGCAATAAGAATTACTTCCAAACCAAGGCAACAATACAAAATAATACAATGGAAATTTGAATATAATTGATAGTGTGACCCAGAAATAGGAAAAAATGTCCATTATCATGCTAATATGGATTACATGAATGTAAGGCCGTAATAAAAGAATGATTCGAATAGCATCTTATCAAGCCATCAACAATAACTGAATCTAAGAATTCGTTTCATTTAACTTAAGGGTTTAAAGAATAAAATGACTACAAAAGTGTTTTAAATTAATATTTTAAGCAAGATATTCTACAGTGTATCAAGTCATAGGAGATGTATGCTATTCTTAAGCCGCATTACTGCATCAACATTGTAAACCACTTTTTTGTGGAAACATTTAAAATAAAACCGCAAATCTAAATGAAACAGGCTATAGGTAGCACATTAGCGCGTCCCTGTAATAAACTTTACTACTCGTAGACCCCGTCCAATATCTATAACGGCGGACATTTGTAAGGTGCGGTTTTTTTAATGATCGACCATAAAGAATCCGCTTTAATTGTTTTTTTCACTTTACACTCCATACTCAAATAGGAATGCGCATGAGAAGTTTTCGCGTAACATTATAGCATACTTTGTCAAAAAATTAGCGGTGACACAATTTATCTTTTTCAGTTTTGCTTTCTGATTAGCTTGATTTTTTTGAATGAATGCAACTGAAAAAATTCAAAAGCACTTTTTTATTTTTTGAAGTGTCTTTTTCCCAATGGTGTAAAATTAATGTAATTTACTGTAGCCAGCGATAAAACAATATACTGTACACAAAAGTTTAAACAGGTACAACGGCAAAATATATAACGAAACTGTCCAGTAATGAAAAACGCTGCACTACAAAGGGACACGAGGGATTTTAATCCAAATCCACTAATGAGTGACCCTTTACTGTAAATGAGATTTCGGAAATAGCTTTTTTGAATAATGCGGCGGTAGATTTGTTACGACATTTTCGGAAAGCGAGTTCCACAAAGTACCTACGTATTCTACTGGCAAAAAAATATTTGGCAAAGTCAGTTTTTACAAGTGGTTTTTGGACTTCTAAAATGCTTCCTTGTTACAGAATGCTTAAATTTGAAAAAGTCATTAACATTTAAGCCAACAAATTGGTGGATTATTTTATAGCAAAAAACAAGATCGAAAATGGTGCGCCGATATTCCAAGGATTCCAATTTAAATTCCTTAATTCTATTCAAATAAGTAACTTTAGGACCCAAAAGACGCCGTGTAAAATATCTTTGTGCAGACTCTAAGGCATCTATATCCTTCAGTAGATGTGGATTCCATATTTGACTATTGTATTCTAATATAAGCCCAACGTGAATTTTAAAAGCGCTAAAATTCAAGCTCTTGGGTAAAAAATTATGCTTTTCGCTCTTTTTTCCTTAACAAATTATCTAGTGCGGTGCGTGTCACTCTAAAATAAAGTACATATGTGCCAATGGTTACATACCGCATTTGCCCATGTTTTCTTGCACTCAATAAGTGAACGACCGGGCCCAAAATTTAGCCAGGACTAGGATTAGTAGTTGGGACCGGGCTTTTGAGGCCAGGAACGGAACCGGGCAACAATGTTTGAAGCCCGGGCTCGAGTTACACTAGCCTAATATTTTTCGCTTATCATGTAGGTGAAGGTTTGTGTGTGCGCATATGTCATATAAGTATGCATTTATATATGTTTTTACATACATACAATGTGCATCAATCGGTTACATTTCTATCAACCAAATTGGTAGCACAAAATCCCTTAATCATTTTAGGCAGCACAAAATATAATTAATTTCTCGAGATGTGTTTTTTGCCATGTTACCTGAAAGTTGCATTATTAATCAATCTTTTATATAAGATTTATTCTGATTCTTTTATCGGGAAAAACGACGATATTCGGATTCAGCACGTCTTTTAAAGCAGTAAGATATAGGTCTTTCTTTACGATGCTATAAATAGTGGCGGCGGTTTATTGCAATTAAACAAAGGCCTTTACAACATTTATTTAGTACTTAGGCTGATATTGATATTAAGCATTGTTTAAATATTTAATTGGCATATCATTTATTTAAAGCTGATTTACTTCATCCTAAGTCTGGTGCAGAAGCATATAAATTTCTTTGTACTTTTCTGCAGCTAAGCCGCATGGTGAATTTAATTCAGACAGCACGTTGAAAACAGGTAAAAGTACTGAAAGCCAGGAGGCTCAAATGATTAAAAACGTTAAACAATAGAAGAACAACGTAATTTTTCAAATTAGAGAAAAATAACAACGTATTTTTTCAAACTTGAATCTTCATCAACGTATTTTTTCAAAGAAAGATCAACGTAATGTTTCAAAAAAATGAGCCTTCTGGTTTGAAAAAAGCGTTAAACAACTTCCAGTATATTCGCTTTACTCAGCAGATAATTGTCGATAACGACGTACAAATTCAAATATTTGTGTATCTTAACAGTAAAATTATTGAAAAAGAAAAGCTAAAAATTTCAATATAGTGATCCTCTTGCTTTGAAATTTTGGGTCGTTATACTCAATTGTTTGAATTTTTACGTTAAACAAACGTATGAAAAAGAACATCGTTCTTTACAATGCATAACGTTTTTAATCATTTGAGCCCCGACAGTGACAACAATTCAAACAACATTAACGTAATTTTTCAAAACTCGTTGATTAACGTAATTTTCAAAACTCGTATTAACGTAATTTTCAACTCGTTGATTAACATAATTTTTCAAAACTCGTTGATTAACGTAATTTTTCAAAACTCGTTGATTAACGTAATTTTTCAAAACTCGTTGATTAACGTAATTTTTCAAAACTCGTTGATTAACGTAATTTTTCAAAGGACTTTGAAGCGAAAACACTGTTGTAGACACCAAAATAACCTGCTTTCCGATTGTATTATATACTGTAGCTGCTCAAAAAAGCGCAATCAATGAAAACATAAGCGCTACACTTATGCAGATTTTGCAGCGCTGTATAGGGCACTACGCAACACTAAACGGCATGCAGTGGGCTTAGAGAAATGCAGATTTAGGGTAACGGTACCTTTGGTGAGACAGGGGTGACCCTGAATGGGGTGGGTGATCCAGTTATGCAACTAAAACTAAAATATCTTAGGAACCAGCGGACCGATTGAGTTGAAAAGTTTGGGTATGGAACGGATATGTATTAGCCACACACGTATGGTACCTGTATATCTCTAGGATGATTGAATCTAGATGGGTGCTTCCTGAGAAGGGGTGACCCTGAATAAACTAAAAATCAAAATGTTTTACGAAACCAGTGTTTGTACCAACTGAGCGAAAATTCCGGATTTAGAACGAATATTTTCCAGCCATACGGTAGGTAGAGACTCAATTAGGAGTCCCTTTGATCTGAGCAGCTTCTTTTAATTCTGTTTGGCCGACCAGACCATGCTCCAGCACCAACCGACCGTGTCATCTGGCCGACTAGAATGATTGAAGAAGCCATTTGTGCAGTGAAAACCTGATACAGTAATAAGACTTTTATCGAAAATGGGTCGTTTGGAAAGGAATAGACTATAGTAGGAATCCTTTTAAGCTGACCAGATTTTCGAAATATTTTTAAACTAAAATCACCGCATCGCCGACTGTCCCAGCTGGCCGACTGGATCCAAATTTTTGTAACAGAAGATTTATGAGCAGTAGGAATCCCTCTAAGCTGACCAGATTTTCGAAATTTTTTTGAATGACATTGTCGCATCGCCGACCGTCCCGCCTGGCCGACTAGATCCAATTTTATATAACGGAAAGCCTATAACTGGTATAGTCCCCTTTTAGCCAGCCAGCTTTTTAAAATTTTGTTTGACCGACCACACTACATCAACGACTGTCCCACCTGGCCGACCAGACCTAATTTTATATAACAGAAAGCCTATAACTGGTATAGTCCCCTTTTAGCCAACCAGATTTTTGAAATTTTGTTTGACCGACCGTACTACATCACCGACCGTCCCATCTGGCCGACTAGATTCAAATTTTTCTAATAAAAAATTAATGAGCAGTGGGAATCCCTCTAAGCCGACCAGATTTCTTAAATTTTGTTTGATGGAGTTTACCACATCACCGACCGTCCCATCTTGCCGACTAGAGTCAAATTTTTTTAATTAGAAAATTCATTAGGAGTGGGAATCACTCTAAGCTGACCAGTTCCTTTAAGCCGACCTTGGGTGTCAGCCTAGCTCAATGCATACAACATACATATATCATGTGTGTAATTCATTCTGGAAACGCGGGCATCCCTCAATGTTGGGAATGTAGCCCTTCTTTGCAAGTATCCCGGAGCCTGAGAATGGCCTCTTATGTTCCTTATACACAAGGCAAGTTCTATATAGTTAATGTTATTATTTTGTTCATAGTAGATTGAAAGCATAGGTTTTTATTTCACAAATATGACTTTAAGCCTGAGTTGATCCCAATTGTTTCTGATCTTCATTTACAGTTTGAGTCACTTTGGCTCTGTACGTCGCAATTAGAGAAAAGTTGTTTGTTTTCAATTGATAGGAATTTTGGGGGAATAAAAAAAGTGGAATAAGACGTGCTTTAAACAACGGTACATAAAATTGCATGCCAAATCTTAATGTCAAAATTAAGAAATATATCTAAAGACTTACGAGCACAAAATTTCATAAATATTTATAAAAACATTGTCAATCACTTAAAAATCGAGCTTTGAAGAAAAGCATTTAAGAATCTGGTCGGCTTAAAGGGCTTTCTTATAAAAATTTAGGTCTAGTCGGACAGATGGTACGGTCAGTGATGTGGTGTTGTCGGTCCAAAAACAAATTTAGAAATATGATATTTGGCATGGCCGGTCAAACAAAATTTTAAAAATCTGGACGGCTTAAAGGGATTCCCACTGCTCATAAATTTTCTGTTGCAAAAATTTGAATTTAGCCGGCCAGATGGGATGGTCAATGATGTGGTATGGTCGGTCAAACAAAATTTAAAAAATCTGGGCGGCTAAAAAGGATTCCCACTGCTCATGTGTTTTCTGTTGCAAAAATTTTAATTTAGTCGACCAGATGGGACGGTCAGTGATGTGGTATGGTCGGTTAAACAAAATTACAAAACTCTAGTTGGCTAAAAGGAGATTATACCAGTTATAGGCTTTCTGTTATATAACATTGGGTCTAGTCGGCCAGGCGGTACGGTCGGCGATGCGGCGATGTCATTCTCAAAAAATTTCGAAAATCTGGTCTGCTTAGAGGGATTCCTACTGCTCATAAATCTTCCGTTACTAAGATTTGGATCTAGTCGGCCAGGTGAGACGGTCGGCGATGTGGTGATTTTAGTCTAAAAATATTTCGAAAATCTGGTCGGCTTAAGAGGATTCCTACTATAGTCTATTCCTTTCCAAACGGCCCATTTTCGATAAAAGTCTTATTACTGTATCAGGTTTTCACTGCACAAATGGCTTCTTCAATGATTCTAGTCGGCCAGATGACACGGTTGGTCGGTGCTGGGACATGGTCTCGTCGGCCAAACAGAATTAAAAGAAGCTGCCCCGCTCAAAGGGACTTCTAATTGAGTCTCTACCTACCGTTCCGGAATTTTCCCTCAGTTGGTACAAACACTGGTTTCGTAAAACATTTTGATTTTTAGTTTATCCAGGGTCACCCCTTCTCAGGAAGCACCCATCTGGAGTCAATCATCCTAGAGATATACAGGTACCATACGCGTGTGGCTAGTACATATCCGTTCCATACCCAAATTTTTCAACTCAATCGGTCCGCTGGTTCCTAAGATATTTTAGTTTTAGTTGCATAACTGGATCACCCCCACATTCAGGGTCACCCCTGTCTCACCAAAGGTACCGTTACCCTAAATCAGCATTTCCCTGAGCCCACTGCATGCCGTTTAGTGTTGCGGCATAGCGCTGCAAAATCTGTATAAGTGTAGCGCTTATGTTTTCATTGATTGCGCTTTTTTGAGCAGCTACAGTATATAATACAATCGGAAAGCAGGTTATATTGGTGTCTACAACAGTGTTTTCGCTTCAAAGTCCTTTGAAAAATTACGTTAATCAACGAGTTTTGAAAAATTACGTTAATCAACGAGTTTTGAAAAATTACGCTAATCAACGAGTTTTGAAAAATTACGTTAATCAACGAGTTTTGAAAAGTTATGTTAATCAACGAGTTTTGAAAAATTACGTTAATCAACGAGTTTTGAAAAATTACGTTAATCAACGAGTTTTGAAAAATTACGTTAATCAACGAGTTTTGAAAAATTATGTTAATCAACGAGTTTTGAAAAATTACGTTAATCAACGAGTTTTGAAAAATTACGTTAATCAACGAGTTTTGAAAAATTACGTCAATTTTGTTTGAATCGTTGTTACTGTCGGGGCTCAAATGATTAAAAACGTTATGCATTGTAAAGAACGATGTTCTTTTTCATACGTTTGTGTAACGTGAAAATTCAAATAATTGAGTATAACGACCCAAAATTTCAAACCAAGAGGATCACTACATTGAAATTTTTAGCTTTTCTTTTTCAAGAATTTTACTGTTAAGATACACAAATATTTGAATTTTTACGTCGTTATCGACAATTATCTGCTGAGTAAAGCGAATATACTGGAAGTTGTTTAACGCTTTTTTCAAACCAGGAGGCTCATTTTTTTGAAACATTACGTTGATCTTTCTTTGAAAAAATACGTTGATGAAGATTCAAGTTTGAAAAAATACGTTGTTAACTTTCTTTAATTTGAAAAATTACGTTGTTCTCCTATTGTTTAAAGTTTTTAATCATTTGAGCCTCCTGGCTTTCCGTATAAAAGACCTAATTTATAGGAAAAACAATATGAAATAGTGCTACTTTTCGAATATTTTTGTTCCCTGCATTGAACTCCCTTTATTATTAAGGCACTGAGAGTAGTTAGAGGCTTAAGATGAAGTGCAGGATCCGGTTTCAGTATTTCCAGGCTTAAGCCCGTACATGATAAATATAGGCAATATTCAATTTTGCGATCGTATGTTCCAGAATTGACGTTAGGTTTACAGCTGGCTTAAGCCTGAACGGCCGAGCTTGAGTCAGGCTTAAACCTAGCCGCGTATTTTCAAAAACGTAAGTAAGGTTTAAACCTGGCTTAAGCCTGAACATATTGAAACCGGGCTCAGAAAAGCGATGAGGCTGATTGTTTAACAGAAATCGAGGCTGAGAATAACCGGAACTGCTTGCATGGAGCTATATGTATGTAGTGACAGTTCCTATAAATTTTTACGCAAAATATGGAAATTTTTTTATTTTTGCTGGATAATGCCTATAAACGTTAAAAGATTAACGTTTTTGTCCCTAAACCTTTGTAAATAGTACAAAAGTGATGTCCGAAACCTAAAAGCATGCTTTTGGAAAAAATGTACTTCTTGCGAGATAGTCAAAATGCTGGAGTATTTACATTATTCGTAAAGAAATACTTCTATAGTATATTTTTGTACAAAATGTATTCTTGCTAAGGGTAGATTTCTTGAGAACATCAAAATTTTCATGCTTGATTGCTTCGGTATTTCTTTCTTACTTCTACATAAAATGCTAGATAGGAATTTGAGCAGTATACGTGGTTTCATGCTAAACTATGTACGTTTATCTCACAGTGAAGATATTTCTTTAACTATGTCAGGTACAGTTCATTGTAAAGCAAAGTGAAATCTGCCTGGCTCACATTTCGTAAAACCTAAATAAAACTGTCTGAAAGCTGCAGTAACTGAAAACATTCACAAAATACTTGATTATTGACTCTCCCTTTTCGCATTCATAGGGCTCGGCCAAGGCCGGCGCTTTTTGGCCAGGACCTGGACTGGGACCAGGTTCACTAGGTTCAAATAGAACCTGGACCAGGACTGGGCGCCCAGTCGTTCCTTGCACTAGTTTTGGATGTGCAAAGTTCACATTCTGGAGTGAATAGACACGCTTTTACTGAATTTTGTCTGCCAAATTCTAGCACATGGTTTGATTATAAAAATGTACAAAGCATTGAGGATCACATATTAATATGGGAGCGTTATATTACACACGATATTCAGATATTTAGAGGCGTAAAATTAACATAAAATTTATTTTTCTTCCAATGTTGCAGATTTTTTTGAAAATCTTCTCTATAACATCAGGATCACGAATTTGTCCTAATTTTTTTACACCCAGTGGTTGATAGTTTACACTCTAAATCAGGTTTAGTTTCAGAGCATTAAAGAAAATTATTTTTGCTAAATGCACTCCACGATGATAAAGATTACGAATCTTTATATCTGTTCAGAAGGATTTTAATGTGATGATGTGCTCATGTGGGCTTGACACATTATATTTAAATTTTAGATATGTTTCGTCTCTAGTGAGGAAAATATGGCCTAAAGAGGGATTTTTGCATCAAAAAATTTAATAATTTGACTTTACATGACACAAATGTTGTTATTTCTTGATTATATACTCAAATTAACATAGGCAATAAAATGTGGGATATCTCTAAATTCTGTCGACCAAATTTTTTTAAATATCCTAATCAGTTATTAAGTCAGATTTATAAAAATAAAATTGATAATTTTTAAATGTCATTTTTTTCAGTGTTTAAGCTCGATATTCTTATCAAAATAGACTTTTGTGCAAAACGGTTTACATTTGGATAATTTCTTTTGTATCACTATTATTATCATCAGTATAATAAAACAAGCCATCATTTTATGACCATGACTGCATAACAATGTTTCCTGATCAACCAAAGTAACTGTACATAACGTTAAACCTAGAAATTTGTCAAACTTAGAAGTAATATGCACATGCTCATAGGACAACTCCGCTAACGATAAGTTGATCATGGAATCACGAAATAATCCTTGCTTAGGTCTAATATCTCAAAATAAAGTGAAATTAGGTCCAAGATTTCTTCCACTTGGAAATGTCATAAATACTGCAACAAATGGGGTGTCTTAAGTATATGCATACATCAGCAAGTATAGTGTTTGCATGGCTATAATCATGATAGTCGCTATTTGAGTGAAATAAAGTGCGAACGTGCTTAATGATGACAGAGCTTACATATTACCTTCCGAAAACATTCAAAATACTTTTTTGTCAATATAAGCTACACTCGAAAGGTTTTATTTTTACTGCACAAGAATCATTTGCGCGTTACCTGAAAAAAATACGTTCATCAAAATGTAAGAGTAGAAAATTGAGTACAATATTCTCTCATTGTGGAGAGAAACATGTAATTTCATTCATTGTAGATAGAGAAAATGGTACTTAGGTATACTTGAGAGCGTCAACATTCATTGATACAGGAGCAAGCATGCATTTAGATTATTAGGCTCAAAGGCGTTAACATGGGCTATGGACAGTTGCATCGTTTGGGCACATCACATGCTTTATAAATTGTGCATGGCGAACAGAAAAAAGGACAAAAAAGTATTTCCCACCATCCACCTCATTGTGAACTTAAAAATCTGAACCTTACTCCCCATTGAGTGTAAAGAAATTCGGTTTACGCCAGTTTGTAGCTTTTGAATTGTAGTACGTTTGTACGAGTATGTGGAAAACTTCTGTTCCACAAAATATATGAGGTATTTAACTAAAATAGGGAAGAAAACGTGTTTTTTCGCCCAATGTTACACCCCTAATTTCAAACTTTACATCCCCATACATAAGTCAATATTGCGTTTTTTAAACGCGGTTTGCTGCGACATGTAGCCCTTAAAAAGTACTTTATTTTCATTTTATTTACTTTATTTCGGCTTATAAGCGCAGAAGTTGGCAGAAAAATCATAGACAAAATCTCTTTCTACACCATCCACTAGAGTGTAAATTTAAATCCCTAGATCTAACTCCGCATTGAGTGTACAAAAGTTTTCTGGTTAGCAAAACAAAAAGTAGCCTTTAAGCCGTAGTACATTTCTATCAGAAAATGGGACTCATGTATGGACTTGTTTGGCAGACATGAACTAGTCGAAAACTCGACCAAAATGTGTTTTTCCCCTGATTTTCACACTCTTTACACTCCCATTTGAGAACTAATGCAAAATTTTGGAAACAAAAAAGTGTCATCCATGTAGGGGGTACCCAAGCATATGAAAGGTAAGCGATAACGCGCTATCTTTGATACATACATGAGTGAACATTTGCGTAATTATCCATAAATAAAAATTTAAAAAAATATGCGTCATATCGCAGCGAAATTTTTTAAATCGTGAGCCTAAGAAATTGATAAATGAGTGAAAAATGCGATAAAAATAAGTAATTTTGAAATCACTTCATGAGATACATGCACAAAACTTATGATTCTTACGTATTATATATCTGTTCAATATTATAAGTAAATTCATTTCAAATTATAGTTAAAACCTGCTCTAAAACATCAAGATTCTCGTATTGGCATTGTCCGCTGAGTGAAGTACAGTGGCTAATATTAATTCGAAAAAGACAAAATATGAAAAATGTTGATTAGCCACAAGCTGCTTCAACGATGAACATTTAAAGTCGAAATAAATCAACAATGAGACGATTGTGTATACAAATAATATGACAAATATGGTTACTGTCAAATAATTTGAGCATTTGGTGTAAGAAAGCTATCCGAATATATCAAAAAGACCCGCCATGCCCGGATTGTGCGCGGGTGTTACTTTGAGAGCATCGACTGGTACCTCTAGAGCCCTGTTGAGGTCGTTCATAAATGGCAAGTTGCCAAAATCGACGCCAGTGCTCTTCTGTACGCCAACTGTTTTAAGCGCCTCAAGGCTCATGCCCGATTGAAAACCCCGAGTTGGAACCAGATTCGAGCCCTGATTGATTTTGAAAAAAGGAGGTAACGCCTTCGACGAGCCGAAGCCAAAGCCACCTGGTACTTTTCCGCCATAATTAGTCATGTCAAACCCGTTTGTACCGATTCCGGGCATCCAAGGTCGATTTGTTTTTGAGCCGTCTGTTGTCGCAGAGCCGATTGTGAAGTCTGCGCAAATGACATATGCTGCTATGTGAGTCAATTTTGTATGCAGGAACTTGAGGGTTTCTAGACCCACCCTGCACATCCCGGAAATGGACTGTACCCCTCATTTGAAAACGAAATTATTGTTTTTACGTTATTTTGGATGCCGTTAATAGAGATTGGTGCAAAACGTCGTAAAAGGATTTCTCATTGTATTTTGATTTTTTGAAGCTTCCCGTAATTTCGTAATCCGACTTTACTTGGTTTTCTGTCCGTTTTTACTACACTTATATCTGCGATTTCTTTTTTAGAATTATTATTAAATGGCAGCCCGGAATTAGGTTACCAACGTAAATTATTGACTGAAATCTAAAATCTCGAAATCAGCGGAATAATTCTAAAAATCTTGATTCAGTCCAATTAAAAGGCCTTATTTAAGTTGATTTCTCCTAGCTCATACTTATTTTTGAGGTATAACAAACTAGAATCTAGCAAGCGCCCTTGTGAGGCGCCATGCACGCAACTCATAAAAATTATATTGTCAACGGATAATTCTATGTGCGTAATATAGGTACATACTTACTAGTTATATTTTCAAGGCGCAAATTTGGATGGCATTTTTTGACATAAGTTTCACAAAAACCATCAAAATTGCCACCGACGAGTCCACCGATGCCCTTACAAAAGTCGGCGAATTGGGAATAGTACGGATTACAGCCTAACAATCCTCCTGTGTCATCTAATCTTTTTGCTGTTGCTTCTGGCGTTGTTCTTTCTATTATAGTTGTGAGTACTGGATTTTCCGCATTTCGGCAGTAGCTCAAATTGACGAATCGGGCACATACTATATCCAACACGGCTCCTGATACATTAATATTATAAAAGCTTTATAGAAATTCAAAAAAGTCGTAGGTACCTATTGTTTAACGGCTGGGCAAAATTACAGTTCTTACCTTCGACAACCGCTTCGTTGTATTTCAGCAGAAGAAAAATAAATTTCACCACAGATATGAATACCATTGGTAAAAACGATTAATGTTGAGAAAAATTGTTTATATGAATAGGCGTTCATCGTTGCACTTTTATACTTACTAGGGTCGGAAGAAAAAACTTATGGAAAATGAATTTGACATTTTTCGTACTTTCTCTACGAATCAATTCTGGAAAATGTGTTAATTATCTTTGTCTTTTCGCTAAATCGATTGAATTCAAAAAAACCTAAATAAGTGTGTCATATTACAGGGCAAAATAACGGAGAATCGTTCTACTTTTTTGCATAAAGTTTTTACCGTGACCGTAAAATGCGAATGGTTCAATAGAAATTTTTTCTTTAATAAACACGAAATTTTAGGATGACCTTTGAAAACAATACATCCGACTAAAATCAAGCTAGGATGCGACTGAATTATGATACCGGTTATTATTTTGAAAATCTTCCATAATGTTTATCCTCATATCATTAGTAATTTGATATTTTAATTACTGTCGATAAAAATTCTTAATATTTATGCCTAAAATTATTTGAAATAGACTATAATTACTAGCTATATGGGCGACATTTCTTCAATTTAAGCCAAGTATACATTTGTCATTCGTAAAGAGGTATAATCAGACTAGCAAAGAAAAATGCTCCGATGGAACAAAAAATACGAATATACTTGGGATTAAGGATTATTGAGAATTTAAAAGGAGCGGACGGAGTAACTTAAGAATATGGTACTTTCAGAATACTAAGAAATGGACTTCGAAAAGCAAATTTTTTCGCTCAGTACCTAGAACATGTTGAAAGAAAGCGCGGAAAAACAATTTCATCCGTCTATGATCAATACTACAAAAGCTATGGGTTTCGTTAATTAGCCTCTTCTCGACCTAAGCAAGCATCTTCTCGACCTAAGTATTTGAAGATTCAAACAGCTGAATGCAGAATCACATGCAGATACCGAGTTTACGTCGACCTAAGCATCTGTACATCGACTTAAGTATCTATACATCGACCTAAGCATCTATACATCGACCTAAGCATCTTACATCGATTTAACCATCTATACATCGACCTAAGCACCTATACATCGACCTAAGCGGGAGCGACCTCGACCTAAGCAGCTTAAAACACCTTTTTAGATATACTAAGCCTAAGCCTAAGTATAATAGTAGCAAAAACTTAGATTTTCGTATATCTTGTCAAGTAAAACCGAAAAAAACATGCAAAAAATATGAAAAATTTTAATTTTCTTTTAAATTTCAAACAGCTTTTCGCGCCGTTTTTCTTTCTTCTCTTTCATTGCTATGCTTCCTCACGTAATTTAAGCCCATGTTATTTATTTCTGACTAATGTGTAAGTCCTTGGATCGAGCTGTTTAATCGTCCCACCCAACACTCACATAGAGAGTTGCCTGCAATTTTGCAAGTATGGCTCAGATTTCAACCAAATTTTTTTCCGCGCTTCAATTTATCATGTTCTCCCATCTTGGCAAAAAATTTTGGCATTCCATCTTCGTTTTGCTCCTTTTCTAAAAGTACCATATTCTTAAGTTTAGCCGGAGGCGACTAGGAAAAAGCTACCTATGCACATAACTAAAGTCGCAAAATCTGTTAAAAATCATACTTTCTCTATGCAACGCCAAAAATCGGAGTATATTCTGCGGCCTGCAGATTGAAATAAACTAGTGAACCAAAAAAACGACTGGAAAAGTAGCAACTTAGCTATGCAGTAGCTCATGGGAAAGTAGAGGAGTAAACCAGCGACTTTGTAAGCCTATTAAATAAAATAGCTAACATTGATGCATTTAAGACAATCAAACAAATTGTTGGTTTAAAGCAGTAGGAAACGTGTGGGCTACATGAAACAGACTACAATTAAGTAGGCTTGCATGCCCGCAACAATTGTGTGCACTAACCAATTGACGCCAGATTTGCTTGCTATAATGCTCATGATAACGAAATAAAACACCTTAAAATACAATTGCATTTAGTTTCCTATCAATACGATACGAAGCAAGCCAGCATTGGAACTTGCAAGAAACTCACAAAAAGTTCACATAGTTTATATTTATATACTCTTATGTGAAGCATTGAAAATTATTTAACGAATGTTTCATTTTTCAGAGGCCGCAGAATATACTTCGACTTTTTGCGTTGCATAGAGAAAGTCTAATTTTTGACAGAATTAACGACTTTACGCAGATACATACATAAATCGCTTTTTCCTGGTCCCTCCTTTTATACCCTTAAAAATCCGCAACCCCAAGCATATTCATCTTTTTTGTTCCATCAGAGCATTTTTCTTTGCAAGCACATTATTTTTATTAATATGATTTGAGTAAATCAGTCAGTAAAACACATACGGTAACATGCCTTAATAATGACAGCAGTTCAAGAACGCGGGAAACAATATTGTTATGAACATCAGGATCATCTTTTTTAAACAAGACAGCCTTACCTTATGTAAACCGATCAAATGTGTTCAGCGTTAACTATGCGTAACTACTTCGTGTAAAGAACATTTACAATAGGATTTGTGATACTGACTTTACATGAAACATTTTGAAAAAAATTAAGCTTCTGCAACGCCCTGAAACTAAGCTTAATTTTCAGTGTAAACATTATACAGCTGATAGGTGTAAAGGAAAAATGCTGTCAGATTCGTAATCCCGACCTATGGAATATATTTTGAACAAACTTCGCAATTACAACCCTTTGGAAATAAAATAAAATTGTAGTGCGAAGTTTGCACATTAACAATAAATGAATCCTTCAAACTTAACACAACTACTAGGTGTAGATAAAACTAACAGTCAGATTCGTAATTGTGACAATACATAGCGCATTTAAAAAAATTAAGCTTCCCTAAAACTACACTTAATTTTCAGTGTAAACTTTTACACCACCATAGAAAGTGGAAAAAATTTTAGTCGGAATCGTAATTTTGCTATTACTCTAATATTTCGATCGACACTTATGAAAAAAGTCTCCACAATAGACTGGAGTCAAAGAACTATTAGATATTAACCACTTTACACCACTGTTTAGTGTAAACAAACAGTCCCAACTGACGTAGGACGTTGACCTCTGGTACATTTTTAGACATAAGATTATGTACAGACTCATTAACGGAAAAGTTAGCTGGAAAAAAGAAACACGTTTGAAACCCCCATTTTTGACTTTACACCACTCGGAAAAGCTGATTATCGATTTAATATAGGGCAATTCGCTGTGACGTGTGCGCCTCAGAATGTACTTTATGTTTATTTGATTCGACTGATTCCGACTTCTAAAGATAGAAAGCGGCGAACAAAAAAATGAACAAAAACGTATTTTCCATCATCCACCATATTATATACTTTACAAGTCTAAACCTAATTCCCCGTTGAGTTTAAAGAAATTCAATTCAAAGTAGTTTGTAGCCCTTAAGTCGCGTTACGTTCGTGCGTGGGAAACATCTGTTCCGCAAAATATTTGAGATATTCACTAATCAAAAAGGGAAGAAGGCGTATTTTTTGCCCAATATTACACCCCTAATTTCGAACCTTACACCTCCATAATTAACTCAATATTAAGTTTTTCAAACGCAGTTTGCTGCGACGTGTAGCCCCTAAAACGTACTTTATTTCTATATTATTTCCTTTATCCCGAATCATAAACGGAGAGGTTGGCGGAGAAATCTTAGAAAAGAACCAGTTTTTTACACCATCCACTAGAGTGCAAAGTTTAAACCCCTAGATTTAACTTCGTATTGAGTGTAAAAACCTTTGCTGGTAACAGAAAGTAGCCAGCTCTAGTACATTTTTATGAAAAAATTTCTTGGGACTCATAAGCGGAGTTGTTGGCAGTCATAAAGAAGATAAAAACATGACCAAAATCTGTCTTTACACTGACAGATTTTTTACACTTTTTTTACTCCCACTCAAGAAATAATGCGAAAAACGAATAATTCTGTTTTCAGAAAATGTCATTGTGTACGATTTTACGCTATTGAATTGTATTAGGAATTTACAATGACTTGCGTACGCGCTGTCTAAAAAATCCGTCCGAAGTTTATCTATGTTATAACATTACGCCAAAAATTTGCACACTCATTACAAGCTAATTATTGAGTGTCAAGAAAAATAAAAAACTCCGGCAGCGAATTTTGTTATTATGTTTCTTTAAAAAAACAGCACCTCTCAGATGTGTCCCGTTATAGCTGTAGGGGGGCTCATATGTTGAGGGTTGCACGAATGTGTGATTTATTCGATTTCGCATTTTTTGCTGTATAGATACTTCTTTGCAAACTTTTATATTTAAAAAAATTTGCATGCGGCTAGTTCAGGTAAAATTTCATAGATGGACTTAGTTCATATTCGATCTATATTAATAACTAATTTATTGCGATTTTTGGAAACATTTTCTAATAGAATTTTATACGTTTCGGGAATTATTTCAAGCTGACGCATGCGCGACGCATGAAAACGTTGCTGTGAAGGTAAAATGCGTAAAAATTAAGAATATATGTATTTTTTACAAGAACGCCCGAGTCTGGGAGACAATATATAATAGACAGTATTATACAGTAATATAATATATTGTTATAATAATAGGCGAAAGATAATAAGACAGAAGCGGTTTTTTTGAAGATTGTTGTGTCATAATCGGACATGCATGTGATGGAGGAACACTTGGGGCTGACCTTCCTAGAGTGGAAAAATCGGAAATTTTTTAGAGAATAATGAGGCAAAATGAAGATCAAACACGGATAAAAATTCAAACTTTCTTCAAAAGTTCTTAAAATTGGCCAAAAACTATAGATTAACATAGTTTTAAAGCTCTTTTGCTTTCATACCAGTTTTTGATGTCATTATGGCCCAAAAATGTTCACCATCTGACCCTCTAGATCGGCTCGCTCATCAGGCCGGCTACATACATGCATCTATGGTCAGAACTATAAGCACAGCATGGCTAATGGAGAGGGGTCAGCCAGACAGCTGTTTTTGAGTCACAAACTAGTGTAAATGCTAAAACATCGGATAAGTTACATATATTTTAATCCTTAGTTTCTGATCAATTTCATGAATTTAAACTTTAAGTTCAGTTTAAAAGTTTAAACTTTAAATTTACATAGTTTAAACT
Organism: Mermis nigrescens; assembly: GCA_036768485.1. Classification (NCBI taxonomy): domain Eukaryota; kingdom Metazoa; phylum Nematoda; class Enoplea; order Mermithida; family Mermithidae; genus Mermis; species Mermis nigrescens. The sequence continues at coordinate 2,292,761 of JAVLUZ010000056.1, forward strand.
TTTAGTTCCTCTTGGTTTACAACTCTCGCTTAGCAAGCTTCATCTTTTAAAACTATTTCGTGGCGAACAGTCGTGTTTACAATTTTTGATTTTCACTCATTTTTAGTCTTCATTTTTCTTTTATTCCCATTTCTTTAGTTTTTCGATCTAAAGGGAACTACATAGATTCTCTAAACCCGTATCCATGTCAAACTATAACTTTCCTGGGGAAGGGGTATCAATCTAAGCAGACTAGAGAGTTTATGCTAATTTTTTCATCAAAAGAAAGTTCTGCGAGTGTCGAATAATAGATACATTTCGATTTTTCTATTTATTGACTCGTTTTTTTGTAGATTTCACCAAATTACGCATTTTCCGTTTAACTTTTTTTGCTACCATAATGCTTTAAATTATTTATAGCATTTGCTCCTTCCAAATATGATTTGCTTTTTTCGTTTGGATCGGCTGTGCCAAGCAGCAGGTGAGTTACAAATTTCAATACGAACAACAGAAAATGAATTTACCGCCAGTCGCTTTTGGGATTAAAAGATAAAATCGTATAGCGAACAACTCGCGCGATTCATATCAATAATTTGGATAAACAAAGCTATTTAAATTCGAATAGCGAAGACTCGATAGCTTGACAGAGCGCTCTAAAAATTGATAAATATCAGGCACACGGTAAAAAGCGACTACCGATGATCTTCAAAATTATATAGGTTTAGGCTAACGAAACGATCGATGTAAAAAGTATGTATGTAAAATCAAATTTCGTTGCCACATGATTTCGTCGAATGCATGGCAGGCTCTTCAACGATTTTCTTATCTCACATTAGCTGAGAAGTTACGTGGCAGAAGAATGCCTCGAACTCTTCTTATTACTAAAATCTAGTGAATTTTTTCGAAAAAGTTGTGCATATCAAGTTTTTAATTCGAAATGCACATGTTAAAAGGGGGGTCTGAGCCGTCAGGCAGGAACCCTAGAGTGAAAAAATGGGATATTTTCCGGATAAAATAAAGCAAAACAAAAATTAAGAAAAGATAACCAAAAAACCATAACCAAAAAACTCTTGATCCGGCCGACCCGCAAGACTGGGCATGCTAGGCGTGTTTAGTCTAGAAAATTTCGTAGGGTCTGCGTGACATGAGAATCCAAAAGTTTTTACCAGAAATGCACATTGGGGGTTGAAGGCGCAAATGGGCTTGGGGGGAGCGGTTTTGAGGGTTTACACCCCACTCCAGAATCTAAAATCCCTTCCTTGAAATCGATGACCCCATAGAATTGAATTTTTAGTGATATTCTTAGCAACTTCGCTCCATCTAAGCCCTCCCCCAATTTGGCTGCTGCCCATGTTGTATGTTTGATGGTATAGACCATAGATGCACAGCATGGCCGATCCAAGGGGAGGGGGTCAGCCGGTCTAAAGGGTTAAGAATTGGACTTTTTGGGCCAAAATGACCTCAAAAATTAATATAAGTGCAAAATAAAGTTAAAACTGCGCGATTACACAGTTTCTGGTCAATTTAAAACATTTTTGAAGAAAATTTTCAAGTTTTGTATTTTTTCTGCCTTTATTTTTCATCATTTTCCCAAGGAAATATTCCATTTTTCCATTCTAGGGGGTCAGGAATCCCCATCAACCCCCTGCATGTCTGGTCTAGACCACCAAAATAATAGAAAACTTGTAATTTTTCGGAGGAAACGAGGCAAAATGGAGGCGAAGAATAGATGAAAATTAGATATTTTCTTCAAAAGTGCCTGAAATTAGTTGACCAGAAACTGATGAATAACGTCGTTATAATGCTATTTTGCTGCTTATATCAGTTTTTTAGGTTATATTGACCAAAAAATCATTAGATGAGTTTCAGACCGGCTGATATCCCCCAGATCAATCATTATGTGCATAATGATCCCCGTCATATATTGGCAGCAACTTAATTCTTAAGGTCCGATGGCGCATAATAGCCAAAAATAGCACCAAAAATTTGATTTTGCGGTCTATAGATTTTTAGGGGAATATTTCTGATTATCAGGGTCCAGCCCATGACCTTGTCTGGTCCGGCGCTGCAATAATAAGTGCACTGTATTTGAAGATTGCTTAAAACAACAGAGAAACGGGCTGTAGATCGTCTTCTGCGATTTTAATCCAAATTTGACTCTATTTTCGGCGGCCGCTCGCGGGCGCCGCATTGAGCGAGTAGCCAAGCAAGCTGTTGAGGGCGCTGAGGAACGGCAAATTGCCGTAATTGACGTCAAACTTTTTCTGGACTACAACTCCGGCCGCGTCGACACCCGAACCGGAAGAAAAACCCGAAAGCGGTTTCACATTGGCGCCTTTGCTAATGTCGACGAACGGCGCCTTGAATTTATCGCCGACTCCTACGCCGCCCTCCACCGGACCCCCGAACTGTGTGCAGGCTTTGCGGGCTGCCGCCCAATCCAGCGAGCGGCGAACCCTGCAAAAACCAGGGCAGCAGAGGATTGGACGGCGGCGGCGGAGCGGCATTGGCTGAAATTATATCAACGATTGCAAAGAAAAAAGATAAAAAAGTGAAAAATGCAATCGACGGAACGATTTATGCGCGTGTTTCGGTCTTTGAGCACACGTTAGCGGTTGGGGGAGTTTACACCCTTCACAGACGTTGAAAAGCCCCCGCATATTACTGTACACCATACTTATGCGTGGGGGTTGGGGGTATGCATTCCCACACCAGAAACCAAAATACCCCTCTCGGAAACCAAAATACCCCCCAAGAATTCAATTTTTGAATTTTTTTTTGTTTTTTTGCGCAAGTTTTTGATGCCAATGAATAGTGCTCGATGAGAATCATTTAAAAAATGGTGTTTTTTTGTCATATCACCATTTTATAAGCCATTTTTTGAACTTTGAAAAAATTTTGCACCCCTCCCCCAGAAGTTTGGTGGCGCTCTATCTATGCTGTAGACACCAGAATTCTATTTTTAGTGACGTTTTTTGGCGATTTTACCTAACTAGACCCCTCAGAATTTCTCGCTGCCCATGTACAGGGTTGGCTACCTGAATATCCATAATGTTTTTAAATCATAATTTGCTTAATGATATCCCAGATTTATTAAGAATTTGACCAGAGATAGAATATTTAACAACACACTTCAGATTCTAAAGTTTTGCTTGAAACAGGTTGATTAAACGCTACACTATTTCTACGGGATCCTCATCCAACTCGATAAAATGTTGAAGCCGTTCCGTATATTCAACACTATTTCCATTCTCATCTCGGTAATGATTTGAGGGAAAGGCACATCCAATGCAATTTTGAAGGTCAGGAATACTAGCAGGGCTTTTCGGTGCACTTCAAACTTGAAGAAGCCGCAAGAGAAAAAGTTTAATGGACTCAAATCAAATGAATGATCTCATGGGGCCAAATCAGATAAGAACGTCGCTCATCTGATTTGACTCCGTTTGATAACTTTTATGGTAAGGGTTGTGTGAAATCTTGAGTTTACACTGTACACCATATGCCCTGCTTGTATTCATTGCCTTTAAAATCGCCTTAGATTGGCTTTCGCGAAAGCCACTACCGAAATGAGGACGTAAACGATACTGAATTTAATGTAAGATTTGCAGTGATCCGATAGAATTAGTGTAGTGTTTGACCAACTTGTTTTTTCATAAAACTCTGTAACTTATTTTGTTCATAAGTAATCTGTCCTTTTTCAAATTTTTATTAATCTTGGAACTTCAGAAAATATTAGTCGGAAAACACTGCGGATGCTTAGGTGACCCACCCTGTATGTCTATGAGACAATATACCTAGTTTGATTTGAACTTCAACGTAAAAAAATTCTAAATGAAACTTGTTAAAATGTTATTCAGAAAATCTTATACCTCGCGATCATTTTGTTTAAAAAGTTCGTCATGGTGCTTTTTTACTATCTTTCGCATTCTTAATCTACATTTATGCTCATAATTTGTTTCACACAAGTTTGTACACTAACAATAAGTTGACAGATCGTGATTATCGCCTGGATCTGATATATAATTATCGCAATCTATTGCCTTACTGTCGATATAAATTCTCAAAATGTATGCCCAAAGTAAATGTGAAACAGACTGTAATGAATAATATAAAGTCCTTATTTATAATCACAGAACGGGAAAAATGTTAAGAGAAACGTGCATATAGATAAAGAAGTAAATAAATAACTTTAAAAATCAAAAAGAAAAGAAAACATGAGAATGAAGCATGCTGTGTGTTATTGTATTTTACCTTGCCTCGCAATAAAAACGTTTTTAGAACGCGTTTACGCCCTTTATCGTTTTTCCAGGCTCATAGTTCTGAAGGAAAACCAGACCCTCGCTCTCTTTAATTATAAAATTACGAGTATTTTTTACAATATTGTCATCGTAAAGGAAAAAATTAAGTTTCTGGAAGTGTCTGAAAGGCAACGGAAATAGATTTTAATAATTTTGGTAATTTTTCTACTTCTAAACAGTTCAAGTTTGACGATATAGTAAAAGAAATAAAATTTTCAGGCGCTTAGCGCGGGATTATTGATTTTCTTCTGTGTTGTCTTCCTAGAAATGCATCATAACTGATTGCAATGGTAGTCTGAAAATTCATCGGAAATGTTTAGCTTGGATGAAATGTTGAGAATCCATTTGTGAACCAATTTTAAACGACGTATTTTTATTATATGATTGAAATGAAAAAATTTTTGATTTTTCTTTTTGTTCACTAACGCGTTCAATCGGCAAGAACCCTCAAAAATACAATTGTTGTTGCCTGTTTCTTATTAGCTTCTGAGAAATTTGACTTCGAAATTTTTGTCCTCTCCCCCACCGAATTCAGAAGGCCAGTTGCGCGGCTGCATGATCTTGGGAAGCCTTGGGGTTGGGTATCACCCTAAATCTTTCTCTCCTCCCCTTTCAGAAATTTTGATTTTCTAGAATACATCGTAGACAAAGTACTGTTTCAAGCCTTTTTGGCTATTTTTTGACCTTCAAAGTGTCAAACGGATCAGTGCTCCGCGCCGATTACTCCTTTTCGGACTATGTTTTGTCCAATTTACACGATTTTTTCAATATTTTTATGAATTTTTTTACGTTTTTTTGTTTTAGAAAAAATCATTATTAGAAACGGCATAAACGATGCTTTTGGCGCGTCAGTAGACTCCCAAAATTGAATTTTCGGTACGTTTTCTGCGGGATTTTCGCAGTATCCAGACCACCAGAATTTGGTCGTTGCTCATGCATAGTGTAACATTGTACATATATTTACGCAGATCTGTAGCAGGCGCCATCAGTTTATCGGATACTAGGCCGAGGGGTATGTCGCGCTTGCATCGCTGATGATAGTCCCAACAAAAGTTGAATTGGGCCTGTTCGACCGGTTTGGCAACCGAACAATATATTTGAAAAGTTTGGGCATTTTGATCGCAAAACGGTTGATCGCCGGGCTTGATGGGGGAAGAAGTTCCACCGCTGCTGCTGTCCGGGCCAGCCCCATTCGATGCACTTGGCGTTGACGCCGGGAGTGGCGCTCCGGTCGTTGGCGGCGGAGGGGTGGGCTAAAGATGCCTCCCGACGGTTGACCGCCGGAACCGGAACCTTGCTGCCCTGGCGGACACCACGACTCCTCGGGATGTCTTTGGCATATTTCGGCCAAACGATCTGATGTAGGATAACTCCAATTTTATCATTCTGCTGAGCTTTAATCGGATCAAGGGCGGACCCGCGATATTTTCACGGATTCTCGAATATTAGCGCCTCATATTTTGAGATGTGGCTTCACACTTTATACCTGGTGAACTGGATGGGCCTATTTATTGGGAAGAGAATTTGATTTTGTTTCAAATGATATTTCTTATTTACATGTGAAGCTGCTCCTACACTTATCTGTTGACTTAAAGCATAATTCAGTGCAAATCCAATTCTGAGACCAAAGCGGCAATGTGGTACGTATTTTTAGTTTATACAAAAAACAACGAACTAATCTCGAAAAATTAGAAGGTTTTTGAATACTGAACTATAACGAAGCTATTTACTGGAAAGATTCCAATTTCTTATAGCTACAGTAGACTACAGGGCGTAAATGGCTGACGTTACAACATTGCCGCACTTTTTACCTGCTTGTGACACAGTTGCGGAACCTGACAAAATATTTGCCTTTTAGCGTCCTCTAAAATGTTCACTTTTTGGTTTCGCCGTTCACTCTTTTGTCTCGCTTTAATTTTGCCGAATACGGCTATCTAAACTAAGCTTACCAAGCGTTGTTGGCTTGCATTATATTAAACGTTTTAGCATATTTATAAAAATGCAAAGAGTTCTTTGTAACGATTACTTGTTGTTTGATTCGGTAAAAAACATAGTTTTATGGCCACTTTGTAGGCAACCTATTAAAAAAATAATGTTTAACTCTACTTTTCGTTTGCAATTTTTGGATTTTTCTTCGTTTGCGATTCTCAACTATTTCATCAAACGCAAAATTTTTCCAGTGAGTAGGTAGAAATTTAATCCTTAGTATACCTACCGCGTAATTTTCACTGTTGAAGGTCACCGTGATAGATCGCCGATCTACACTATGTTAAACTAAAGCCCGTTTTACATACGCAGCAATTATTAGTTTCATTTTGTGCGATTTTTTATGCTCTTTTAAATATGTGTGCGTATTTATATTATTTTTCGGAAAAATAATTTGGAAGAGTTAAACTACCGCAATGCAAATGCATAGGCACCTGATAGACATGCGAGCAGAAGAAAAAGAAAAACTAGAATTCAGTTGTGTTTAACACAACCAGGGGATGCTAATAAACAATTGAAAAGCAATGGACCGCTAAGCTTGTATTGGAATGCTGTTTTCTCATTATATAATTTTCGTGATATCACTGTAAATATGCCGAAAAACGCTAATTTCTTACGTTTATATGATTTCTTATAGAGCTAATGCATTAAAAAAAGGATATAAGTGGAGCTAATATGAGGCTAGACAAAGTTATAGGCTTAGCAGAAAAATAAGAAAAAATGCTGACAAACTGATATTGGCTAGATCGCCGATCTAGAACGGTAAATGGAGGATTAATTTCTTTCCTGATTTACTGTAGTTTAAAAATTTCATATTATGTGGAAAAAGTGGGTGATTTCTGCTGATAATTTTGAGAATGCTGGGTATATTGGTGTCAAGCAATTATTGAAAAAACGGAGTTTATTGGATAAAATTCTGATAGTCCTAAAATGATTGAAATAAGAAGACTGCAAGATTCCGAGGTATTAATATTGGGAAAGGTTTTGAGACAGTGTAGACCCTGAGGGTGAGATGGGAAAAACTTCGTGAAAAACTAGGCGAAAATAAGGGAAAAATTGAAACTTGTTGGTAAAACTTGGATAAAAGCGAGTTTTTATGCCATTTAAGCAGGCACACTGGCTATCTCAATTAGGGGAGACTTGAAGTCAGATATCTCAACAGCTACTTGTTGGTAGGAAAAAATGATATTGTTTTTGAGTATTTCTCAGCTAAGTCTACACCTAAGAAAAAATTTTAAGATCTCAATCATAAATTAAAAAAGATGTTATTTAAAATAGCCGCACAAATGATTTTTAAACATTATATTCAAGCTTGTCCCTGCCTAAAAATTGTTTTACTTCTCAATTCCGGTAAATACAGTTTGACTCCATAAAAGAGATACAAGAACTCTTTCTCATAACTTTTGTTCTACGTAGCTTAGAATAATGAAATTCCTTTTAATCATTCTTATGGAAATAAGGTTTAGTTATCAGACATCTGCGCTTTGATATCCAGAATTTCGTTAAATGCCACAATTCCATGTAAACCCAGCTTTTTTAAATAGAATACAAACGAAATTAAAGTGCAAATGATAGAAAAGTCGCAGAATTGAAAAATTTCATGTAAAATTGACAATTCTGAATGTAAGAACAATCAGTAACAGAATAATGGTAATTAAAAAGATTTAGATTACGTAAACACCTTTTTATTCTGTTGTAAATTGCCAACAATGCGTTTTTCTGTTGACCATGCATGATCTTTGGATGGGGGTTTCACCCCCTTAGAAAACATTTACACCTCCCTCCCGCATAAAATTTTTTCACCCTCCCCAGAATTGACGATTATTTGGAAGTTCCCAAAATTTTTCTAAAAATTTGTAGAAAAAATGCTTTTTAAGCGTTTTAGCTATGTATTTGCTCAAAAGTGTCAAATTTTCGGCGCTTCGCGCCATTATACTCTTGTTTTGACTATAATTTATTCAATTTGTTCCGACGTTTTTGATTTTTTCGAAATTTTTTATGTTTTCATGCTCTAGAAAGATAGAGCATCGTCAGAAACGCTGAAAAACGATGTCTTTGACGAGTACCTACTATTTTTGGACAAAAAGGGCACTTTATAATTTCACCCCCAATCAGAATTCCCATGCTGTGCTTGTATGCTGTTAACTCATATATTTATGTACAGTCTACCTAGCCAATTGAGCCAGTTGACTTAAGTAAACTGTCATATACCTACATTATAGACAAATAGGCAAAAACAACGCGGTGAAGAAGAATTCAACTTTCTAGAAAAGGTCCGGACAATGTACGCAATTAGAAATAAAATGAGACTAATTCAGTCGCTTTGAAAAATGAACAGATTTTTTACCCTCGTCCTGCAACGATATTTGAAGGAAGCAGCCGTAGCAACAAATGAATAACAAAACGGGAAACATTGTCGCAAGAATAAACGAAATTAGCGATTTACTGCAATGAAAATAGATTAGGACAGAAACTTCGGTAGACTACGAAAACTTCCGGAGTCGCTCGTTAGCTCGGTTCGTTAGACTAATTATCATCGTTTAGGATAACCGTGGCCCAACAGCCCACGCAAATAGTTTTCAAAAATCCGACGTGAAACGTCAATCTCATCGGTTCAAATATCGTAGGTACGCGATTTTGTATCATGAGGTCATCATTTTAATAAACTTTATGTTTTTCTTTACTACCGCCGGGTTCGACGTGGCGTGACCACTTGTCACGATATAACGATTGATTATACTTCCCAAAAGGGCGTATAAACAACGAGCAAAAAACAACGACAGTAATATAGAAAAACAAAAAAACGTCATCTTGCGCAGTAACTGAGATCAGACAGAAAATAAACGAAAAATCGCTTAATCCGGTTCGACGCTTTATCCGGTTCTACAGTATGCCAAGATTACTGGACTATCTATGCGGGACGCGCCAAGCCTATTTAGCGATAATACAACTTGATGTTCTTTAGAATTTATGCAAAAAAAGCAAAAAACATTCGATAAAATATAATCATCAGTTTCGCGCGCGCGGATAATTAGCAGCTTTGCTCGAAGTTCATATACATATACCTAAAAGTGTGCATGTAGGTAGTCACGTAATTTACTGATTCAAGTTTAAAACAATTCGAGTTCGAAAACAGCTCAAAATATAGACAAATATTTCGGCAAACCATCACTTGTAGTAGTAGTAAAAAATACAACAAAACAGGTTCCAGCTAAATCGAGACATTTAATTCAAAACGGAATGTATGAATGACGATCTTGCTTACAATGTCACTATCCACAAATTTTACACCTCAAATAGGCTGCGGGTTTAGTGAGCTAAGAATAAGGCTTAATTAACCTTGGATTCATATTGCTACAAAACAAAACTATTATTTACATGAAATAAACTTCCTCAACATAAATTAATCGGTTATTGAACGCACAAAAGACCTAGGATTCGCCGAAAATGGAAAATGAATATTCATTTGAATCTTATGGGTGTCGAAAAGACATAAAGATAAGGGCGTTTGAGGTCTATACGTCTCAGATTGACAAAATGAAAAATTTTCCAGAAAAATGAGACAAAATAAAGGTCAAAATAATGGAAAATCTGAAATTTTTCAAAAGTTGTTGAAATCGACTAGAAACTGCATTTGATTAAGGTATATCTTGCGCTTAGAATTTATATTAGCTTTTCGAGGTCATGATTGCATGTGAAACTTACGAAAGTTTCGAAAAACGGTCAATTGTACATATTATTAAAGAAAAATTCTGTCGCTAGCTCTAGGCTATTTCGGGGTTCTGCTAGCCTCGACAGTCCAAAAGAAGCTCGCAAATAAAAATAATGCGTTGTGGAGTGTCCCAAAAATATACGCGTTTTCCCTGCAGCAGCATAATGTGCAAATTATCAGAACCTAATCATGAGTCAATTCTCCTTGTTCATCAAACGTGCCGCGTTCACATCTGTCTTTTGAGATAAAATATCTGTATTATAGACAAAGTAAAATTGATGCACCATTTCTCTTGAATTATTCAGTTTTTTATGCGACTCGAGTATTTTTTCACGGGGCAAACAATGAAATTCTAGGGCTATGAAATGCAGCTCGATTACATTTCCCGAATCTGATTCGTTAAAAAATTTGAGAGAAACTGCGTGAAAGATCCCAAGGATGTCTGATTTATTTAAAAATTCCGTTATCAGAATATCTTCCAATCGTGCCTCAAAGCCGAGGCTTTTCACGCTGACTAGAAACTTTAATGGAGGTAAAACTGAATATTAAATAGGTTTGAAGCTGGTACTTTTTTGACTTTTCGGTTGGGGTTTGGTTTTTTGTCAGTAAAACAGCGTATTACGATTCGAATAGCTTATAAAACGCAGAATTCAATTTTCTGCAACACAGTCAAGGTATTTACTCTCATTATATATTTCGAATATATTGCTGTGTGTTAATGTTGTATATTCGGGACACCCGAAATCTTTGAACGAAGTTCACGGACTGTAGATTAAATGGTCCCTCGGACGAAACGTCTCCAGTACTAATCCAAATTTGGCATTATTTTCGGCCACCGCCTACAGACGCCGCGTTGAGCGAGTTGCCCATAGCGCTGTTGATGCCGCTGAGGAACGGCACGCTGCCCCAATTGGCGCCGAAGGTCTTTTGAACCCCAGCGCCGGCGGCGTCTACCCCCGAACCGACCGTCATACCCGTCAACGGATTTACGTTCGCTCCTTTGATCGCGTCGACGAACGGCGCCTTGGATTTTTCAGCAATCCCCACGCCGCCTTGCACTGGACCCCCGAATTGGGGCAAGCTGCTCGGGGCGCCGCCCAGCCCGGCGAGAAAATTTCCGCCTTGCAAAAACGGGGGCAAAAACGGATTGGGTGGCGGCGACGGAGCGGCGGTGGCTTAAGATTTGAGCAGAAATGATTGAAATTGTAAAAAACTAAAACCTTTTTATTAACAAAATTTCGGATTGCTGATATTCGACCTTACAGGGCAGCAAATGATTCTGAGGGGAGGGGGTAAAATCAATAAAAATATACCAGAAATCATCATAGATATTACTAAAAATAGAATTCTGGGGGTGTACAGTAATCTATGGGGAGTTTTTCAACTTCTGAGGGGTGGTGTAAACCCCACCCCTGGGGGTACGTACGCCATATTTAAGTTCATAACTTTTCAAATAAGAAGAGCTGTTTAGGCTCTAGCTAAACTGTGGACCGAAAGATTGTTTGAGGATTTATTTCTTTTACTACTAGACACATAACTTGAGCCCACATACACCGGGCCAATAAGATTTTCATTTCCGTAGACGCGCAAAAAACTACCAAGTTACATACATAATAAAGCAGACTAAATAAATTTATATTATTATTATCATTAATATTATTATTATTATTAATTATTATTATTATTATTATTATTATTATTATTATTATTATTATTATTATTATTATTATTATTATTATTATTATTATTATTATTATTATTATTATTATTATTATTATTATTATTATTATTATTATTATTATTATTATTATTATTATTATTATTATTAATATTATTATTATTAATTATTATTATTATTATTATTATTATTATAAATTATTATTATTATTATTATTATTATTATTATTATTATTATTATTATCATTATTATCATTTTTATTATTATTATTATCATTATTGATATTATTATTATTAATGCTGTATTTATATTAAATCTAAATTATAAAAATTTCAATGCATACATATGCAGCTTATAATCAAAATATGTATAAGTAATTTTTTGGAGATGTTCTAAATTTAAAAAAAACAGCGTCGTACCTGCTGGCCCTCCAACGGTCGCCATCAGTCGGTCGGATAGCAGACCGAGAGGCAGGTCGCGCTTGCATTGCTGATGATAGTCCCAACAAAAGTTGAAAACGGCCTGTTCGACCGTTTTGGACACCGAACAATAAATCTGAAAATTTTGGGCCTGTTTGTCGCAAAACGTCAGATCAACAGGCTTGATCGGCGACGGGGTTCCGCCGCTGGTCGGGCCAGTTGCGCTCGATGGACCGGGCGTTTGGGCTGCTGACGGCAACTGACTGGGTGGCGGCGGCGGCGGCGGTAGGCTAAAAATTCCTCCCGGCGGTTTACCGCTAGCACTGCCGCCTGATCCTGGCTCCCCTTGCGGGCACCACGACTCCCCAGGATGTCTTTGGCATATGATGGCTAATGTACGATCTAATAGATAATCTTTAATTATTAATTTGTTTTCGAAGAGTGCTGAGCGTAATTTGGTGACGCCAGTCTAGTGGCGGATCCAGGATTTTTGGCCGGGGTTAAGAACCCCGATTTCTTCCTGATAGTGTCAAAAATTATTCGAAAAATTCGTCTATTATACGTGAAAAAGCGGTGATCTGCTATCTACTGATAGGCCAAAATCATTTCTGATGCAAAAAATTTGAACATTTTGAAAAATTTTCGAAAGATTTATGTAAAACAATGCACCAATTTAGTGTAAAAATCTAGACAATCGTCCGAGAAAAACGCGGATCGCCGCTAAAGCAGAGCTACCTTTTCTACTGCTCAGAATTGGATAAAATGCAATTAAATAATATGGTGCCAAGCGCTAGAGTTTTAGAATTTTCGCTTATATTTTAGATGTGTTTAAATGACTGTCTTTACTGAATGAAGAATAAATAAAATGAAGTCATTAATACGACAAAAAAGAAAAAACTATAGAATTTTTCTTATGTACTCGTGAAAACTACTCATCTGACGCAAAACAAGGTTTTTATACCACCAATAAAATCAGTGAATATCATTAATAAGTACGCGTCGGAAGAAATTGAAAAATCATGAGAAAATGGCTTATTGCATACGGCTAATTTTAGGCGAAGGCAAAAAAGATGCCAAAAATCTGATAGCGGAGGCAAAAAACACAATTTTTTGTCGTTTTTCATTGAGACCTATCCAATAACATCAAAAACTTCGTGAAAAAATACGGACAAAATTCTAAAAAATATCAATTTTGAGGGTCTTCTAGATTCTGAGAATTTCTTAGACACCGTGTGCAATAATGTGCGCAAAAAGGCTATTTTTCGAACTCTTGACACTACTATTATACTTTATTCACTAGCGCCAAGAATCGAGCAAATGCAATTTTTTAAATGGACTTCTAGGAATCTTTCCGATTTTGGTGGGGTTTGAAATTCTCGAGGCCCGAAGTCCATGTAACTACCTATGTGCGATGTTTGAAAAAATGCATTATCTTTCAAAATTTTGAATCGCCGCAGAATTAAAAATAAATTGCATAATTGAGCTCTCTAGTTTGATGGTGCAAAAGTTCAAAGTAAAATAGAAATTATTATCCTTAGAAAAATTAGTCAAATTTTGAATATGGAATCAGTTTTTACCCTGCAAAGATAGCCCAATCAAGCTACAATAACAACAAATGAACAAAACAACGTAAAACATGATTACAATAATAAATTTATTCAGAATTACCAAAAAATAAATCAGTCGATTAGAATTAAATTCCTTCGGCTCGCCTGACTTTTTATAATACAATCTTACTTCTTACTTTTAAGGTCCGTTGTCCAGTTTCACGCGTTTGACTGATTATTTTCGTTTACTGATGACCGTGGGGGCAAATCCCATCACCCGGTTTTTCCGTAGATTTTCGGAAAAAACCAAGATAAAAAAGTCAATCTCGCTGATTCGAATACACGACTGGGTCATGACGTCATCAGTTTTTCCAAATTTTTTTGTTGCTATCGCTGTTTAAGCGTCAATTGTCACAGAATTATTATTGATTATATGACTTTTCGAAAGGGCGGATTAAAAAACAAAATAATAACAACAACAACAACAACAATAAGAACAATAATAATAATAATAATAATAATGATAATAATAATAATAATAATAATAATAATAATAATATTAATAATTAATAATAATAATAATAATAATAATAATAATAATAATAATAATAATAATAATAACAATAATAATAATACTAATAATGTTAATAGTATTATTAAGAATAATAATAATAATAATAATAATAATAATAATAATATATTATTATTATTATTATTATTATTATTATTATTATTATAAATTAATATCATTGTTATTATATAATAATAGTAATATTAATAATATTAATTATAATAATAAATCATAATAATAGGATAATAGGATAATACGATAATACGCGGTGATGTTCTTTAAGAATTTTAGCCACGAATGTAAGCGCATGAAAAGTTTTTTGCACAAAAACTGATTATTTTTCTAAAATTAAGGTACACTTTCTTCGTTTTCAGCGATCCAAGACAATATCACAATTTTAGAGCTATTCAAAACCGATTTTCCACTCATTTTCAAGCTATTTCGGTTGGCTACTTATCTACAAACAACAACTGTCCGTAAACAAATTTTGAAAGAAATTTTTTATTCTTCAAAGAATTAAGTGAAGTTCCATATTTTCATTTATCATTGATACATTGTTCGGATCGGATGCTTTGGGAATAAAAATTTTTTTATTAATCTACATCAATCAATTATTATTCGTAATTCTTTTATTCGTAAAGATCGCGTAATACACGCGAAATTTTGTAGAATACAAAATGAGTAGCTACATACGCTTAGCCTTGAATAAGTACTTCATAAAGAATGTTTTACAGTTACAAACTATTAATGAAATACCTAGAGATATAAGTTCAGTTTGAAAGTGCCACATAAATTCATGATGGAGATTAAGAGTTTTGACCCCCATAACATCGGATAGGAACCGAATTGCTGCTCACCCTCCGATTTTCATTTTTTCAAACTAAGAACGATGAAATTTTCGGCGTTTTGTGCAACCTTGGTGACCGTAAATATTTTACTTGAGGTTTACCAAAATTTACGTTCAAATAGTAACTTTACAACGTATCTGCGATCGATTTTCGTAATTGTCGAGCTGTAGTTGCATAGTATACCCAAATATTTGGGGTCTGAACATTTTCAAGCGCTAAAAAAAGTAAAAATTCATGAGTATGAGCAAGAGTCCTATTTTTCGACGTTTTATCTTCGTTTCAAAAGAAATTGCAAAACAATATTAAATTTTTCAATTCCCGTCATTTTTTTGAGTTTTTCGAATTCTGGGGATCCAAAACCTGAATCCTCGAGATCACGTTCGACGTTGAGTACTAAACTACGCTTTTAAACCAAACCAAACCTGCGCAACAGTTTTTCGCATATGTACATATGTTTATTCTCTGCTAGATTATCTTTGTTAAAAAAGCAATATCAATCCCTAAATTCGCCTTTGATGATACAGAGGGCCACTGAACGTCGATGGATGGAAAAAACTAAAAAAATTGGCCAGCGTTCTTCCTGCATCCGGCGCCGGCGTTGCGGGGGTCAAGGGCTGAGGCCCACTCCCGAAACTTTTCAATCGATAATTTTTGCCCAAATTATTGCCCAAATAGTCGTGCAATGATTTTGAAGTTTTGTAATTTGAATTTTTGGACGATTTGTCATCGTCGCAATGAACCCGATAGCGAAAACAAAAGTCCAGATTGGGCGAATGGCTATTTTCCGACGATGGTCGATTATTGGCGATTGGGCAATACTTCTGATAATCATCATTATATAGCGAGCAATAGACGGCGGTCGTGAAGCGCAAATTTCGATTTGAAGTTTGGGCTGAAAAAATTTAGGGGAAAAAATCAAAATATAAAATCGATTAAATAAATGCAGTCTTGATTTTTATCTTCCGTTTCCCATAATTCGGTATTAGGCGCCCTGATCATGCACAAATATTGTAATACTGCTATAATCATACGATTATTGACTTTATATTTCACTATTTTTTTCTTCGTTCTTTTCTTCTAATTAATTTCTATTGGACTTTCTACTTCGTATTTAGAAATACTAGCTCACAGTCTTAAGTGGTTATGTTAAGGACCTTAAGCTAGATGAAAATCTTTCTTTTTTCGCTTAGAAACTTTATTTTTGTGACTTGCATCAAAAAGTATATGTACTTCCTTAGACGCATACATGTACCATTTTTAATTCGTTCTCTTAGACTTCTTGCTGTGCCTAAAGAGCATACTTTTTAGTATGATTTTTTTAAAGATTTAAAGCAAGCCACTCGCTGCTTCTGAAATACTAGTCACATTTGTTATTAGATGAAAGAGAGATTGAAAAATCGATGATTTTCGTGGAATTTTATTTTAAAAAACGAGTGATATTAAAAATGTTGAAGCGTGATTCTCCGTCTTACAATTTGCAGAAGTTGCGCCGTTGATTTTTCTGCGTATTTCGAACGTCCCTTTGTTCGGCGTCTTGTTTGGATTGCCAAAATAATCTTGGAGCGTTTTTCGACTATGTTGTATATTTTTTGCACTCGTAGTTGTTGCTGTTAGTAAACTGGGCACTAAATGGCCCGTTTTAGAATTATACCGTCTCTTGAAGGCGCTCACGTCGCAGCGTTCGTCAAAATCCTGACAAAATCTTTCGGCCCGGTCCATTTCCGGCGTACGGTCGGTCAACAGGCGCCTAAAATTAAAACTAACGCTATAGTACATAGCGTTATATAGTATACTAATAATGCAAATGAACGTGGGAAATTTGGAGGCGTAGACCCCGAATCGAAAATACCCTAGCAGATTACGGTAGACTTCCCAAAATTGAATTTGTCCGTGTTTTTATTCAAACTGAAAGCATAATAAAAAGAATCAAAAACTCTTACGTGTAATTTGAATTATTCTGCTTAGAGTCGGAGCGCGACCTCCGTTATCCAACGCTTTCGGTTATGATTAACTAGCTGAGCTGCCCGGCGTTGCCCGGGCTGAACTTGGGCCTGATAGCTATATGGAATTGAGATGTCTCTTGTATTTTTTATTTTTCGGGACTTTTGATGTTTTTAAGATATTTCTAAAAAAATTGTTGGTAAAAACCATATTTTATTTTTTGGATTTTTTTAAAATGTTTTTTGTCAACCATTTTTTGGATCAAATCCATATTTTTGACGTTACAGAATGGTTTTGAAAATTCTTCAGCCAAAATCATATTTTTGATGTTTTGGGATGTTCTGGAAATTTTTTTGGTCAAACCCATATTTTTGATGTTTTGGGATGTTTTGGAAAATTTTTTTGGTCAAACCATATTTTTGATGTTTTAAAAATTTTTTGTTTGTTGTAGCAAAGGGTGTCATATATCACGTGATATCTTATATCACTCATATGTTATAGCAGAGGGTATCTCCTATGTTATATCACTGCATGTTATGGCACAGACAGGGTATCTTATATCACATCATTGTACCTTATAGCATTGCCCAGCTTGTAGCATTATGTAGGCTATATTACGTCCGATCCTATCTTATAACGCACGCAGCGGCAAAAGTACCGTAACCCGAAAATAGTGTAAACTGAATTTATTCCGATTTTCGAAATTTGGCAAAAAATCGGCTATGTCCCGAAATCGGCCATGCTTAAGCATAGGGACGCCTCCCGCTTCACCCCTGTACATTTTTTTGATCAAATCCATATTTTTGACGTTACAGAATGGTTTTGAAAATTCTTTAGCCAAAATCATATTTTTGATGTTTTGGGATGTTCTGGAAATTTTTTTGGTCAAACCCATATTTTTGATGTTTTGGGATGTTTTGGAAAATTTTTGGTCAAACCATATTTTTGATGTTTTAAAAATTTTTTGTTTGTTGTAGCAAAGGGTGTCATATATCACGTGATATCTTATATCACTCATATGTTATAGCAGAGGGTATCTCCTATCTTATATCACTGCATGTTTTGGCACATGTTATCGGCAATGTCCCAAAATCGGCCATGCTTAAGCATAGGGACGCCTCCCGCTTCACCCCTGTGCAGGGTGCATGGGTGGGGTTGGTGAAATTTAAATGTCGCTACTACACCCCCAGCCGGTAGGCCGAGCTCGGGCCAAAACGTCAGCCCACCAAGTGTTATGGGGCCGGAGCCAACCCCGGACATACAAACAAACTTTCACAAATATATAGTAGATGAAAAGAAAATAATGAATGAATTATTGTGTAAAGTAAATCAAAGTTTACATTATTTCATTTTAAACAAAGATTAGTTTAAACAGCGCAACTGAAAAATTAAATGGCCAAAATTACATTTGGCCTATCTTACAGCATTAGGTATGTTACAACGTGTCCTATTACTATAGCATTGCCTATCTTATAGCATTTAGTATGTTATAACGTGTCCTATCCTACAGCATTGCCTATTTATAGCGTTGGGTATGTTATAAGATATCCAATGCTAGAACATATGCAACGCTATAAGGTAGGGCACGGTTTAACATACCCAATGTTTTGCCTATGTTATAACGTGCGAGGTGCAGCAACCCGAAAATAGTGTAAACCGACTTTTGGCGCACTTTTAAGAAATTGGCGAAACATCGGCTAAGTCTAAAAAACCCTATGCTTAAGCATAGGGCGCCCTCCCGCCTAAGAGTATGTACAGGGTGCCAGGGTGGGGTTGGAGAAAGTTTAATGCCGCTACGGACCATTCCCGGGATAGGTCGATCTCGGGCCCAAGTGTCGGCCCACCATCTATTACAAGGCCGGAGCCAACCCCGGACATACAAACAGACTTTCTAAAATATATATTAGATTATCCTTGTTTCGCAGTTTATAAGCAATTAATTATCTATCTGAGCGAAAATTTGTCATCGTTTATTTGATTTTTGGTTTATTTGACTTATCATTTATTTTATTTAGTCATTCATTTGTTATGTGATTAATGCTTATGAATTTTTTCATTCATTTCAAGCCTTACTTTTCGCACGAATCAACTTTTTCATTGTATTCTTTGTTTATCATATTTTTACCCGCGAATTCTCATCATCACAGCGAACGACTAAATTATCGATTAGTTGCGCATTAAAATCTTACATCGAAACACGAAATTCTTTGGTCTTCTTTTTTTATTTTTTCAAAATGAAATCATAAGCGAATTAGTATAGTTCCAATAAGCAGAAAATTCCGAAAAATATCCTAGTCATAAACGAATTGATTAAGTAGAAATTAAAAATGGACTTAATTAAAGGGGCGCAAAAACAATTCAGCAAATAATGGAAACTCAAAATTTTACCTAAAATGTCTCAAATTACTGGTGCAATCGTCGTAATAAAGTCGATCGTTGGTCGAACAAAAATCCGTTACCGTAATGGAAATTGGATCATTGGAAGATTCTTTGGAATGATCTGAAGTAGAAATTTCTCCATCTAAGAATTGAATGTCCACGTTGGCGATTTCGGGGGCAAAGAACGGAGGCCGAAAATTATCGTTTCTCATTCGATGCCATTCGGCGATAGCCAATCGGGCTCCAAGACGACATTCTGGCGCATGCGGATCGAAATGGCAATTTTTAGCTGAAATTTAAGTAAATTTATTTAAAAAAGACCGAATTTGAATAGTAATAGTGGGATAATAATGAATATTAACTATCGAATAAAAAATAATAAAGAATAGGTAATAGAAAAATGAATTACAAAATGATTAATACACGATAATGGGAGGTGTTTAGAGAAATGAACGAACTAAAACGCACGCGTGTATCGTGTGTGAAAGATAATTCAGTGAGGTGATTCACGCGGATTTGGGCGAGAAAAGTAGTCTTATGAAATATGATAACCTAAAAACTTTCATCTTCAGTTCTATTCAGACTATAACGTGACAAATTTTGTTTCAAAATGATAAGAATAGCTTATTCATGATTTTTATGAATGCTATAAACAAGTGATTGCATTTGCTTTTAAAGCATATTTGTTAATTTTTTATTCTTTTATGTTATTGTTTCAATAAATTCAAATTGTTTAGAAATTCGTGTAAATTCTCACGCAGAAGCAAAAATGAGCTAAATTTTTTTCTAGACGCCAATCTCCATTTCCACTATAGTTTTAATAGATAGTGAAGCAAAAGCGCTCTTGTTTATTCAATCTGCTTCGTATTTACTGAAGTGAAGGGCCAAAATTCTACTTTAAAAATTTTTGAAGGTCAATCAGCCGAATCAGAAAAAATTGTTAAAAATATTAAAATTTAAAAAAATTTAATTCTGTGTTTTTGCGAAGCGGCAAAGTCTTAGCCCCAGACCCCAACGTCAACAGTGGTGGTAATTACTTTAATTTTCGTTCTTTACATGTTACGTATTTTTATTATTTTATTTACAAATGAGTAAATATTTTAATTCGTCGCGTATAAGGCTGTTTCATTATTTTCTTTCTGGATTTTTCTGATAAATTTCTGAGATAAAAAGTTCTTATAGAAGAAATACGAAATCATTAGTCCTGCCATGAATTTGTTTGCCTTCAGACGACTCGTAGATTTTTGGCGACAAATTTGTCGTAAAAGCACAAAAATAGCTGACTAGCCGTCTCATTTAATTCGACGAAAGCAAAATGATGACATAAGTACATATAAAGCATAATACAAGAATTACTTGGTTTCAAGGACACGCTTTTCAAACAAAAGTGCAAAAATATGATTCGTCGGACATAAATCATTTTTCATTAGATTTAGTTACATCTGTAAAATATGCAACTAAGTTGATGAATGAAACGTTTGACGATAGTCGAACTTAACGTCGATATTTCAGGGTAAAAATATTTTTGGCTTCATAATAGTTTCATTGATAGGCACGCGTACGCGCAACCGGAAACTTGTCGACAAAGGCTATTTTTGGAATTTCTAAAGAAATCCTAAAGAATAGTTTACCCTATACGCCATATGTTCGTACGAATCGAATAATCAAAAATATCAACCAAAAAAAGATGTGAACCTGTAGAACTTCATTTTTCTGCCCAAAAAGGCATAAGCTCTTCGAAGTTTTTAGTTTTTTTTTCCAAAAAAGGGCATAAAAGTTTTAAAATCTAAACTTTTTTTGCAAAAAAGGCATACACCTTCTAAATTCCTAATTTTCTACCCAAAAAAGACATAAACTGTTTAAAATCTCAATTTCCTTACCCAAAAATATTTTATAATTTTTTCCCTTCTTGCAATAAATCACAAATAATTGGCAATTATTTTACGCGACTCGACTGATTTTGCAATAATAATTTATTTTCGATGACTAGTAAATTGAATAAATCGAAAAAATTCTCTTATATGAATTTTCTTTCATTTTGTATTTTGCAAAATAGTATAATAGACTTTATTTCAATTTTTTTACCATGGATTTGATTTTGTATTTTGATTTTAAAACGATTTTCTATTTTTAGTTGGTGAAATCTTTTGAGTGATGAGAAAGAGCAAAACCTATACTGAAGCGTAAAACAGATTTCTGGACAATTGGCGCAATATAGTACAAAAATTCGTATAATTATTTGCACGAACGCGCGTTTTTCAATAATAAAATATAAGTTTTTTAAAATTTTCTTACAGTTTTCATAATAATTATTACAATTAATTGCATAATTTTTAATTTTTTTACAAATTTTATAATTTTCTAAAATAAATTATGTTTTATAATCTATATTTTCAATATAAACTTCAATCGAATAATTTTTTAAATCAGTCGTATTTTTACTAGTTTGATTTTGATTGTCTTATCAACACAGCTGTCTGACGTTAATTGCTAATTCTTTGAAATCGTCCTGGGCCAATCAACTCTAGCTTGATAAGTCAAATTAATTCTTTTCCGATTTTTCTCAAAAGTCGACTTTTTAAATTATACGAGTAAATGTTTTATTGACTAGCAAAGAAATATGTTCCGATGGAACAAAAAAAGTAAATATACTTGAATTTCTTCATTGTTAAGGATGTATAAGGAGGGGACTAGGGAATATTTCCCTTTATGCGTCAGAAGCCATAGAAATGTGCTAAACAGTTAGACTTTCCCTAAACAACACAAAAATCGAAGTACAGGGCGGTTAATAACCTTTTGCTAGGGGTCTAGTGCTATAACTATAGAACTCGGGATCAAGCCAAATATAATATTAGATAGAGAATTTAACACGGAATTTATTGATGCCAAATTAAAATCAGTGTGCCTAAGTCCGGCAGAGAAATGAATTTTAAGCGATCGGGGTGTGAACACAATTGATAAATGTCGATTTTAGATACTTATCAAAATATTTTTCACGTTTCTGTACAGCAGTTTTAATCTAATATCAAATAGGTCCTATTTTTGAACTGGAAAATATTTGGTCGTTGGTCAGACTGTTTTTGTTCTACGACAAGGCGCCTTGCAGCGAATTAATGCAACCCAACATTTCTTGAAACAATCAAGCGTCGAATTCTGGGGTAACGATATTTAGCCCGGAAATTCACTCAACATAAATGCCGCGGAAACCATTGGGTCATTCATAAAGATGAAGTCGAGGCGCAAATACTTGCTAAAATCTGACTGGTCGATAATTATATGAAATTTCGCACAGAAAGCGTGGAAAATATTTGGAAAAGTCTTGAAAATCGACTTAGTCTGTTTATTGGTTTGTGTTCAAACCAGATCATTCTAAAAGCTGTTTCTTGCACAAGTGATAGGCACACTGATTATTAATCTGGCATCAATAAATTCCGTTTCAAATTCTCTATCTAATGGTATATTTGGTTTGATCCTAAGCCCTATAGTTATAGCGCTGACCCCCTAGCAAAAGGTTGCTAACCACCCGGTATATTCTGCGGCATATGAAAAATGAGGTGTAGTCACAAAACGTTCTCAAGTATTTCGCAAAAGAGCATTGAAAACACTTCCATGACTATTAAATAATCAAAATCTTGACCTTCCACAATGCTCTGGCGTAAACGATAATAGTGTAAACTTTACACCTATATGGCCAACTCAACAGTTTGCATGAAAAACCACAAAAAATTTCTTTAAAGCTTCCAAAATAAAGTAATCAAAATACTCGCCATCGTTATCGAAATTACTACGGAAAATCTGCAGAAAACGCGCATAGGTCGCAGAATATACTTCGATTTTTGCGTTGTTTAGGGAAGTCTAACTGTTTAGCACATTCCTATGGCTTCTGCGCATATGGGGAAATTTTCCCTAGTCCCCTCCTTTACATTCTTAACAATGAAGAAATTCAAGTATATTTACCTTTTTTGTTCCATCGGAGCATTTTTCTTTGCTATTTCCATTCTTTTATTCAATATTTTAGGCCATATATCAATAGGTGGGCAGCGCCGAAAATTCTGAGGGGTGCAAGTAGCTGAAGAAATTTCTTTTTTTCGTCTCGGACCCTTTACACTAAAATGATAACAGATCAAGAAATATTGCATTGAAAGAGAAAAATTTTACCTTTTGAGATATTGTAGCCCTCTACATTATAAAACCAATTGGACTGCACAGAAACCAAAATTGAGTTAGATAAGCTTCAGGACATGCTAGCAGTAAAAAACCCGTATACTTTACACTTTTGTGCAAGAACCATTGAGTGTAAAAGACATTTTAAGTTCAGATTCGTAATCTGCAACTCAGGGGCAACATTTTTAAAAAATTTGCCCTCTGCAAATTGTTTGATACCCAATGCTCTGGGCGGAAAAGTGCTTCGCAGTGTAAACTTTACACTTGTGCTGATACCGCAATATTGGGTGTATAGAAACAAAATACACTAGGATCTGTAACGCTAAGGTCAGGGCACATTTTAAGCATAATTAGCATGTTCCGCCTACTTAGCGGAGTAGCTGACAAATTTAGTTTTTCGTCTCGAAGCCTTTACACTAAAAGAATAAAAGATCAAAAAATATTGCGTTAAAAGAGAAAAATTGTTCTTTGAGAAATTGTAACCCTCTACATTAAAAAATCAATTGGACTGCACAGAAACCATGATTGAGTTAGATAAGCTGAACACACGCAATGAGTAAAAAACCATATACTTTACATTTTTGTGCCACAATTATTTAATGTGAAGAAATTTCAAGGTCAGATTCGTAATCTACAGCTCGAGAACAATATTTAAAAAATTGGCCCTCCGCAAATTATTTGATTTTTCGGTTTATACTTTACATACTCATTGCTAACTCGGTATTGAGTTGTAAACAACAAAAAAAATTGTACATCGAGTTTTTTGATTATCTATCGTTTGAAAAAAACCGCACCTTCCAGGTGTGTGCCGTTGTTGCTGTGAGGGGGAGGGGACACAAAATTCGCACTCGCTGTGATAAACATATAAGAAAAAAGGTGGCCAAGTATATTATAGGTAGCGCAATCGCGCTACCTATGATTAGCAAAGGAGGTATGTTTAAGCTTTGTCCATAAATGGCTAACGAACATAATCATCCCCGAACTTGAATAACAATTTTTTTATATAGTTAAGGTCTTTATTCTAGGAAACTTCACTAAATAAATTTACTTCCTGGCAAGGCTTTTTTAATTTCTGAATCATCGATATATTGTGATAAACGATTTCTCGATCTTCAAATTTTTTATAAATCGGGGTTTGAATTGAAGAATCTTCTTAAAATCTGTTATCATATTATTTAAACTTCTTTAATACATAAAATGACTGTGAGAATAGTTCATCGAAGCTTTTCCGTCCTTTTACCTTTTATAATAATTATTTTTTTTAAAAAGAAGCGGAATTTATGGAAAAAAGATCAGAAAATAAATAGGCTTATGGATTTTTTGTTTTGTAAATTGATTTGGATTCCGTTTCTCTTCAATTTTTTGTTTTCTAAGAAGACTTAAACAGTGATTCTTTATTATCTTGTAGGATTGTAGGAACCAGGCTTTTATTTGAATCATGATTAAATATTGACATATCTAAAATATTGTTCTCGAAATACAAATATAGGTAGGTATACGCCGACATTTGACAACAGAACTATCGAAACTCGTTTAGCGACCCAGGCCGGCCAGGTCGCTGACCATGTTGCCAAAACCGACATTGGTGCCCGTGCTGACCCCGATGGGGCCTACGCCCACCCCGGTACCCGTTGAGATGTCCGGGCGAGGAGCTGATTGGACAGCAGCAGGCTGTACCGGTGGTGCTTGCATTTGTGGAGATGCCATACCTAAAAAACAAAAAAATGCAGATATTATTAGCTCGATTAAATCAATTATTCAATACGTTTAATTTATAATTGTAAACTTGATAATAAAAGAAAAAATCTGTTATCCTATTTAAACCACCCCTACGAACGCAAATAAAACAAGTTATTTAATGAAAATGAATAATTGTTTAATGACTAGCCTGAACAAATTAATAGAAATTAATAAATAGATGAATAAATTAATTAAGTAAAAATTTAATTTATCGATTATTCAAATAATTACTAGTTGATTTAATCGATTGATTGACTAATCGAGTAATAAACAGATAAATAAGTAAAAAGCAATAGAGCTCAACCCACCGCCGGTATTGGCAACAACTGGTTGTGCGGCGCTTGTCACAACCGCCTGAGAAACGCTTGTGGGTGGTGGCACTACGTTCTGGAAATTCTGCAATCCTAGGCCCCACAATTGCGGATTATTCGCAATGCCACCTGAACGGGCCGTGAAAGGATTCAGCCAATTTGGGGTCGGCGTTGAAACATGAAACGCGTCACCTGGCGGAACGCCCCTCGGATTTCCTCAAAATATGATGATTACGGTTTTAATAATACACATCCTTTATGCTTTATTTTTCGTGCATACCGATTTAATTTACTCTTCCCCTCTCCTATGAAAGAACAAACATATGACATTTGACAAGACAAACAACGAATTAAAAAAAGAAATATAAGATGGACTTCCTAAATCCGATCAAAAGTCAAATGTTGTAAATAGGAAATGAGAGTAAAATCGAGATAAAAAATACCAATCGGTCCCGCATCTGGACAATTATTTTCAAAGTACTCGCAAAATTCGATCGCGAACGACGGGGGAGCCGAATGCTCGCAATTTTCATAATCTTTGCTGAACCTTTGACAAAAGAATGCCGAATCGCTCAAAGTCCCATCAATACGCCCAAATTGATGCTTTGTCGTCATCAGAGAGACCGACCGGGTCACGTCGTCCCGTTGCTGACGACACAATGGGTCCGTTGGGTTCCTTAGGCAAACGGCCCTCATAAGGTCAGCTTTGAAAGTAAGTATAATTAGTCATTAGCTTGCAGCAAGACGGCATTTCTAGTCAAAAGCAAATTTTTCAAAATAATTGCTCTTTTTGCAATTTTCGTAATTATTAGCCTCCCTAAGAAATGCAGAGTTCCTGCTTAAAGAATGATGTTTTAACTCTTGAAAATAACCAGCTCTTAGCTGTGGCAAGAAGAGGTTTTATCATTTAAAGCAATTCAATAAAATAATTTATCAAACCTATGTGTCAGAAGTTCAACGGCCTAGAATTTCCGATCAAATATAATTTTTAAAATAATTGTTCTTTATTCCATTTTTTGTGCATAAGAGTTTTAGGTGAAAAGCGGAGTCCCTCTTTAAAGAATGATTTCTAACTCTGGAAAACAATAAATAGCTGCAGAGAAGATTCTATCATTCCAATTATGTTAAGTAATTGATTAGTCATATACATGGGAAACAAGAAAAAAATAAGCATGTGGTTTCCAATCAAAAGCAAACTGTTTTAAAATAATTGTTCTTGATTCCATCTAGTAATCAGTCTCACAAGAAAAGCGGAATCCTCGCTAAAGGAATGATTTTTGACTCTGGAAAATAATCAATGATTAGCTGAAGCCACTGCGTTTACACTGATTTTAAAAAAATCATTTATGGAAAATAATTGAGCCCCTATGAGAAAGAGATTTGAATTTCCTTTCAAATGATGTATATTTCATTTTTTTGCCGCTCACTCTACAAACGCGTTTTAAATTTTTTCAAATATGGCAGCCCCTATAAGCTATGCTCATTAGCGCCACAGGTTATATATTATTGAATGTTTAAGCTCAATTTGAAAAGTGTGAAGTGAGCTTTTGAATGATTACTCAATCGTCTAATTTAATCGAGAATTCGCATTTTCCATATTTAGCCCTGTAGGCAGCCATATTGGAAAATTACTGTACTTTTGGACGTTTTTATCCTCAATTCTTTGCTCTTTTAAGATCTTCGAAATTTTTTTTGTAAATAGATAGAGAATTTTATCCTTTTTTTGATGAGATAGGCCTTAAGGACTGGTTCCTTGAACTTTGTTGGATTAAGTTAAAAACCATCGGTGTACGCTGAAAACGCAGTGCGAGAGTTTTCAGCAATTTTGTAAAGTAATCGATGAAACTTAAATTGGAGGACCAGAAGTAGTTTAAAAAGCACGGTATTTCCAATAGGAAGAAAACTTTTTTAAACAATTGCTCTTTATTCCTCTTTTGTAGATATCAGCCTCAAAAGAAAGCGGAGTCTCTGCGTAAGGAATAGTTTTTAACTCTTGAAAATGATCAATAATTTAACTCCAGTGAGGAGATTCTACATTTTAAGAATTTTGTAAGTTAATTGATCAAACTTCTATTCATACGCCGGACAAGTACACAGGATGATCCGATTAAATATTTCATGTTTCGACTTTAAATAAAACTATCGATTAGGAGTTAATCAAAATCAAATTCAAAAAAGTACATGAAGCAAAGATAGGAATTTTAGCAGATATATTTTATTATGTTTGCATAAGAGTTGGTTTTACTGTAGTCTTTTATGCGCATGTCATTTTTTCTCTGCTCCAGCCAAAACGTTAGACTGTTTGCAGTCGTACCATGGGACCGAATGCTGTGTTCTTTTGTGTTTTCGCTGCAGAGTTTCAGCAGTTATATGATAATTTAGGTGTTTGAAGGCTTATTACACGTAATTAATTATCAAATAATACGAGTTACTCAATTATTTAACGAGCAAAATCGACGGTTAGATTTGAATGGTCGAAAAACAATATCATCGTTCAGTGATAATTCGCGCAGATTTTTCGGAATGAACCAACTTCTTATCACAGTATAAGCCAGAGGGAGGCAATGAAGGCACATGCCTCCAACCCCCAAAATGTTTCCGAAATTTTGTTCATGTTTCTGGTGCGCTAATTGTGCCCAGAAAACTGAGTTCAAAAAAGGCAAAAAAATTGAAAATTTTTCGGCGTTTCGCGCCGAGTGATAATTTAAAGTCATATGGATCCAATGAGTATAAAAGCCTGAATCAGCTAAACTAGTCTAGTACTTCACATCACTTTAGTGATTTAATGCGCTACATATTTGTTCGTTGAATGAATCTGTGCACGCTTGTTGAGCTTAATAGTAAAAAAGTGGGAGAATGATTGCGTAATATTTTGTCTATTCTCTGCTTTGTTTATCTTTTTTTATAACGACACGTAATCCTATTTTAAATGAAAGAAATGACCAAATTTTCTCGCGTTTCTGGGCATTTTCTGTTTTGTGAACTATATCTTGTTAATAAGAAGGCCACAAATGGGCCTGAAAGCGGTAAGAACAAAATTTTCATTGATATATCCTTTTATATCTTATTGGCAGCGACCCGTTGCTGCGCAATGTAATTAGAGGTGGAAAAACGTTTGTGCAATGTAGGATTTCATCAATTTTAAGTGTTTTTGGGCTTAATTCAGATCCGAGATTTGGCCGATTTTGCGAAAATTTTAACGTTACTGTCTAACATTGAGGTGGTTTTTCTACAAGATTTTCATTGGCTCTGCCCTGGACCCCGCTGAGGGTCGCTTGAGTGCGCCACTCCATACCTCTCTCACCAGCCGTAAAATCTCGTTGTATACATGGACAACGAGATTTTTTGGGAGGACAAAAAAGTAAAAAGGCTAGAAATTTCTAAAAATTTCCGGCGCTTCGCGTCTGAATTAGTTTGTCTAATCTGTATGATTGAAGCAGTGAGTTCAAAGAGCAAAAACATCAAAATTTTCGGCGCATAGCGCAGCCGGCTACTGTTCTTTTTTTTGTAAAGCTCGAGCATTGCGTTTAAAAGCTCGAAACAGTCAAAATATCTTTGTACTAAGTTAGTAATTTGCAATTTTCTTGTTAGAAGCTTGAAGTGTTAAAATTGTTCTGTACAACTTTGAAACATGGAATACTTAATTGGATCACCTTGTGCACAACAAAAGCATAGGATTTCTAATCAAATCCAGTCTTTTCAAAACAATTGCTTTTTCTTCTATTTGTTCTACTTATTAGCCTCAGAAAAGTGTACATATGTTGAATTATATGAAAAGATTTAGTGCTAAATAAAATATGAAATATTCGAAAAATATGGAATTGATAATACTTTCAAAAATAGCATTTACGAAAGTTTAGTGACAGATTTTAGCACCATTTAATTAAATTTGCTCATTACTTGTTTAAACTCAACAGTTTCTTATAGCCTCTCCGTCATCTCTAAAATTCTAAAACCTGATCATTATAGCTAAGTTTTACGGCTAATTCATTTTTGCTTTATATTCGACTTTTCTACTCGGAACAAAACCTCGGACAATTGGACAAATCGGGAACGCATCGTAACAGACGTTTGCTTTTGATTTCCGATTACTTTTCTCAATACAGTCTCATTTGAAAATAGAAGCGATATGAAAACAGGACGAATTTAAAACGAAAAACATCCACCAAATGAAAAACGGGGGGCTCAATAAAACATTTCAACGAGTTCAAAAATTCAAACATATTGAACAAGAGGCGTAAAAAGGATGAACGCTAAAAACACAAAACTGACGATTAAAATCGTTTGAGTGAATAATAAAGAGAAAATTGAGAAAAGAATGAATTGCATTAATATAAAAATGAATAGTAAATGAATAAAAGTAATATACACAATGATTTTCAATAGTAATAAATTAAATAATTATAATATATTTTAATCCGCAATTTTATATAATAAATTTTTATTTCTTTTAAAAAAATATTGAATAATACACGTAAAAATATAATAATATTATACTGATAATAATACTCGTACATTCTTTGTATTAAATTAAGTAGAAACTCACTCGCATCAACAGTCCGCAAGTTGCACAGAGCAAGCAGTGTTGACAATACAATGAGCATTTTGCAATTTTCAAACACCGACTTTCGTTTGTGAAAAAAATAAAGAATCAGAAAAAGTCTCAGTGTTATTGAAGCTACTTATTCACATTAGTATTTGATGTATGTCTACTTATTTATATGGCACCTATGAAGCTAGCTGATGACTTGGTAATCTTAGATGAAGAAGTAATTAGAAACTGGATTCAATATTTTACATACTTTACGTTTCTGATATTGCAATTCTGTAAGATCAGGTATCTATTGTAAGCATAAAATATTATACAAGATATGCACACAATATTACATTGATTTTTTATATTTTCGTCGGGGAAATCAAACTAATTCTATGTACGTCATTAAACCAGAATTTATTTTGGCTTACGCGCGCTCTAATATAATGCGCATTAAATGAATGTGTTATATAATACTGCAATATTTGTGGAGATTTACAAAAAAATTTGACCTTTAGAATGGCTGATGGCGCTGACTTCCTAGCAATAAGCTGCTGCCTGACTTCTGAAAATTTTCTTTCTTATAATTGAGAAAGTAAATGATTTTAAGCGTCTAACCTTATTTTTATCGCTTAAAAGTATCAAATATTTAATAAACGTATATCATTTAATTTGATTGAATTGCTTGAAAAAAGTTTGTTTTTGTTTTGAAGCGGAAGAGCAATCGTATGGAGCAGTGTTCTTGGCATGTATCCATCGTTTGACTAAAAAAATTGAAAAAAGTTTGCGACTTACCTTCGTAATTTCTATTCTATTAGCATGTATGCTTTCCTAAGCACATTATCCATTTTTC
Source organism: Mermis nigrescens (assembly GCA_036768485.1). Classification (NCBI taxonomy): domain Eukaryota; kingdom Metazoa; phylum Nematoda; class Enoplea; order Mermithida; family Mermithidae; genus Mermis; species Mermis nigrescens. Next base: position 2,323,721 of record JAVLUZ010000056.1, read on the forward strand.
AATTTGTTTCTCAAAAAGTCATAGTAACTTATACACTTTAATTCATGAAATCGTTTTTAACATTAAGTCTACTTTTAAACAGAATAATGCGAATCTAGTGACTTATTAAATATGCGAGCATCTAATTACCTCACATGGCCGTAATGAAGAAGGTTTGGGGCTCCACAACGTACAAAGGGACAGCGACCAAATTATGGGAGTCTGAGTAGCAAGAATAACAAAAATCCCAAAAAATGCCAAAAATTCGGTTCTCATGGATCTATCGATTGTTGGGGTCTAACGGATTCTTGGGGGTCTTTACCTCTCTTTTCCCCTACCTTTCCCTCACGTCTACATCTGATCAAGAGACCCCTAGAATCCAAAATACCCCCGCAGGTAACGATCTATTCCAGAATTGGATTTGTGCGCCTTTTTTGCGATTTGTCGCTAGTTTCACCCCATCCAGACCCCGATTCTGTTACTGCCCAGCCCATGTATGGTTACGGCCACACATGGGCGTGGAGGGTTGGGGGTGATACAGAAGTTGAAATTGAAGTACAAAATACAACCCCCTCCCCCGCAGAAGTTGAACTTACACCCCGCAGATTACTATAGACCCCCAGAATCTATTTTAAGTAACATTTTTGGCAGTTTTTTGCGTCTTCACGCAACCAGACCCCCGAGAATTTTCTGGCTGCCCATGTATGGTTACGACTGACACCAGAAATTCGTGTTTCATTTGAATCATAACGCAAAGCCGCCTTTTTGCTTTTTTAAAATGAAAATTATTTTCTCAGCTGATCAAGGCGTTTTGAGTGAATGCATTCATGTATTTTGTACTTGTTTACTTAATCTGTGTCCAATGTTGTGAATTTAATAGCATACCTATATGTTTTATTTGAAATTGCATTCTTACACTAGTGCATTTAGTTTGTATTTGTAGTGTGTATTCAGAATTAAGTCACCAATTTTCCCACACATTACTTTATGTAAACGAATTTATAGGCACCTCAGAAAGATTTTACTACAATCAAAGTCTAATTAAATACAAAAACGCAAATTATTAACAAGCTATCATTACATTTATCTGGGCAAGAATATATTCCATGGAGCAGAATTTAGTCCCGCATCGGGATCGAGACCAATCGCTTCGTTGAAATCACCCAAAATCGGCACATTGCCAAAATTGATCCCATTAATTCGCGAAATATTCAAGCCCGCCACATTCATTTTATTGCCGGTCGAAAAACTTCGCGTTGGCGACAGGTGGACCCCTCTCTGGTAGTCGAAGTAGGGCGACGATGCGGCATGACCCCATTGCATACCCTGCGGACTGAACAGCCGATTCACCGTGTCCGGTATGGAAGAATCGATTGGATAGGGTAAAGTTAGATTCCTATAATCTATATCGACAGTAGTTTCATTATTTTCGGTGCTTTCCCTATAAGTATTATTGAACTGTGCCGTAATGGTCCCATTTCGGGTAGATGACGTGGTCGTCTGGCTCCCATTTCTAATCCACGATGGAATACTCCAAGTTTCGCTCCAGCTACCGTTTTGCATCGCGAAGGGATTGGCTACTATTGCATCAGGAGCCCTATTCCTCGTCGTCCACCCAGGGTAGCCCTCGGCTCGCGCCGTCCACCGGGGGGTATTCCAAAAAGGCACCCTAAAGCGATCTGACTTTTTATGATTTGCGCCCGAGTGGAGCCTGTAAAAATCTCGACGATTTGGATCCCCGGAGAAGTCAGTCGGACTTTGATTCCACCAGACATTCGCATTATCAGTATTCTTATTTGTGGCAGTTTGAGGCCCGGCTTGATTTTCGGTGTTATCATGAGTTAATGAACCGTTGTTTTGCTCGATCGAGTCGCTGTCATTAGTGCCAAAATTTAACCTTTTCAACTGTTCCGCTGGAGATAAAAGGTCGAGGCCGAAATTTTCACCAATGATGGGCAAGGTTAAATGGGTTTTCGGGATGACGATCCGATCTCTCAAATTCGTTACATTTATTTATCAGCGCCATTTGAAGCATATTTAACGATCGTTCTGTTAAGTAATTGCTTAATTTCCGGCGAAAATAGAGTGACGTTAATCCCACGTAAATAGCATATGGCATCGTATCCGCTGCAAAAAGACAGAACAAATGAAGGCAAAGGCTTCGATCTCGACGGCGATATGCAAATTTTAATATAATCGTCTATGTACTTTCCACAATAAGGCGAATGGTGATTTGTATCGTCATTTTTATTCGCGTATTGCTCGATTGTTCTGTTCGCTAAAGAAAGTAAGAAGCTGGCCATGTATAATATCTAAATAGCGATATTGTAGGTAATGGAAACTGAATTTACAAAATTTTTAGTAAGATTTGTCTGCTTGCTCAATGAGAAATAAATTTTTCAAGGCATACAGGGTTATTTTTAGGAGGGATGCATTTAATTTCATCATGCATAAAGTTTTCGAAGAGCCTATTCTATGAGCTTGCATAGATTACGGGTGGCTTTGGGGAGTTGTGATTAAAGATGCAGAACTTAGTCGTTCTGTCGCTCAGCCAGCTGATGGATCGCAGTCAGAAAGCTTTTTTAAGCCAAAAGCCACAAGAAATATAACAATCGAAGTCCTTATATATCTCTTAATGCTTTAGTGTCCATGTTATAACACAAACTGCCGTCGTCACGTATGAAAGAATAAGAACATGTGAACATGTTGAAGAATGAATAAAGAGAAGTAGAAGAATATTTGAATAAGAATATGAATAAGAACATATGAACAATAAAAACATATGAAGACGTTAATGCTATAACATAGGCAACTCAATTCTTGAAGGCCTTCAATGAATGCATTTTGTTAAAATTTTATGGAAAGACCATAAACCCGTGTACGTGTAAATGCAAAAAATAGCTTAAACGTTAGTGCCTGTTAACAGCCAGACCTTACATGGGCCGCCCTACATTCATGGGCCTGAGAGATTCTTAAGATTCTTTCATGTTAAAAAGTGCCATAAAATTGTAAGTAGGGGCGCAAAGGAACAAAATTTTTCGACATATCTCATCCATCGGCTTTGAAAAAATCATGGAAAAACGCGAAAATTCCACAAATTTTAGGGAGTCTTTCGGATCATGGAAGTCCAGAATGCATAGATGCACAGCGACTGGGGGTTGCCATGCTGTGCACCTATGGTCTAGATCATACTCCTTATGTCCTTGCGTGATTGATGGTGCATATATTTTATGGTTAATAAATTTTTGTGCACTACTTTTGACCACACCTGGGCGTAGGGGGGGTTCGGGAGTATGCACCCCCCGAGAAACCAAAATACCTCCCACCCAGAAATCAAAATAACCCTCCCCCAGAATTCAATTTTTAAAATTTTTTTCGTTTTTTTCGCAATTTTTTGATGCCAATAGATAGTGCTCAATGAGAAACGTCGAAAAATGGTGTTTTATCGCCATACCACCACTTTTAAGGCCATTTTTTGACCTTTGAAAGATCTTGCACCCCCCTTATAATTTTCTTGCTGCCCACGTATGCTTTTGACTTCTTAAGCTTTGAGGACAATTCTTTGTAGTAATTGTCATGTTGTGTGGTTTTATTTGTTGCTGTAGTTTCCCCGTCGTATTCTTTCTCTGGATGATATTTTCTGTTTAAGTTTTTTAATTAGTCACACTTGTATATTTTATGACAAATTAGTCTTCTAAAAATTTCGAATGTGAAGTACATAATATCCACTTCTCATTTTAGTACTTTAAATTCATTCGTCTGCAACATTAGCGAAACGAATGGGAAAGAATAGTATTTCATTGTTTCAATATGTATTCTCAAAAATTGTATTTATTTATTTTTATTTATTTATTTTATCGAAATTTCATTTTGATCGGAAACAGATCGGTTTTTGATTTCTATGTACTCACATCGAACACTGAACACCAGAATTTAGATCGAAATCTCAATGCGAAAATAATTAAAATCAAAGATCAAAACAGCATTACAAAACATCTTACTCGGTGAACAATAAGTTGCAAAAACTCGGACGAAAATTATCAATAACGCTTTTGTCATTCGATTATAACCGTGCATGATAGGAAATTTCACGCAATTTAATGGTTCATGCATGACAAAGAATACGTAGGGTAAGTTTTTAATTCATTTCTTCTAAATAGGTTGGTAAATGGTAACCCATTGACAATAAAAATTTGTATAAATAAAATGGTATAACCTTATTTTTTCATTAAATACCTATTTATATATCATAATGCATTGTGAAAAGAAAAGGCTGGCGTAGAAAAGTTCAGAGATGATTACACAGTTTAATCTTATGACTAGACTAGTTATTATCAAATAACGACTTGTAACGATGAATTATGAACGTGCACTCAACTGTACTTCTTTACCTCCCGCATATGTCAACAAAAGCAAATTTGAACATTTTGCGAACTTGGCATTCTGACATTTGGTCATTAACAAGTTTTAACTGTTCAACATTGTTTTCTAAATTTGTTTTTGATTTTAAATTTTTAAATTTTTAAAAGTCTTTTACACGACGAAGTGTAATGACGATAAAACTTATGCGCATAGAGTGGCTGAAAAAACGATTGGCACATTGGTCCCATAATTCCACAAATACTTGATAGAATTAAGAGCGGTCTGCTTTGTTACAATGACTATTACATGTGAGAAAGTGATAAAAGCTTTATACAGGATGGGTCAAAACACAAATCGCATATTGGACCTTATATCTTTGTATATAGGTACTTGTTCAAATCAAACGCGCTTTGCTTTGTCTAAGAGCCTATTATCACTGCGAAAATGAAGAATAATTTTCCATCATGCTGGTATAGTTGTCTTGTCATTGGTTTACATTAAATTTAGTGAAAGTCGTTTATTCCACGATTTTACAGATTCAGTGCATAAAATAAGCTATCTTCACGACATTATAACTTTTTAACAGAGAAAGATAATTGAATGCGGTTTGCTTGACATGATTGTTCAACGTCTTTGTCTATTACTCTATTTATTTTATTTTCATTAGTTTAAACCTATGTAAAGCTGAATGCACTTTTCTTCCGGATTACTACTTTCAAAATCAACGTTTTAAATTTGCAAGCACATGTCAAAACGTGCAGTTTTTGATTAAAGCCTCGTTATTTTACAATAATCCAAAGTGTATTAAAAATCATTTCAGTGATAGCTGGATAATATAGTTTTAGAGTTGAAAAAAGTTTCTCTAAATTGTCACAGAGTGCTGTGAAGTTACAAGGCAATAAATGTCACTAATGCTTCTGTCAGATGCTTTCATGACACGAAAAAGCGACTTTTGCTAAGTTGCTTATACCTTTCAAACAACGCAATAAGTATTGATATCAATTTAAGTTCTTGATGCAGGGATGACAGACTTTTCAACAAAGCAAACCGCATTCCATTTGCTTTCGTCGTTAAGATGTTACAGGGTCCGATAGACGATTCCGCAACTTGCAGTATTTTACGACATTTAAATGCAATTTATGCAATTTCGTTTATTCTGAAGCCCTTCAAATTGTTTATTATCTACCATATCTGTTTAAAAAAATTTAGGCCGCTACAAAATGATTGAGCTTTAGTTGAAAGCTGCACGTTCTGGCAACTGCTAGCAAATTAAAAACGTTGATCAATGAATGCAATAATATGCAATTAAGGTGCAGTTGTTCCGCTTAGGCATCAGCAATCAAAGTTAAAATAAACAGAGTGGAAACGGATAATTTTTGTTTAGAATAAAATGAACCGCTTTTAATTATATTTTTCTGTTGTAGAGTTAAACTGTTGCAACTATGGTCTTGTTTTATGTAAAAAATCTGCAAAAAACTGGAAAAACGACTTTTGCTTAAGTTGGCGTAAAGTAAGAAAAGCTCAACCAGCATAATTGAAACTTCTTAACGGTTATTGCGAAGGTAAGACGTTTTTATAAAAAGCAAACCGCATTCAATTCGGTCAAGTATCTGAGAAGCTACAAGGATCAATATGCCATACGCTTTTTTGAGCCACAATCGAAAGTAATCATTATAAAAATTAGATCAAAAGTTCAACGAAATATTCCACTGCCGGAGCCGAGCAATTTATTCGCCGCAATCATGTTATTGAGGTCTCGTAGCCCTGGCACATTGCCAAACGACACCTGCGTATTGGTGGGCATGATGCCCATGCCGGCGACGTTGTACATCTGCGAGTAGCCGACTCGCGACAACGGCGAAATGCCAACGTTGTCGCCGCCGCTGAAATACGGCGTGCTGACGCCCGAACCAATGTTCATCGGCGAGATGCCCTGCGGCCCCGCCGACGCACCGCCGAAGCTGTCCGGCATCACCGGCGTCGCCATGGCGCCTAAGCCGCCGCCGGCTGGCGCCGGCGGTAACGCCGGAGCGTCGAACATCCGATGCAGGTCACTGTTGGACTGGTACGCCGGCCCGTAGACGTCCGGGAACAGGCGGGCGCCGTTGGGAAATATGTGCGAAAACGTCAGCGCGTGTTTGCGCGGCTCGGACGGCGGCTCGTAGCCGTTGGGCGACGTTTTCGACGGCGCCGCGGCGGCAGCCGTCGGAAGCTTTTGTACGCCGTTGTCTACTGAGCCGCCGCCGTCCATCGAATTTATTGCCGACGAATCAGCGGAGATCGTCGCCGACGTGGTGGGTTGTGGCGGTGGGATAACCGCCGATGCTCGGGGAGCCGTTTCCGCTACATTGGGCGCCGTCTCCATCGACGACCCTTTGCAGCCAGCTTCGGAGGCTGTGTTGCCGAAACGATCGCACAGCACGCGTAAAATTGGACTGCCTGAGGAAAAAATCCTTTACGCTTAGAAATTTTGAGTAAATTTATCAATTATAATAATTTTTGTTTTATCCCGAGTTAATCGATTAATTCCAAACAATCTATGTAATATTATCGAGACGTACTTTGCTACACCATTTTTCCGGTGTACATATGCTGCGCAATAAGCATATTTACGGGTAAGAGGCCTTCTTGCAGTGTGCATATGTACAAAAACTACTAAAATTCCATACATTAAGGTTTTAACGAGTCTGATCTGAACCATATATGCACAGCATGGCCGATATGGGGGGTCAGCCAGTCTAGGTAGGTGGGGGGGTTGAATGTTGAGCTCTTATGCGTCAAAATGACCTCAAAAACTGGTATGAGCGCTAAAATAGTGCTAAAACTACTTTATTGCACATTCTGTTTTCAATTAGAAGCGCTTTGAAAAAATTTGCAATTTTAATCCTTGCCTTCATTTTGCCTCATTTTCCTCACGAAATGTTCCATTTTTCCATGTTGGGGGTCTAGACCCCAAACCTATAATGGGCATGCTAAACTTTTATCTAGCACACTTTGGTATACCCCGTATTTGCTAAGTATGAAATCTGTAGTTTAAAGAACTGCATTTTTCCGCAATTTTTTATATCAGCGGCTAAAGCTATGTTGAGAACGCCGAAAATGGTCTGTTTTTGACCCTAATATTTTTTATGCTTTTAGCAGAATGGTTTTTTATTCAACTCTAATTGTGCTAAATCATGTTTAGCGTTTCAAAAGCGAACCATCAAATTTAAAATTAACGTTCTAGGCAATGTGACAAGTAAATACGAATATTCTCGGCGTTATTCTTTTCAAATCACCCAAGCAGAATTAAAATAGAGAAATTTCTGACTTTACGTACCTAAGTGCTGTGCGAGCGAGAAGTGAAGACAGATTAAGATTAGAAGGCCCAGACGGTGCATAATGGATAATGAAATGATTATAGTAAATTTAAAATACATATATGATGAAATAAGTAAATGCATTTTTATTCACATAAATATACATATGAGCTAAATCCGATCATCTTAAATGACTTAGAAGAACGAAGCAGCGTTTCAAGCTATGTTATTACTCTTTGAGGATAGGTATTAAACAAAAACAGGATTATTATGCGTATTGATAGCACTCTAGGCCCATAAACTCGTTCAGGACGTTTCAGAAGCCCTGTAGCTTGATCTTCAATCCCTTCAAACATTGCGTCTGACGTCATACGGTTTTTTCTAATGCATGATATGATTGAAGTCATTAAAGCCTGCTTGTAAATTTATCAAAGTGATTAATATTATCATTAATTATTAGTAAAAAAGTTAAAAATATTAATTTTTTTATCAGATTCTATTTTCTGTAAATCGTAATAATTATCGAATGAAAATGCTGTTGATAGCTAGAAAAGGGTATCACAGGTAAGCTTTGGATGAATGATTTAAAACTCTAATTTTTCGAATCACTTCGGCTTCAAATATAAAAAAATTTAAAATAAATAAAATTTCGGAGATGCATTCGACCCATGGAATAACTAGTCATAGAATGCCTATGTCCATTACATGATATCGCAGCATTGATAGGAGCGCCTTACTGCAGAAAATCAAAGATGAAAGTTTCTTACATTGAGAAAGAACCAAAGCATTTCGGCTTGTTTCATTAAGCCAACAACATGACCGAAAATTCCAATGCGGTATATTGTGTTCTAGAATTAGAAAAATGATAAATTTTCTGGGGAAAATAAACGAAGACAAAATAAAGGCCAAAAGTTGACGAAAATCAAAATTATTCTGCAAAGTATCAGTTGAGAACATTTTTACTTAAATTCTAGGGCTGATCCCCATACCAGCCTTGCTATGCACCTAATAGCAGGCACAGCTGGGCGTTGAACAGGAACGATGGGGTCAGTAGCGAATCTATGATTTTCTGACAGCTGGAATGGAACTCCGAGTTTTCCTAATAGTGTCAAAAAATGTCCACAAAATCCGTCCGTTATGCTTAGAGTAGCAGTTTTTGCCGGCCTTTGATAGACAGGTGTATTGAAAAGAAGTTAAAAATTTCTGAAAGTCCCACAAAATTAGTGCAGAAATCGGCACAAAGTGCCGAACCATACTCCAGAAATCATTCAGAACTATAAATTCCTTATTCCGCCCATAAACCTACTCTTTTGTATTTTTTGTATTTTTTCTGTATATATTTCTGCATACTTCACGCTTCACTTAGATTTTTTCGCCTCGCAAAACATGTAATCTCTCATAAAATACTTTTTAGGTACATTTGCGCTTTTTCTAGCGTCTTTTTGTTTTTTTCTTATCAATAGCATCCTAAACTTCCATCTCTGTCCTCTTTTTTCTATTTTGCTTCCCTTTTTCCTGTGTTTAATTTATTATTCCCTTCTATTCATTCATTTATCTTTTCCTCTATATGATTTGTTTCTTTCTTGCTTCTGCTTTTTTCTTGTATTGATGACTTCCTATTATTTCGACATATGAATAAAGTCTTGAGAGCACCAGAGTATTACTCGGCGCGAAGCGCCGAAAACTTCGAAAAGCTATGATAAACATGGCTAAAACATTCCCAAAATTCGCATTATTTCCTATTGATCCTAACTATTTTGTAGCTATAGGGACGGTCGGCGTACAGAGATTCAGGTATTTCAAATTTTAGAGACAGCAATGAGACGCTGTATTTTGAGATTAAAGAAGAACTCAATTATTCTTTTTTATTAGCATTCAATGGAACGGCGAAGTAACAGTCTTTTTTCCATGTAGGCTTTTTCCAGATATTTACCGGTCATCTTAAATCGACAACTTTTTTGTATAATTTTTACTTTAGTCTTTACTTTCATTACGCAATATTTTTCACATACATCATGTGTTTTGCTTTGAAAATCCTTTTTTGTTTGCCTCTGCTTTGTTTTACTTTTGTTCTTTTGCTTAATCTTTTATCGGAGCATCTAATATCACCTAAAAAAATAATTAGGAAAAATCATTAAATTAATTAGCATCACAGTGCTTTGTTTTAATAGATATAGGTAAACTAACAGGTAAGTAATTGATAAGACAAACGATTAGGACATAAAATTATCAAATAAGTTACAGAAAGACTAAAAACCAGAAACACAAAAGTAAATATGCCACAGAGTAGTAAATGATATAAAAAATTAAAAATAGGTATATAAAATGATTAGAAGATATATCAAAATACTCGTAATTTTTAAGATGATTGAAAAAATAAATGCATATTGTCTGTTTTAAATATTTTAGAACGAATTTCCTAAACTTTCTAATAAGTACATCCGATTTATTTGCTCTTTTCTATTTGAAATTATCTTTGCTTTAAGGAAGCAATCGTGAATGACGATGTCTTTTTTAATTTTGTGTCAGCATACTGAAATTTTGCAAGATTTGAATTTTAATAAAATCGCAGAATTTACACACGTCAGATTAACATAATCAGCAACCGAGCGTAGCGTAATATATAGTAAATAAAAACGAGCAATAACAGAAATTTGTGCTCGTATCAGGATTCTCTATAAAAATGGCGGATTTCTGACATATAGATTTCTGCATTTTCTAACCGTTTTACGGATAGGGCAATCAAAGACAGCATTGAATCAAAAAGAAAATAAACAAACAAAATCTTCCTAACGAAAATTTGGTAATTTTTGTTTTTGTTTATTTTAAATGTTTTTTAAAATCAACTTTCTTTCAATTTTAATTTTTGTCCGTCTTGAAATCAATTTTCTCTACATACGTGCATATCACAGTCGGGACGGAAACATATTCCTGTTCTAAGACCCGCACAGGGGCTATATAAAACCTCGAATCCCGACAGGACCATTCCAAGCAGAATAGACTCCACATTTCGATTTTTCTCAAAACCATACTCGGCAAGGTATTACTTAAATATTTTGTAAAAAATTTACCAAGTCTTCAACACTATTAATAGAACCGAATAAAAAACAGAAAAATGAAATTTTAGCGAGTCAGCCTCATTCGACCATCGAAAACATTTTGGGCGATATGTTGGTTGGCACGCCCAGCTTCGTTATAAATTAATCGAAATGAAAACAAATTACGCGGGCCATCGTTAAAAGAGGCAAAAATAGGAAAATCGTCAATCAATAACATTCAACCGACGCCCAGTTCTGCGTTAGTTGCGATGGCTTTGTTGAGCTCCCGGAGTCCCGGCACGTTGCCAAATTCGACTTGCGTATTGGTCGGTACGACGTTGACGCCCGCCACGTTGTACGACTGACCGTAGCCGACTTTGTGCAACGGCGACAACGCGACGTTATCGCCGCCGCCGAAATACGGCGCGTTGACGTTCGAGCCGACGTTCAACGGCGCGGCGCCGGATTTAGCGCCGCCGGCCCTAAATGGGCTCAAAATATGATGAAAATCGCTGCCGCCGGCGCGCGGCGGCGACGGCGCGCGCAGCGGTTGATGGTAGGCGACGTGGGTGATTATTTGCGAGAACGTCAGCGACGCTGGTCCGCCATAGGCCATATCCGGGTGTTGTATCGGGGGCAGCGGCGGCGACGGCGGCGACGCCTTTACCATACATGTAACGGCTCAAAATTTTGAATGGGAGGGTGCCCGGTCATTGAATCAGGGGTTTTCAACGTCCTTTAATTTTTTGCAAAAAATGGCAAAAAGCACCTAAAAATGCAACTTTTAGTCAAATATTGTGGAGGAGGTCCAAAACTTTCTGGCACCATTAGGGATCGGGACCATAGATGCGCAGCGTGGTCGATCTGAGAGGGGATCAGCCGGTCTGGAAGGTCCAGAATTTATTTTTTGGACCAAAATTACCGCAAAAACTGGTATAAGCGCTAAAATGGCATTAAAACTACATTACTACACAGTTTTTGATCAATTTAAAGCACTTTTAAAGAAAATTGTCAATTTTCAAAAGTGTTTTGCCTTCATTTTGCCTCATTTTCCCCGAGAAAATTTCACATTTTTCCAACATGGGTGTCTTCTAGACTATACATGGGCAGGAAAAAATTCTGGGGGAGGGGTGATATCACCAAAAATTGCCAAAAATTACGAAAAATGTTACTAAAAATAGAATTCTGGTAGTCTCTAGTAATCTACGGAGGGTTTTTCAACTTCTGCATGGAGTGTATATCCTCCAAGACCCCCACGCCTATGTGTGGTCGAGACCCCCAACCCCATGTGCATGTCTGATGGGGACGACCAACTTTGGGGTGTGTATATCCCCGTTACATGTATGGTCTTGACCATCATCGGTTGTTGCGAAGCAATATTATCCGTCACATGCTTATGTTTGACTGCGGTGGAAGCGGCGGCCAATTGGTCGACGGCCGTTGCGGGCAAAGGCGGCGGGGTAACAAAATGGTCCCGTTGGGGTGTCGTGCTTTTCAACGCCTGGTTTGCCGTCGTTGCATTATTGCAGCTTGACGGCGACCCGTGCTGCGCAAAGCGGTTGCAAACGGTTTTCAGCACGTGATTTTCTGACCGATACAACAAACACTACTAAACTGCATCTTCTTACTAATATATAATAAATAAACAAAAAATCACCTAATCCCACCTCACAAAATTTTTACGATTTAAAAACATTCTAGCTAAAAATAAAAGGGATGAATTAGTAAGTTAATCAAAATAAGGAGACAGTGAAATCTGCGAACCACTGTTTTGACTTTCAAATCGATTTAATGCTTAAAATATAAAAATCCTACAAACTAATCAAATATGCAAGTAATTTAGTGTCTCGAGTAACCTGCTTCTTGCTTCAAAAAGGATAAAATGGAGGCTAACATAAGATAGCTTAAGCAATGCATCATTTATGAGGCAGGCAATACTCAAAATACTTCGTAAAAATCACTCGCATCACTTTTAAAGTTAGAACGAAAAAAGCAAATTAATCCAAATTAGAAATTAGACTTAATTCATAGACTAATGTAAAAACAGGATCCTTAAACTCGTTTTAATTGATTACGTCATTCAGACTATTACTGCCGTAAGGAGCTCATCAAGTTCAAAAATTTAGTTCTTCACTACGTCAGCTGATCATTCGAATAAATTTTTTTATTAATTTTTTATGAGATTATTTTTAATTTATGTAGATTCATTTGTTCAGTTTTCATCCTTTATTCATTTTTGTTTCTCTTTTTATCTAATTATTGAGTAGAACGCATTTTTTATCCGTAGACTGATTATTTTATGCTCTTGGATGAAAAAAATTGATGATAATTTTTTGAATCGGCAATAATTAGCTCCGAGAACAATTTCCAGATTTTTTTGGAAAAATAATTTTTAAACTCTGAATAAATTAAAAAATAGTACGAAATTTAATCAAATGAGGATAATTTTTCGTCAAACTGCCTACTGGAACAACGCTAAAAGTTTTTCATATTTGCTCCCCATCGAGAATTTTGCTCTCAAATTCTTCGATTAAATAGCTAATCGAGAAGCTTTTTCTCTAGAATATGTCGATTTTCGAATATCAAAGAACGATAAAGCTTTTAATGACCGAGTCTGACGATTATGACAATTTTTAAATTTTAATTCTGACAGAAGCACAAACATTAAAGATAGATAACCTAAACACGTATTTTGTATTCTAATATAAACTTTATAAACATATGTGAATATACTATTTTTCTTTATTTTCTGTACATTTTTTTGATTTTTCGTTAGCGTATAATTGAAAAAAACTAGTGAGAGAGAAGATACAATCGCTACTCAGACTGATTGTTCATTTTTTTGATATATTTACTCTCAAAAATATACCTACGCATCTGAAAATGGAGTGCTAAAGCAATCACTCTTCTTATTATTTTTTTCCACACAGCGAAGCTAAGAGAAGCGTGTTTGTATTTTTTCCTAGGAATGTATTAAAGTGAAGAATAAGATTGACTTGGCACTCGAACAAATGAAGAAAACTCGGAAATACAAAGAAGATTAATACGATGAAGACCAGTAGCGTAGCTGTGGGGGATGGGGAGCACTGGCCCCCCTAAAATTTTGGAAATATAAATATTTTTTACAATAGTATGGAAATAAATGGGAAATTTTAAAAGCGTATCTGACAGACCGCTAGAATAGATTTTAGTGCGCTTTTTTAAGCTAATAAGCCCAAAAATTCGCGCCTCATTTGTTTATATTACAACATACTCGTATTTGTCGCAAATAATGGAAAAACCAAATTTGATTTTTTATATTTTTTCTCAATGTAAAGATCGTGTTGAGAAAAGCTCAAAAACATCATCATTTTTGCCAATCTATATTAAGTAGTTCATAAGATATCCAACTTCAAAATGTTCGTCCACCAAAATCAGGAGGCCAGCTACGCCACCGATGACGACATAATATTTACAATATGACAGAATAGAGCAGAAATGTGGTATTTACACTACAAAACAGTATGACTGATCTGTGCGGTCAATCGGAGTTTTTTGAGCTGAAGTAGCCTTAAAAATTGGTAAAAACATTAAAATAGTGTCGTAACCACAGATGGGCAGCACCAAAACATTCTGGGGGTGCAAGATTTTTCAAAGGTCAAAAAATGGTGATATGGCGTAAAAACACCTATTTTTAACGTTTCTCATCGAGCACTACCCATCGACATCTAAAAATTGCGGAAAAAAACAAAAAAAATTCAAAAATCGAATTCTGGGGAGTGTATTTTGGTTTCTTGGGGGAGGGGGTGGGGAATGCGGTCGCATTTCAGGGTCTTGCGATTTTTCGAGGTCCTCCCGACTATAGATGCTCAGCATAGCCGACGGGGAATCAACCGGTCAAGAGGTTAAAAATAAGGTTGTTTGGGCCAAAATGGCAACAAAAGCAGAACAGATATAAACGCTTGAAATAGCGCTAAAACTACGTCGTTCCAAAGTGTCTGGTCGACTTCAAGCATCTTTAAATAAAATTTTCAATTTACAACCCTTTTGGCCTTTATTTTCTCCATAAAAGTTTCAGTTTTTCCATTCTGGGGGTCTTATACAATCCAACCCCACATCTCTACATGCTTGTCCGGCCCAGACTCCCAGAACCCCATCACAACCATGCGTGCCTACCCAAACCCCCGCCCGTTTGTCCGCATACGACGCGAGTACCATCACAAAAAGAAACTAAAAAAGTCACACAAAAAAATGAAAAACAAACAAAATAAATAAATGTGCGTCATGTTCACGTAATCAACGCCCGGTGTTAAGGCCGCTTAGGACGGGGGTCGCGCCGGATTGAGTCAAGGCGCGCAGGTCGCGCAAGCCTGGCAAGTTGGCGAAATCGGCTCCGAAATTCGATGGCACGACGCCGATGCCTGCGGCGTTAAACGCATCGCCAAAAGCGACGCCACTCAGTGGCGACGCGGCGACTTTGTCGCCGCCGCTGAAGAACGGCGCGTCGACGCCCGACCCGACGGCGACTGGAGCGCCGCCCGCCGCGACGCCGCCGGCCGATGATCCAGGGCCGGATGAGCCGCTGTTACCTTAACAAGCGATTTTTTTCTATCTCCAACGAACATAATTTCAGTATATTTTTTGCATATTTTTGTTGTGAAATAGTTGCTACTTCAGTCCGTCTGAGTTAGAGTGAAAGCGCCGGACGCCAAAGCTTATTTTCCAAGGTAATTTGTGATTCCCGTGAAAATCCAAAATTTGAATTTTCTATCACCCATCATTTCATTTCATTTTTTTACCTAACATTTTCCTATTCATCAAACATCTCATTATTTTAGTCTCTAAAAATTATGAGCGATTAAATGTTAGGTACTTAATGCGCATTTGTTAAAATTTGGCGCAAATGACTATTCCTTCACTTGGAACGAAATTCACGTAATTCTTAATTGAAAAATAATAAAATGAGCGTTTAATGACGCACATGACACGCTTGTCATCAGCAAAGTAAGTACGTAGGGGAAAGAGGGTAGTTAAGCCAGATCTAAAGGAGGACAAAAAGCAAAAGGTCAGAACAAAAAATGAAAGCTTTTACAAAATTACTTGAAATTAACCAGAAACTGCTAAATTATTAATTATTTATCTATCTTAAAAGTAGTTCAAACCTTCTTATATGTATAAATGTAGCATGGCCGGTGTCAAGTGAGGGTAAAGGGGGTGGGGTGGGAATCTCCCTAAAAGCTTATTTCTGAATTTTCAGATATGAAACTATATATAGATTTTTCAAGTTTCCCATGGTTAAAATGCTCAAATTCACTGCGCTCCGCGTCAGTTATTTAATCAAAATTACTATTTCCTATGTATTTAAATCTTTTTTGAGATAAAATTAATCAAATTGATTACATTTCTTCTCTTCAAAAAGGTGCGAATTGAGTATAGCAGCATAAAAACGTGAAAATTTTCGGCGCTTTGCGCCGGATTTATTGTTCATGTGCATTTTTTGCCTTCTAAATCAATCAAAACTGCTCAAAGTCAAGTTAGACATGAAGAACATGTTGAATTTTTTCCGGTGCTTTGCTCCAGAGTATTTATTTTCTCTGATGCTTCGTTTTGAAATACAAAGATTGAGTATGAATACAAAAGTTAAAAAGTTTTTTTAAATTTAATGATAAGAAATCAGTTATGCAGACCGTGTGAACGATAGATTTCTTGTATGACTATCAAAAAAAGTAAAATGCTTTGGAATTTTTAAAAAATTTTTTTTTGCCAGTGCATAGAGCTCGTCGAGAAACGTTCAAAAATGCGTTTATTCTGCACTATTTCCTAAGTTTTCGAGATACCCGACTTCAAAGTTTGCGATTCCCTCTGAAGAAAATCCTGGATACAGGGCTGTATGTAGTTGTGTTTCACAGGATTATTCGTACCAGTTGTTTAGGGCCGTATAAAATTATATGTCCTCAGCTGACACAGAGATTGATTCTGCTCTGAATCTAAGGGCAACTTCGAGTTGTTCATTCGGAATCAGAGGTCCAATGAACCCCTGGGGCCAAGTTTGAGAAGTAGCACTTAAGTTGTGCTTCTGCAAAATGACAAAAACTCAAAATGATACGTTATGGATAGGGTATGTTTGGACTCCTGTATCTCAATAACCAATCTGATCTAATTCTACGGTAAAGTCAGATGTAACATTGTTAATGTATAGTCGAGATTTAAATGAAAATCATCCGCTGCGATTTGAGTTATTTAGAAAACTGCGCTTTTAAAAAACGTTCTTTTTACGATTTTTCATTAGTTTACACTGTAATGTAAAGTGATTTACACCAGTAGATAGAACATTAAAAGTTGGTCTAGGGTTACATAAAACGTTTGCCCCATGACGATTAAATAAGCCGAAAAGAGCCACCAAAACTTTGTATAGTAATCCGTCGTTTCCGGGTTTCAGGAACCCGATCAAACAATTTTGAACAAAAAATTCGGAATCAGGTGTCCAGAGTACGCTTTGAGCCGAAATATGAATATCACTGTATTATTCAGTGGAAGTTTTTTTCAACACATACACAGACACACAGACAACTTTAAATTAATATTAGATAATTTTTAATTTTTCAAATTTTAAATCACCTCCGAAATTTTGCTTTGGCGCGAAAAGTTCGTGCGAAAATTGATCGCTTTGAAAGGGTTGGGACTTGGCAGGAAATAGCCGAGCGCTGTGCGGAAACAATTTTCGGTAGATAAGCGCTTGCGCCATCGATTGCCGTTGATTCTGGTCTCCGCTTGGTTCCCCGACAAGCGACTTAACGCGAATAGCGCTGGAGATCGTCGTAGGAGGCGTCGACCAGCCGCTGGCGTCATCGTCGCCACTTTTTTTGGATGATTGCGGATTAATTGCAGCCGATTGTGGATCGATCGCGCCTGATTTCGAGGCTTGCCAGCGCTGACGTCGGCTGTTTGCCTTCGTTGCGGCGATCGCCGCTTGAGATTTCTTTGATTTTAAACGATGAGACGTCTCAATAGACTTTTCGACTCGTCCTCCCTGGTTCGGCGATCGTTTTGATTGTCGTGACGATTGCGATTTTGGCTGAACGATTGGCGGAGGCTCAACGAATCCGTCCTCGTCATTTTCCGACGCCGATTTGTCGGCATTTGTTAGACGACTACACGATTGGACGAATGAGAAATGGCGACAAAGTGTTTCTAGCGCGAGAGTGTTGTCTACGAAATAACAAGAAATCCAATCTACATCGTTAAATTGCAAATAAGGTGTGCCAATTTATAATTTAAATAACGAAAGAGTTGACTTATCAACTTTTTTTGAAAAAAGCTGATTAAAAAATCTCAAATCAAAATCAAATTATGTCCGGTGCATTAGAGAAAGCGTAGGTACATTTTTTCTTTCGAATAGACCAACAACTACACAAGACATAAATTAAAACTAGACTAAATTAAACTTGGACTATGCAAAACTGAAAAATATAGATGAATAATTCTAAAAACTATACCTTGCTGCGCTGTAGCGTCCAGCCACAGACCGGCAACAAAGAGTGACGTGAGAAAGTTAATCAACATTATTGCTGTCATTAAATTACGATCTTTACACCTCGTACAGTAAACCCAAAGAATCGCTTTAATTTAGCTGATTTCTATTTATTGCAATCGAAAACGGGTTGTTTCATAATACAAGATTATATATGCATTCGAATCAAACGATTGAGATTCGCAGTCTAAAAATTGATTTCAGATCCATTACAATTATCACTGCATAGATCATTAACTATGCAACATTCATGCCGCGACTCATAGAAGGCAAACATCTTCCAGAGCATATATACATAGGTATGTATGCCTAAATTATGCCAAACAAGTATTTTAAATTTAACATATAAACAAAACTGTAATCAATCGCTGCTGGGCATTTTCAATCGCACTATGAGTTATACGTTATGAATGTGATGTCAGACAAAAATTTTAATCAGTCGAATTTTTTCGATATCGCGAAAAGGCATAACGGAGCAAATTAAGAAATATGTAGCAGTTGATAGTACAAAAAAGGATGAAATAGGCGGATTTTATGTAGGGTGAACCAATGAAAATATATCAGAACTAGTAAAGTAAAATGCTCCGATGGAAAACGAGACGAATATACTTGAAACTGTTGATTACTAAAGATGTAAAATCAGGGGAATAGGAAAAAGCTGCCTATGTATATGCCTAAAGCCGCTAAGACTTTCTGTAAGCAACGCAAAAAATCGAAGTATATTCTGCGGTCAACTCATTAAAATAAATATTTAACCATAAAAATGATTGAAAAAGCAGCACGTTAGCTATGCAGTAGCTAATGGGAAATGATATTGAGTAACAGTCTTTCTAAGCCAATTGAATGAAATAGCAAACATCGATGCATCCAAAACAATTGAAGAAATTGTTGGTTTAAAACAGTAGGAAACGCGTGAGTTGACTTGAAAAAGACTAAATGTAGGTAGGTACACTAGCATGCCCGTAACGATTGTGTGCACTAATCGATTGGCCCCTGCTTTGCTTGCTATAATGCTCATAACAAAATAAAACAACTTTAAATACAATACCACTTAGTTTTCTATCAATCGGGATACGAAGCTAGTTAGCGTTGCTACTTGCCAGCAATTTAAAAAAAATAAATATTACAGATTCCGTTTATACACTCTTATCTGAAACTTTGAAAATTATTTAAAAAAGACGCTTTTTAGAGGCCGCAGAATATACTTCGATTTTTTTGCGTTGCTTAGAGAAAGTGTTATTTTTATCAGATTTTGCGACTTTAGGTAGCTTTTTCTTAGTCCCCTCCTTTATATCCTGAACAATCCACAATTCCAAGTATATTCATCTTTTTTGTTCCATCGGAGCATTTTTCTTTGCTAGTACCCAACTTTTAATTAGCATGATTTGAGTACATCAGTCAGTAAACACATACAGTAACATGCCACAATAATGACAGCAGTCCAAGAACGCGGAAAACAATATTGTTCTTAACATCAGCATTATCCTTCTTAAACGAGACTACCTTACATTATTTAAACAGATCAAAGTTTTTCAGCATAAACTTTACGCAAATATCAAGTACAAACAACACTAACGCTCAGATTTGGAAGTAAAATAAATTTGTAGTATATACTTTATATTAACAACAAATGAATAGTGCAAACTTTACACAACAACTAGGTATAGAGAAAACTAACAGTCAGATTCCCAATTCTGATTTTACGTAGAACATTTTAAATAAAATTAAGCTTCCGCAAGGCTCTGGAACTAAAGTTAATATGCAGTGTTAACTCTACACAACCACAGCGTGTAAAGAAAATTTTAGCCGGATTCGTAATTCTGATATTACTCTGATATTAAGATCAACATTTATGAAAAAAAGCAAGTCTCCACAATGGCCTTGAGACAAATAAATATTAGATGCAAAGCACTTTACACCGCTATTGATTATAAACAAACGCGCCCTACTGGCGTATCACGTTTGATTCCTGGTATATTTTTAGACTTTAGATCATGTCCAGACTCATAAGCGGAGAAGTTGGCAGAAAAAAACAAGACAGAAACACATTTGACACACCCCATTTTCGACTTTACACCTCCCGAAAAAGCTAAATATTGATGTAAATAAGCACAATTTACTGTAACCCGTAACCCTTAGAAAGCACTTTATTTTTATTCTATGTGACCTATCCCGACTTCTAAACGGAGAGAGTAACGAACAAAAGACGGACTAAAACGTATTTTCCCCCATCCACCACATTGTAAACTATAAAAATCTGAACCTGACTCTCCATTGAGTGTAACGAAATTCAGTTTGTGCCAGTTTGTAGCCTTTTAATCTTAGTACGTTTGTATGTGGAAAACTTCTGTCCCGTAAAATATTTAAGATAATCACCAATGAAAATAGGGAAGAAACGTGTTTTTTCGCCCATTTTACATCCATGATTTCGAACTTTACACCCCCATGAATAGTTTAATATCACATTTTTTAAATGCGGTTTGCTGCGACGTGTAGCCCTTAGAAGGTACTCTATTTATACTCTATTTGCTTTATCATAACTTCTAAGCGAAAAAGTTGGCAGAGAAATCTTAGATAAAATTTGTTTTTTTAAACCATCCGACAGAGTGTAAAGTTTAAACCCCTAGATCTAACTCTATATTTATTGTACAAAATTTTGCTGTTAAGCAAAAAGTAGTCCTTAAGTCGTAGTACCTTTTTGTCAAAAAACATTTCTTGGGACTCATAAACGGAGTTGTTGGTAGACATTAAGAAGGCAAAAACGCAACCAAAATCTGACTTTGCATCCGCTGATTTATACACTCTTTACACTCTTCCTCAAGAACTAATGCGAAATTCAAAAAACAAAAAATTATGTACTTATAGGGTTCTATCTTCTACAATTCTAAACTATTAAATAGTTTGAGGCATCTACAGAGAGTCGTGTATAAACTGCAGAAAAAACTACCAAAATTCCTTATATGTATGTTATAACGCTTCGCCAAAACTTTACTCGCTCATTACAAAATCGGTATTGGGTGTGAACAAAAAAAGCTACATTGAGGTTTTTTATTATCTATTTAGAAAAAACCGCATCATTCAGATGTGTCCCATTATAGCTGTAAGGGGGCTCATATTGTGGCGTACCCAAGTATATTACAGGTACGCACTAACGCGCTACATATGATGTAAGAGAATGAAAATATAAATTTAGCCAAAAATCGGTTCATTCGATTGATTCAGTCAAAAATTGTCTTCAAGAAACAGTTTCGCTATAGTAAGCGCAAATTTAGGCCTTTAAGTTCTAATTGATTATGGAAAATTATATGAACTTAGAACCCAGTGAAATTGTTGCGTAAAGTGTTATTTTCAAAAGCAGTTTCCTAGTTTTCTGAGTCTTCATCGAGTTGATAATTTATATAACAAATATAACGGGTGTCCACTAAAAAATGAGACTGTGTTTGAATGCAAATTACTCTTGAAGTTTTCAAGCTACAAAAAAAGTAACATATCATTGTAAAGCACAATTTTCGCTGAGTTGGATAGTGTTATTTGTGTAAACTAAAATTGTTTTTGTATTTTTTGCGATGACTTCGAAGCAGTATATGCTTCGTCTTCGCGTGTACAAGTTCTATAATGACAACTCTGAAAATGGCAAACTTTTTACTGTACGTCACTTTGTGAGCAAAGGCGAATCCAAAGCCACTATTTACCGAATTCTCAAACGCTGTGGTGATGGTCTGGAGTATTCTAGACAGTCCGGTTCTGGCCGGAAAGCGAAATTGATGACGAAAAACCGGATAAAAAAGTTGGAATCTTCCTTTAACGACAGTGGTACCACTTCGATCCGCCAGGCTGCCCAAAAATTTAATATTTCAAAGTCGTATGCGCACAAAATTGTAAAGAAAACGTTGAAAATGCAATATCGAAAGAAAATTCGTATTCCTTCTCGATCTGAAGTTCAAATTAATCTTGCAAAAACGAAATGTGGGCGCCTTTATCGAAAATTTGGCGAAAAACATTTCATAATGGACGATGAATCTTATTTCACCCTAACTCACTCTTCCATCGGTGGAAATTCGGGATTTTACACCAAAAACTTTGGCGCAGCTCCTAATACAGTTAAATTTACTAAAAAGCCAAATTTGAGCAAAAAGTTTTGGTTTGGGTTGCAATCGGCTCCAAAGGCATTTCGCAAAGTTTCATCCGCAAGTCCGGTTACGCCATCACGTCGCAGCGTTATTTAAAAGAATGTATTAAGCGTCGGTTGATTCCTTACATCCGTGGGAACTATAGTCAGGATGAATACGTGTTTTGGCCCGATCAAGCTAGCTCGCATTACGCCAAAATCGTTCTCGATTACCTGAAAGCTGAAAACGTCACTTTTGTTGAAAAACACATGAATCCCGCTTGCGTTCCTGAGATTCGACCAATTGAAGATTTTTGGTCTTATCTTAAGTCTCTGGTGTATGCTAATGGCTTGCAAGCCAAATCTTGGCAGCAGCTTAGCACCAGGATCAAGTACTGCTTGAAAAAGTTGATCGAGATGTTGTACACAAGCTTGCAGTGAGTACCAAAGGTAGAATTGATTCGGTTCGACGATATGGCGTGATAGAAAATCGCTAAGTGTAGCATTCGATAGAAATAAAGATTAACTGTCAAACAATGTATTGTTTGTCTGGTTTGATGCTGTAGTTGTTGAATAAATTAGTTTTGAAACCCAGTCTCATTTTTTAGTGGACACCCGTTAGTACCTATCAAGCTAGTCAAATGCTGAGGCAGTAAGCCGAGTGATAACGATAAATCTCTAAGATCAGTGAAACAGACCAGCTTGTACGGAAAGCCACGAGGCTTAAATGGTTGAAAACCTTAAACAACGGAAGAGCGACGTATTTTTTCAAATTAAGAAGACTTAACGACGTTTTTTCAAACCTGAATCGACATTGACGTTTTTTTCAAGAATAGGTGAATTTAATTTTTCAAAAATGAGTCTCCTGGTTTGAAAAAAAAGTTACACAACTTTCAGTAGATTCGCTTCACTCAGCAGGTCAATAACGACGTAAAAAATAAAATATTCGTAGATCTTAACACTATAATTCCGGAAAATGAAGTTAAAAATTTCAATATATTGATTCTCTTGGTTTAAAATTTTGCGTCGCTATGCCTAAGTATTTGAATTTTTACGTTAAACAAACGCATAAAAGAGAACGTTCTTCTTTACACTGTTCAATGTAGTTAATCATTTGAGCCCGACAGTAAGAACAATTCAAACTACATTAAAGTATTTTTTCAAAACTTCGATTAACGTATTCTTGCAGAAATTTGATTAACGTAATTTTTCAAAAAACGAGATTGACGTATTTTTCCAAAGGACTTTGAAGCGAAAACACTGTCCTGAACACTGATAAAACCTGCTTTCCGATTTTCTGATATACCGTTAGCTGCTCAAAAAAGCGCCATCTATGAATACATAAGCGCTACACTTATGCAGAGATGTGGGGTTAGGAAAAGGCTTATTAAGGGTAACAGTACCTGATGTTAGACAAGAGTGACCCTGAATGGGAGCGACCCAGTTTTGCAGCTTAAGCTAAAATATCTAAGGAACCAGCGGACCGATTGAGCTGAAAAATTTTGGAGAATGGATATGTGCCAGCCACACGCGTATGGTACCTGTATGTTTCTAGGATGATTGACTCTGAATGGAGTGCTTCCTGAGAAGGGATGATCCTGAATAGACTTAGAATCGAAAGGTTTTACAAAAACCAGTGTACCAATTGTGCTGGAAATTCCGGATTTAGGACGAACATCTTTCAATTATACGTTAGGTACACAAATAGTAGGAATCCTTTTTGTAGAGCCCTATTGGGCAGCTTGGATGCTGTCACTGACTAGTGGATCGAACGCTCGCGCGAGCCGAACCAGTGCTCAACCAAAATAGAAATTATGCCACTTCATCTAGAAATGAAGCATTAAACCTAAGGGTTTAAGCGCAAAAAAGAAGAGCTTAAAATAGCTCGAGCTCGATGAGCGTGTAAGTACCGCCTCACTTAGCATTTCAAGAAGATCAGATTTTTTTCAAATTCTGTTTGGCCGATCAGAGCATGCCTCAGCAACGATCGTCCCATTAGGGCGACTAGAATCAAGTTTTTATAACAGAAAATTTTTGACTATAATCTGTTTCATTGAACTTTGAGGTTTTTGAAAAAGTTTAAAGTGCCTACAAAAGTGCTTTGAACTAACGCCGTAGGTGTGATTTTCTACAGTATATAATAATTTATGGGAGGACGTTCGCCATTGCTAAGCCGCATAACTGCATCAATGTTTTAAACCACTTTCGTAGCCTAATTCATGCGGATTGAAATCGAAAGAAAACCGCAAAGTTAAAGGGAAAAAGACTATTAGTGTGAATGCCTCAAGCGGATCGGATTTTTGAAAATTTTTTTTGGCTGACATCAACACATCGCCGACCATCCCATCTGGTCGACTAGACTCAACTTTCTACAACAGAAAGCCTATGACTAGTATGACAACCAGATTTTTGGAATTTTGTTTGGCTGACCCTACCACGTCACGGACCGTACCATCTTGTTGACTAAACTCAAGTTTTTATGACAGAAAAATAATTACTGGCGGGAATCTTTTTTAAGTCGACCAAATTTTTCGGAATTTTACTTGATCGACCCTACTAAATCATTGACCGTCCCATCTGGCCGACTAGATGCAAGTTTTTGTACCAGAAAATTTATGATGAGTAGTAATTCCTAAGCCAATCAGATTTTTAAAATTTCGTTGAACTGACCCTATCACATCACCGACCGTCCCAGCTGGCCGACTAGATCCAAGTTTTAATAACAAAAAATTCATGACGGGCAGGAATCCTTTTAAACTGACCAGATTTTTTTGAAATTTTGTTCGACCACTCTACTACATCACCAAGCGTCCCATCTGGCCGACTGGATTCAGATTTTTAGACTAGAAAATTCATAATCAATGGGGACTGGTCGGCTCAAAGGGATTCCTATGATCATAAAATTTCTGGCACAAAATTTGAATCTAGTCGGCCAGATGAGATGTTCGGTGATGAAGTAGGGTCGATCAAGCAAAACTTCAATACGATCGCCATACGACCATTTGACCATTTTTTGACCTTTGAAAATTTTTTCACCCCCCCCAGAATTTTGGTGCTGCCCACCTATGGTCACCTCCCATTAAGGGTCACCCCTGTCTTACCTCAGGTACTGCAACCCTTAAATCAGCTCCTCCTAAACCCCACATCTGTATAATTGCGTAGCGCGTATGTATTCATTGGTGGCGCTTTTTGAGCAGCTACAGCACGTAAGAAAATCGGAAAGCAGGTTTTATTGATGTTTATTACAGTTTTTGCTTCAAGTCCTTTAAAAAAATACGGCAATCCCATTTCTTGAAACGTTAGTCTGTTTTGAAAAAATACGTTTATCAAATTTTTGAAAAAATACCTTGATAAAATACGTCAAGCAGTTTTGACGACGTTCTTTTTCATGCGTCTGTTTAACATTAAAATTCAAATTGTCAGGCAAAGCGACGCAGAATTTCAAACCATTTTCACTATGTTAAAATTTTTAAATTTTCATTTTCCGGAATTCTAGCCTTAAGATAAATTTTTACGTCGTTATTGACAATTATTTGCTGAAGCGAATCTACTGGAAGTTCTTTAACGCCTTTTTAAACCAGGAGGCTTATTTTTTCAAAAATAACGTTGATCTATTTTTTAAATACGTTTATGTTGATTCAAGTTTGAAAAAATGCGTCGTTGTCTTTTAGAAAAAATACGTCATTCTTCCACTGTTTAGCGTTTTTAATCATTTGAGCCTCCTGGCTTACAACAAGCATGTACCTTATAGAAATTGCAAAACTAGGATGAAATAGATACAAGGAAGCTTCCTTCGATACATTGCATACCGAAGCATAAAGTACCACCTATCAACTGAATTTTGATCATTAAGGGAGCATAATGTCACAGTTTTTATTCGGACGTAAATAAATGAAGTATAGAACGGATATAAAAATGTACAAATAGTTTACAAATTTGTATGGACATACAATTCATATAAAGTCAAATTAAATCGCCTCCAAAAACGATTAAACGATCGTTATCTAACATACAGCGACCCGTCAGCCGGCCCTAAATATCTAATAGCCACGAGGACGACGTCCACGACGGTCCACACTCCCAAGCCCCCCAGGCTGAAAAGTTTGCCAAGGGCGCTGCGCCACAGGCCCAAATAAAATCGATCGGCGCCGAAACCACCCAAAGTCACGCTAAGTAAAAAACATGAAAAATTTAACGCAAAAACAACTTATTACATTAATATCAAAATCCGCACCTTCGCTTTACCTCTCTGACCATACGTGGGCGTGAGGGGGTATGCATCCCCCAGAAGTTGTATTACCCCCCAGAAATCAAAATATTCCCCGAGAATTCAAATTTTGAAAATATTTTGCTTTTCTAGCAATTTTTTGATGCCATTGGATAGTGCTCGATGAGAAACGTCGAAAAATGCTTTTTTTCGCCATACGACCACTTTTAAGACCATTTTTTACCTTTTGAACATTTTTCCACCCCCAGAATTTTGGTCCTGCCCACCTATGCCTCTGACACCTCGCCTTACTTCAAAGTATTCAATTAAATTCAGAGCGTTAGACCAGAAAGCGAAAAAATTACTACTTTACACCAAATTAGTGTTGGCTAAAGCTGTTTAAAATGGCAACATTACCACCTTTTATAGTAGTTCCCTAAACACAGTCAGATGTTAGTTTACAATGGGTGAAATGAAATAATTAAGACCCATAATAATACCTCAAAACCATTGCTATCCACCATTGGCAACCGTTTGTTCGATTGCACGGCATTTTCTTATAAAACGTCCTTCGACCCATGCAAATGACGTCATCTCTGGGCCAACAAACGGTGGTGTGCAGTTGACTCGGTTGGGTCAAAGCCAATGAGCAAGTGGAATTAGTGAGGCACACTGGCCAATCGGTTTGGAAGCAAAATTTACACTCCGTTCGCAGTTTAAACTCTGCCGATCCCTATGATACGATGATAGGCTCCGTGTAAAAAGGGAAATAAATACTAATAAAGAAATAAGAACAACAAGTGTAAAGCAGAGTATAAATTCGCGAAACCAATATATATATATATATATATATATATATATATATATATATATATATATATATATATATATTAGTGATGTCCCGGTGCCGCTTTTTTACCGGTGCCGGTACCCCCTGTACCGGCGCCGGTGCCGGTGCTACATTAGCAGATTATATAGTGTCCTATGCTTCTTCAAAAAGGGTTAAATTTGTACCTATTTTTCACCGGATATACATATTAAGAACAAAATTTCATTTGGCTAGTAACGACTTCATTATTTTTAATTTATGAATACATATTAATTTTCTCACTTAAGCATTAAACAAACAATAAATTGTAATAAAATTGAAATTCGAAGAAAAATAAAAAGTTAAATAGTGTATTATAAGTTTAACTGTAGCGCAATCAAGATTGGCTTGTGCAGTAGTTGATTCTTTAGTCAAATCGAAATTTGGTTTTAGTGCATTAGTTAAATATTCAACTAGTAAGAAACAAACATGAAAATAGCCACAAAAACTTTTTGAGGCTAAATTATTTGAGTTTATCATTTCACAATTTCAAAAGCCTCTGAAAAACAAACATGGGGTACATTAGTAATGCAAAAGACTTACATAGAAGTTCATTTACAAAGTTTTAACAGGCTTTTTCTGAATAATTTGCAGGAAAAAGTTTTGCATAAAAACTATTTTGAAATTCTAGCTGCGTTTTACGGTCCTCTGCTCACGAAATGGAAAAATAAAAATGGATTTGATGAAATTAAGTTGAAAACTACTCTGTAGTACTCATCTTTCTTGCCTACAGATGGTAGAATTAGAAGAACTTTCAACTCTATATGTCGATGTTTTCAATTTTAATTTACTTTATTTATTAGTGTCCACGCTTTTTGCTGTTAATTGATGTTTTCAATAAGATGTGTTTCGTTTAATAAATAATTCATTTTCAAAGCTCGAAGACTCGTTCTGAAGTTCAGTCAAAATGCTTCACTATGCTAATCAGAAGATTTTATTAACAAAATGCTACCTTTTTGCGCCTTTATTCATTAAATTAGTGATAAATAAGCTTCAATTATTCTTCTTACACTAATTTTTCTCTTTCATCTAGCACCGGCACCGGCGCCGGTACTTCAGCCTAGCACCGGCCCGGTGCCGGTGATTAGGCACCGGCGCCGGTGCCCAGGACATCACTAATGTATATATATATATATATATATATATATATATATATATATATATATATATATATATATATATATATATATATATATATATATATATATATATATATATATATATATATATAAGGAATCGAGACAACAAAAGTGTAAAACTGAATGTAAACTCGCAAAAATCGAAAATTATCTAACAAACGAAATCGGGACAAAAGGTGTAAAGTAGCATGTAATCTCTCAAAATTGAAAAAACAAATAAAAATTCGAAATCAGGGCAAAAGGTGTAAAGTAAAATGTAGAGTCGCGAAATTGAGAAATAAATAAAACTTCTATATCAGAACAAAAACTGTAAAAGCAGAATTTAAAGCCACAACATCGTATGGAAACTTTCGTCATAACATTTTACATTACCAACCTTGCATGTAACATTAGTTTGTTTAGGCGAACAATGTACAGTAATACTATCGCCGTACTGACAACCGGACGGAAATTGGCAGTGTAAACAATCGGCTGGTAACCTGGTACACTGCGTACTTTTGTATGCACCACAATCAGTTCTGAAACAAAATTGTTAAGTCAATAAAAGCATCTAATGGAAGCCCGAAAAATGAAATCGCTACAAATAAAAAAATTTAAAACATTCTGAAAATTCGTTCCAATATTCGCAGGTACATTCAGAATTTACATATAGATATAAAAATTTGTATAATATTTTTGTTTAACACGAATCTACACCATTTATGAAGTATGAAATCTATAATGTTTTAAAAATAAGTATTTATCTGCTAAATTTGTATATAAAAACAATCTCTAATTCGAAAAACACTAAAATTTTCAGCTGAATATTATCCCTACTAGCAGAGAAAAATGCTCCGATGGGACAAAAAGATGAATATATTTGGAATTAGGGATGGCCCGGTGCCAGGTTTTTTGCCGGTGCTAACTCATATATCAAATGCTATAATTATTTCAGGCAGGCTGTCGTGTCGACTGCCGACATTTGTTTACAATATATGCCATGAACACAGGCCTAACCATCTGCAAAGAATACACTGTTGTAAAAAAATGCTTTGCGTCCTATTCTACGAAACATACTTGTTTCCTGTATTATTCGTGTTCTAAATGGCATAAAATATTCGATGGCTTGTGCTTGTTCTGACTTCCTCAATCCACTCGTTAACTAACTTTATTAATTTGTGTTTGATTAAAAAATGAAGCATTTTTATATTTTTGAAAAGATTATTCAGTGAAAAGCTCATTTCTTTAGGCTGAATATTTCTAGTTTAATTATTCTACGTCTAATTTCGGGAAAATGTCTACAGAGCGAACGGCAGTCATTTGGGAATATACCACTGCAAAGGATGATGATACTGATGCAACGTGCAATCACTGCCAAAAGAAAATTAGTCGTGGAGGAAAAGATAAGCATGGGTTTGGCCATTGCGGAATGAAAAAGCATTTAAAAAACTCATCCAACCGTGTATGCTAATTACATGAAACGTGAAAAAGAAATGCAAGATTAAAAGGAGACAACGTCAATGAAAAGCAAAGCAGAAATTTAAAGAATTAAAGAAAAGTGAGCACAAGTGAATTTTAGGCTCCAAAATATAAAATTTAAAATTAACAACAAATATCTAATACACAGGTTGTTAAAAAAGGAAAACGCAAAATTTCATCTTTAAACACTGGATAACTATTATTTCTTAAGACGCTGAAAACTACAAATACGACGATCCACTGGACTTTTAGCGTGCCAGACGTCGGGACTATCCTAGACTGGCAACACTAGCTCGCCAGTATTTACGTGCACCAGCAACTTCAGTCCCAAGTGAACGACTACTTAGTACAAGCGGAGACAAATGTTCCGAAAAACGTAGTCGTCTTTTGCCTGAACGCCTTGAAATGCTAGTTTTTTTGGCAAGAAACTTGGCTGTAGTCACCATAGATTGTGAATGAAAGCGTGAGATTTGTATAAGCCGTTTTTTATTTGACTGCATTTTCATAAACTGATGAAATATAAACTTTGTTTGAGTGTTAAATAAGCAAAAAGGAACTAATGCATCAGTGCACACAATCGTTACGGGCATGCTAGTATACCTACATTTAGTCTGTTTCAAGTCAACTTACGCGTTTCCTACTGTTTTAAACCAACAATTTCTTCAATTATCTTGGATGCATCGATATTTGCTATTTCATTCAATTGGCTTAGAAAGACTGTTAGCTTACTCAATATCATTTCTCATAGCTACTGCATAATTAACGTGCTGCTTTTTCAACCATTTTTATGGTTAAATATTTATTTTAATCTGTCGGCCGCAGAATATACTTCGATTTTTTCCGTTGCTTAGAGAAAGTGTGATTTTTAGCAGATTTTGCGACTTTAGATAGCTTTTTCCTAGTCCCCTCCTTTTTACAAGCTTAATAATCCACAATTTCAAGTATATTCATCTTTTTTGTTCCATCGGAGCATTTTTCTTTGCTAGTACCCTACTTTTAATTAGCATGACTTGAGTACATCAGTCAGTAAACACATTCAGTAACATGCCACAATAATGACAGCAGTCCAAGAACGCGAAAAACAATATTGTTCTTAACATCAGCATAATCCTTTTTAAACAAGACAACCTTACATTATTTAAACAGATCAAAGTTTTTCAGCATAAACTTTACGCAAATATCAGGTGTACGCAACACTAACGCTCAGATTTGGAAATAAAATAAATTTGTAGTATAAACTACATATTAATAACAAATAAATAGTGCAAACTTTACTTAACTATTAGGTGTAGAGAAAACAAACAGTCAGATTCCCAATTCTGATTTTACATCGAACATTTTGAAACAAAATTAAGCTTCCGCAAGGCTCTAGAACTAAAGTTAATATGCAGTGTAAATTTTACACAACTACAGAGTGTAAAGATTTTAGTCGGATTCATAATTCTAATATTGCTCTGATATTACGATTAAGATTTATGAAAAAACTGAGTCTCCACAATGACCCGAGAACAAATAAACATCAGTTATAAACTACTTTACACCACTGTTGAGTGTAAGCAAACGCGCTCAACTGGCATCTCACATTTGATTCCTGGTACATTTTTAGACTTTAGAAAAAAACAAGCTTCTGCAAGGCTCTATAACTAACCTTAATATGCAGTGTAAACTTAACACAACCACATTGTGTAAAGAAAATTTCAGTCGGATTCGTAATTCTGATATTACTCTGATATTACGATCAACATTATGAAAAAATTAAGTCCCCACAATGGCCCGAGGACAAATAAATATCAGATGTAAACCACTTTACACCATTATTGAATGCGAACAAACTGGCGTATCACATTTGGTTTCTGGTTCATTCTTAGACTTGAAATTATGTCCAGACTCATAACCCAGAACTTGACAAAAAAACAAGACAGAAACACGTTCAACTCCCCGATTTTTTTGACTTTACACCTCCCGAAAAAGCTAGATATTGATGTAAACAAACGCAATTCGCTGTGACGCGTACCCCTTAGAAAGTAGTTCATTTTTATCCTATTCGACCTCGCCCGACTTCTGAACAGAGAAAGTGGCGAACAAAAAATGGACAAACACGTATTTTCCACTGTCCACCACATTGTAAACTTTAAAAATCTGAACATAAGGCCCCATTCAGTGTGAAGAAATTCGATTCGGGCCAGTTTGTAGCCCTTTGATTGGAGTACATTTGTATGTTCCAAACTTCTGTCCCACAAAATATTTGATATGATTTACCAATCAAAATACGAAAAAAACCTGTTTTTTCGCCCATTTTACACCTCAGATTTTAAACTTTACACCCCCATAAACAACTCAATATTACGTTTTTTGAACGCGGCTTGCTTCGTCAGGTAGCCCATAGGAGTTACTTGAAAATCTATTTTATTCAATTCATCCCAACTCATACCGAAAAAGTTGGTAGAGAAATCTTGGACAAAATCTGTTTTTACTCATCCACTAGAGTGTAAAGTTTAAACCCCTGGTACTAACTGCGTATTGATTGTAGAAAAGTTTGCTGTTAAGCACAAGATAGTCCTTGATCCGTAGTACATTTCTGTCAGAAAAATTTTCTTAAAACTCATAACCGGAGTTGTTGGCAGACATAAACAAGTCGAAAACTCGACCAAAATGTGTCTTTTCAACCCCAGATTTTCGCACTCTTTACACTCCCATTCGAGAACTAAGGCAAAATTCAAAGAACAAAAGAGCGTCCTCTGCAGAATTCTTCCTCTAAAAATCTATGCAATTAAATTGTTTGAAGAATCAATACTGAGTTGTCCACAAGCCCAGTAAAAATACCCAAAATTCGCTGTATGTTATAACGTTACGTCCAAACTTTACACCTTCTTTACACAGTCAGTTTTGAGTGAAAAGAAAAACAAAAACAGACGGGCAGCGAATTTCTTTATTATCTTTCTTTAAAAAAACCGCACCTCCCAGATGTGTACCGTTATAGCTGTAGGGGGTGCACAGATGTTGGGGGTACCCAAGTATATTATAGGTGCGCGCTAACGCGCTACCTATGGTTAAATATTGACCCTAAAATAAAATAGTAAAGATAAATTAGGAGTTTTAGAAAACGATAAATGAAGAAGCCAGCGGATTACTCAATCTAAATAGATGAATAAGTCAAATGAAGTGCATGGCTTTGCCAAAAGAATAAAAAAAATGAAAAAAGTCAGTATTCAGAAGCTTTGGACCCATTATTCTTTTTTAAATCCACGTGCGAGAACGGATACGTCAGCCACTTGCACAAACTTAACATATCAGCGGATTTTAATACTTAGTCACTCATGATTTCGCTGTATTGTGGATCCATAGATAAAAATCTAAAATCATTTCCCTACTTTCAAACAACATCCTATACTTATTAAGCTGCAGGTTTTTAACATGGCGACATATAGGATCATATGATTAGGTGCCTGTCTATCAACACAATGCACGATAACTGAGTCTCGCAGCGAAGATTTTAGCTTGATTATACTATTTTGAATAATATTCATCCTTCTACTGAAGTTAGAACAGTACATTTATAATGAAAATAATTATTTATTAAAGACGAGTAAAAAACCTCTGAAATAAGAAAAATCTGATCAAACAATATGCAATACGGAGTTATCTATCGGCATTAGAAAATAGATGTATAATTCGAAGTTCACCTCTTTATACCTCAACAAACACTGGCTGTAGAAAAGTTTAAAGGTCAGATTCGTTATTCTAACCTTACGGAGAACATTTTTTAAAAATTCATCATTCACAACGCTCTGAGCGAAAATTTTTTCAGTGTAAAGTTTACACCTGCACTAATAACGCAATATTGATTGTAAAGAAACGAAATAAATTTTGACGTGTAGCGCTTAGGACGAGGCACATTTCAAAGATAATTACCACGTTCTGTCTACTAACTGGAGAATATGGCGGGAAAAAAATATTTTTTGTCCCGATATTACGTTTTCGAAAAAAACAAAAAAACACTCCCTAGATTTTATAACAGTCTATCTTTTGAAACCAATCAGACTGCATAGAATGTAAAACTGAGTTAGATATGCTTCTGCACATTAAAACAGTAGAAAACCGTCTACTTTACACCCCTGTGCAAGAACTAATGAGTGTAAAGAAATTTTAAGATCATATCCGTAACCTACTAATAAGGGAAAACATTTTCAAAAAAATTGGCCCTCGCCGATCATTTGAATTTTTGGTGTAAACTTTACACTTAGGCTAATAATTCAATATTGGGTGTATAGAAACAAAATAAACTAGGATCTGTAACGCTAAGGTCAGGGCACATTTAAAGCATAATTAGCATGTTCCGCCTACTTAGCGGAGCAGCTGCATAAATTTTGATTTTCGTCCCGAAGCCTTTACACTAAAACGATCACAGATCAAGAAATATTGCCTTAAAAGAGAACAAAAAGGTCCTTGAGATATTGTAACCCTCTACATTATAAAACCAATTGGACTGCACAGAAACCAAAATTGAGTTAGATAAGCTGAAAGCACGCAAAGAATAAAAAACCACTATTGAGTATAAAGAAATTTTAAGTTCAGATTCGTAATCCACAACTTGGGGGCAACATTTAAAAAGAATTGACCCTCCGCAAATTATTTGATTTTTCGGTTTACACTTTACACACTCATTGCTAACTCGGTATTGAGCGTAAACAAGCAAAAAGACGGGCATCGAATTTCTTAATTATCCATCGATTAAAAAAACCGCACCTCCCAGGTGTGTGCCGTTGTTACCGTCAGGGAGGGACACAAATTTCGCACTCGCCGTGATAAACATATAAGAAAAAGGATGGTCAAGTATATTATAGGTAGCGCTAACGCGCTACCTATGATTACATCCAAAATATTAATAACTCAACACTGTTTCTAAGAAATTTAAAACTTATAATATGAATAGCTTATTCCTAGAAACGAAACGATCACTGACTAAGAACGACATAATGTGCATCATTACGCTAGTACAGAATGCATTGCTTTGCGACAGCACTTAACAGGATGGTGTGCTATTCATAATGTAATCTATGAAGCTATTGACGATTAAGTAAATGCCAGAGAAATTTAATATTGATAAGAAACTAAATCGGTTATCAAAACACATCAAGGCTTCCTCATAATCGTTTCCTCTGAGCCAGTGAACAATGTTTTGTGCAGGAGAGCTTTTTCAGAGGCCGCAGAATATACTTAGACTTCATGCGTTTTTAACGGAAGTCTAATTTTTACTTACTTCTTTGAACTTTCACAGGCATGTTTGAGCAAATTTTCCCTAGTCTCATCTTTTTATATCCTTAATGATGCGTAATTCCAAGTATATTTGTCCTTTTTGTTCCATCGGAGCATTTTTGGTTGCTAGTAATGCTAATGCTTTTGCATATTTTTTGAACTTTTAGAAGACAACGAAAGGATAAAAATGATTCGATCGAATATTTCAGGCTTAATCATGCAAAAATAAATTTTGATCGTTTAAATTAATAAAAAATATCATTTTCTTTTGAAATTTGGCTTCTTATCATCTCTTAGGCAAAGTAATATTCGATAAAGTTTAGAATTCACAGTGATAATAAATCGGTAATTACAAGAAATCGACTCACTCAAATCTCGCTGGTCTTCTCGGCTCTGTTTCGAGGCCAAGCAAGCACGGGAAAAGTACTGGACATTGCATAAATAAAAACATGCTTAAGCCACGAATAAAATACATGCGCAAAGGTAGGAATGAGATGAATAAATAAATAACAAATAAATAAATAAATAAATAAAGACGTAATAAATACACATAAATAGAAGTGTTATTCCGGTTGAAGAGTCTAACTGTCAGCCACTATCGAGCGATTTAGGACGAAAATAGTGTCCTTTCAAGCAGTGATCGTACGGGGACCCCGACCCCGAAAAACCCCGACCTAAACCCCGACCCCGACCGGGGGCATGATTTTTCTAGTCGGGGTTGAACCTTTTTTCGGGTTGAAATATATAGCATTTTATTTGTTGGTACATAGAAGAATTGTATAGATAGCAAATAAATGCGGAACAAGGACGATTCATTCACCAGCAAAATTAATATGTTAAACTCGACACTCCCGATATTCCATAAAAAAGTACGCCTGGTCGCCATGTTGTTAAGACGTACATACATGTTCGCATATTTTCCATTATGAAGTGCGCCGAAATTACTGCAGAATCACAGACGTAGCCGGGAGGAATGGAGGCACATGCCCTACGAAATTTTTCAGAAATTATGTTGATTTTTCTGGCGCAATGTGTCCAGAACATTGAGTTTAAAAAGGCACAAACGTCAAAATTTTCCGGCGCTTCGCGCCGAGTCATTATTATTTATTGTTATACAGATCCAATGAATTTAAAAGCTTGAATCTGTTCAAATAATCCAGCACTTCGCAGCACTTTAGTGATTTAACGCACTATTAGTTCATTGAATGAAACTGCACATGCTTGTTGAACATGATAGTAAAAGTGCGAAAATATTTGCGTACCAATTTATCTATTCTCTGCTTTGTTTATCTTTCTTTACAAGGACACATAATTCTATTTTAAATGAAAGGAAATGCCAAATTTTCTTGTTTTTGCGCATTCTTTGTTTTCTGAACTAGTTAATAAGAAGGCCACAAATGGGCCCGAAAATGGTAAGAACAAAATTCTCATTGATACATCTTTCAATGACTTATTGGTTGCGATCCGTTGCTGCGCTACATACTTACATAGCAGAGGTCGAAAAACGCATTTCAGCTCAGAAGTTTTGTGCAGTGTAGGTATTCATCAATTTTAAGTTTTTTGGACTTAATTCAGAACCGAGATTTTGCCAATTTGCGAAAATTTCAACTTTACTAATTAAAAATTAGAGTGCTTTTTTACAAAATTTTCGGGGGTTGTGCTCTAGACCTCGCTGGTGGCGCTTGAGCGCGCCACCCCAGAACCCCAATCGTAAAATCTCGTTCTACATGTTGAAAGAGATTTTTAGGAGGACAGAAAAGGTAAAAGAATTGGGAATTTTTAAAAATTTTCGGCGCTTCGCGCCGCAATTAGTTCATCTGTTCTGTATGATTTAAGCGGTATAAATTGAGTTTAAAGAGTAAAAACGTCAAAATTTTCCTGCGCTTAGCACCGCCGATTATTGTCTTAGGGCGGTAAAATATGACTGAATTTCTTGATGCTTTGCGCCACTTATGATTTCCGAACTGTTTGTCAATAAAAAGGCGTAAATTCTACATGAAAACGGTAAAAATTTCGAAAATTTTCGGCGCTTCGCGCCATTGGCTCCTCTACAATCAGTGCGCCATAGAAAATCGTAATGAAAAAAATGTGGAAGAATACGAAAAAGCGAGAGCGATTAGTGATTAAAATTGAAAGTAATGCTAAATTGCTAAAACCATGCTTGAACTTGGAATGAAAATAAAATGTTGAACATAACCAGCTTTATTAGTATGCTTTACAAACAAGTGAAGGTATCGTTTTTATCCTTTTCAAATTGGTATGTAATCGTGCAATGTTAATTGCCGACCCCGACCCCTATCGGGGGTGAAAATCTGACCCCGTACGATCACTGCTTTCAAGCAATCTCAGCACAATATGCCCCATAAACGCAAGTGATTGTTGTAAAAATGCCGGATTTCACCTCACCCCAGACATGTGATGGCTTGAAATTTTGGATGGGCTCCAAGGGGAAGGGGGAACTGATGATCTCCAAATTTTGGCCACAAATGACAAAAAACACATGAAAATGGCCAAAAAACGCAGGTTCTCGCCTTAAAATAGGGAGGGTCAAAAATTTTCTAATCTAGTACAAGGAACAGAATTAAAATTTCCGCTTACTTCGAGGCATTCATCAGCAAAATTATCACATTTTTTTACTTTTGAGATACTTTTCAATTTTTTTCCTAATTTTACTTTCTGGTTTTGTAATTAATGATTCAATTTCAATCAGTTCCATAACTATTTCCAAAAATTAACGTTTTGATTCCATAATCGCGCAGGTTTATAGTTTAACAATGTTGTAAATTTCATAAATTTTCGCTCAGAATTGATATTTGATGAAAATTTGACGGCAAAATCGCCTTTTATAAGATAAAACTTGTTAAGCTTTTCATAAATTTTCAAAGAAATCAGCCACACCAGAAATGATTCTGCATTTTATCGAACTATACATGATTTGGGGGTTTCACCCCCCCCAATTTTTTCACCCCCACCCCCAGAATTGGCGATTTTTTTAAAGTTTACAAAAATTTTCTAAAAATTTGTAGAAAGGATGCGTGTTAAGCGTTTTCAGCCATCCGTTTGCTCAAAATGCTAAATTTTCGGCACTTCGCGCCATTATACTCATATTTTGACTATATTTTGTTCAATTTGTTACGACCTTTTGTTTTTTCCCGAAATTTTTCGTTTTTATGCTCTAAATAGCGCATCGTCAGAAACGCTTAAAAACGATGTTTTTGACGCGTACCTACTATTTTCGGATCCAAAAGGGAACTTTATAATCCCACCTAGAATTCCCACGCTGTGCATGTATGCATAGGACATAAGAAAATTTAGAAAACACTTATCTTGCACTATAATAGTTATTTCCTACCATGTCGGGAAAAGTTGGGAGAT
Source organism: Mermis nigrescens (assembly GCA_036768485.1). NCBI lineage: Eukaryota > Metazoa > Nematoda > Enoplea > Mermithida > Mermithidae > Mermis > Mermis nigrescens. Next base: position 2,362,320 of record JAVLUZ010000056.1, read on the forward strand.
TACCCAAGAAATTGGGACTCCACAACCAATATCGACCGTTCTCCTGATTTTTAGGGAAAATTGCGTTTTAAGATCCTTTTTAGGTGCTTTTTTGGCATTTTTGGCCAAAAAATAGAAGCTTGTTGACGCCTTTCTCTGAAAATGGCCGACTACCTTTCCAAAAATTTGAATTATCGCATGTACGTATGAACCGCGTAATGTCACTGGACGAAAATCTTGGAACCGCCACTTCACACAGTTAACCATTTCATTGTTTTTCTTCCTTCGGATAACGTAAACCTTTTTCTTACTTATTCAAATCGTCACAATTTTATTCACTTTATTGAGCTGAGCCTGTATATTTGTGGAAGAATTAAGTTCATAAAAGATGTCTTTTCGGTGTGCGATTTTAAGCACAATACTTAGGATAGTGTTACATATAAATAGTATTATTCATGCATGCATAGCCCACGAGTATTTTAATATGTTGACTATTTAAACTAAGTCACCTAACCTGACCTTCTAGCTTTCTATCGCCTTAAACAAATGAATATTTGTGTATGCGTATTAACATATGTACGCTGGCCCATTTCCTGAACTTTTTCGGGTACAAAAATTCTTAAAATCAGGTATTTCGGAAATCGTAATAAAATAGTACCTACTTAGAAATTTTCGAGCGTGTCTCAACAAGCTTGATTAAACAGGATAGTAAAATGTCAAAAATATTAAAAATCTTAACTAAGCAGTGTCCTTCGTTTATATTCGCTTAAGCGTGCACTATATTTTTTTCCTTAGTGTTGCGTTTAACTGGTTTAGTTTAACATTATACGAGCAGTAAAAATACACGCACCCGAAAATGCAAGCGAATAGAGATCGCAAAAGCGATGAAGACGTGGCCTTGGATACGCAGACGGGTGCATGGGCAAAACGAAGCAACTCAAGATTTCCCTCTCAAACGAATTCAGTAAGCTTTTCCATTGTTTTCTATTTACAGCTGAGGCCAGGCAGGAAGCCTGAAAATTAGTGATAATCACCTCAAGATAAAAGTATAATACAAATTGGCGAACACTAAAACGACGAGTTGACGGAAGATTCAGGGCCATAAACAAGTTAAGCTGAAACTACAAAATGAAAGGAATTAATGGCATTAATAACATTTTAAAAAATTGAAAATTGCGACTTAACACGAACAAGGCAAATTTTTTATAAAAATGTATTTGTTGAGAATAAAAACACTTCGGAAGCACCAACTTGCTAACACTCTTAATTTAGAACATAAATGCTATAAAATGTTCCAAAAACCACGAACAACTTGCCAACACTTTTAGTTTAGAACATAAATGCGAAAAAGTGTTCTAAAAACCACGAACTTGAATGAACATGCTCGTACAGTCGAAAGCTAGCTAGCCCTCGCGTACGTAGCGCCAAAAATTGCTAAGTTATCGCATTTAGACTATTTCCTTTAAAAAATTAAAAATTACATGACAGATTCAGCAGCAGCAGCAGCAGACATTCTGGTGGGTTAAGCCCACACCTGGGCGTGGGGGTTCGGGGGTATGCACCCCAGAAACCAAAATACTCCCCCCCAGAAATCAAAATATCCCCCCAGAATTCAATTTTTGGAAATTTTTTTCGTTTTTTTCGCAATTTTTTGATGCCAATGGATAGTGCTTGATTAGAAACGTCGAAAAATGGTGTTTTCATCGCCATACCACCATTTTTAAGGCCATTTTTCGACCTTCAAAAAATCTTGCACCCCCCAGATTTTTCTTGCTGCCCACGTAACGTTAAACCGACTATTAGAAAATTCCACAACCCACAAATGATCTTAATTGGATGATTTGAAAGCAAATAAAGAAGCGTCATCAATTGTGTATTCAGTCCCTACGAGCGACTTTAATGTAAACTTTCTGGGTGTTAAATATCATGCATCATTAGTTTGCAGAGGCGTACGATAAGAAACCGATAATTCATGATATATTACTTATCAAAGCCAAAAATTGCAATGCGTCACAATGACCAAAAAATTTATTATACCCAAAAACACAAAAATCAAACATTTTGACTAAAAAACCGAACGACCAATGAAAATCAACGAATGTCGTGAACCCAATAAATACGAAACGAATAACCGACCAAATTTTAAATATATGTATATTTTATGATTATTTCTTCTTTTTCGTTACGACTGACGTCGATATGGTAGGAGTAGCGGGACCGTATTTGGCGTTACTGATCTTGTTCACGAAATACAGTAAGACCAGAGAAAAAATCAGGCTAAAAGGAAAGTGAAAAAATTTCGAATGCAATTTAAATTCAAATAACAATAAACTCATTACCAGGTTGTGAAACAAACGCGATGAATCATAGACGAGGCAATTAAGGCAATAATTTGGCAGACGACAACTAAGAAGTAAGAAATATAATATTATTTAAAATACGACACAATTAATAAGAATATATAAGATTACTATATTTTAAACTCTACTAGTTAAAAGAGATTGTACAAATAGCATAGATGAATAAAGAAAAAATAAAATAAAAAACAAGAATGACAAAGAAATATACAAATTAGATAAAGCAGGAGATAACTAGAAGGCAAAAACGAACATCGTAGAATAAAATAACAGTAGTTACATTGCACCACCTTGCATATAAAAAAGAAAACTAAATAAGTGTAAAGCGGTCAAAAAATGGTTTAAACTGACATTAGAAGCTACAAGAAGAACGTAAGAAGCCTAACATTATTATGCAAGATGGCACTACGCATATGTATTTTCATTCATTAGACCCACCTTCTGGAAACAGTTTAGCTTGAAAAGTTGACCCAAAGAATTCCATTTCGAAGTTGCTAATAGCCTAAAGCAGGTATATCATATATGTCACTAAAAACAATTTTATCGATAAAAGAGCAGTAACAAACTAGGCAAATAATAAATTTTTTAGACGAAAATACACAAACGTATAAAGAAAGAACCAAGAAAGATAGGAAAGCTTTCAAAAAAATACTGAGCATGAACATAGAATTTAGAAAATATTTTATGTATCAGAGTGTAAACAATACCTGATGTTAAAAAGATGACGAAAGATAATCAGGCTCGCAATATGGTTTAATATAATAAAATATTGAAGTAAAAGATTCTTTATACAAATGCGTTGCATAGTTAAACGATTACTTGTCTGAAAGTCAATTTTACAATCGCTTTAAAAAGAACAATTATTATAATGGTAAACTAGCTAAGCAAAAGAAAATGTTATTTTAAAGAAAGTTTAACAAACTGGTATTGTAATTGTGAAATTTCCGATTTTAAATACTGCAGCTGTACTGTTAAGAGGAATAGGAACACGTTAGCGCCCGCAAATCCGCCGAAAATCGTAGCCACTTGGCTCGATGCCAAATAAACGCGAAATACTTGCATAGCGGCGAATGTCAACAAAGCCAGCACAACGGCAATAACGGCAGAACTTCCGTGAGCCATTCTATTTTTGCGAACTATTACAAAACAAACCAACTTCAATAATTTAGAAAATCTGAAAACCAGAAAACATTACATCCGAACAAGGAGCGATCGAATAACAGTTTTGATGTAAGAAAGTAAGAGTCCACGAATATTTGGTTATTCTTAGAGAATAATAACGAGCTATAATCGAGCATACATTGATTCCTTCGCTATCGAATCCGCTTGAAAATAGTTGAATAAATATTTGAAAAAAACAACCAAATTACTCGTGAATAGACAAGTTAGGGGTGGTCAGAGGAAAGCTGTCGAAATTTACAAATGATTATGTAGCAAAAGGTGGGCATAAAAATACATGCAAAGCATCGAAATTCAAAAGAATAACCGAAAATGTTTTTCTAAACGCCTTTTTGGACTAAAAAACGATGTGCGTAAAAAAGACTGCCGATTTTTTTAATATAAAAACATTGAAAAATTTTGAAAAAAATCGAGTAGGTAGGTACCTAAGTTGAAAAAAATTTAGTCAAGAGATGAGTACATGACGAGGACCGCCGAAAATTTGATATTTTTGAGCTGATAGATCGCTAAAAAGATCATAGCAGCACACCAGACGTGTTATTGGGGGTTTTGACCCCCTCCCGCAAAATGGCTGCGAACCCCCTAGGATTGTCGATTTTTTTTTGAAAGTTGTAAAAAGCGTGCCTTTTTAGGCGTTTTAGCTAATTTTTTGGCTCAAAAATCTCAAATTTTCGGCGTTTCACACCATAGGCACATTTTTTTACTATATTTTGTTCAATTTACTCAATTTTTTCGAATTTTTTCCGGGATTTCTTTCACGTTTCTGTTGTAGAAAGAGCGAGCATTGTCTGAAACGTTAAAAAACAATGTTTTTGACGTGTACCCTTCGTTTCTTATCTCAAAAAAGAAACTTTTTAAAGAATTTTCGGGCCTGACCCCCAGAATTCCCATGCTGTACATGTATGCATCACACTGTTCCATTTTTTCTACAAAAACTTCGATTTTTCGTACGGTCGAAAATCGCTCAAAAACTGCCTATATTTTATAAACAAAGATCGCTCCAAAAATCTTTGTGCGAGCCTCAAAATCGTAGTCACGTACGAAACTAAAAACAGTGTAGCAGCATCTTTCCGAAGATTTTTTCCAAAAGGAAAATTCTGCAGGTGAGGAAGGGTAAAAAAATTCCCCGGGATCGGGGTGGGAGTGAAAACGGCCCAGATCACGTATGGTCATAACCAGATATGCAGTGGGTGTTAGGGTCTAGAAACCTTCAGAAAGGAAAAATGGGAAATTTTCTGAGTAAAATAAGGCAAAATGAAAGCCAAAAACGGATGAAAATTGAAAAGTTACTTTCAAAGTACTTGAAATTGACCAGTAACTGTGGGATAACCGCATTTATACCAGCTTTTGGGCTTATTTTAGCCCATCAATTTTTACACCGCCAGATCGGCCATGCAGTGCTTCTATGGTCATAAGATACAATTTTTCCCACTTAACATATCATAGCCTTGATTCAGTCTCAATTTCAAAGTGGATTTTATCAAACAAAATGTCTGTTAACCAAGTGTCAAATCATTGTATTTAGAGTATAAAACTAAAATTCAAGAAAAATAAAAATGGGCCAACAAATTTGAAGTTTTGTAAAATATAGAAATTCGGCGAGCCGCGATTTTCAACATGAGGCCGAATAACATATCTTTATTCACTGTAAATTACAATTACTGTCAAAATGAATGTAGCAATCCAATTCAGAAGTTTCAAAGGAAACCGCGTTAAAAACGAACGTGAATCAGTCTGTGATGAATGACAAGACAATCCTGTTTGCTTGAAATTGTGTTATATATATATATATATATATATATATATATATATATATATATATATATATATATATATATATATATATATATATATATATATGCATCGTGCGACTGCATACACTAATCACGCACGTTTACACACGTAATTGCCCAATAGTTTACGCTTCCTCTGAGTTGAGTAAGAATGCAATAGAAAAAACGGTGTAAACTTTTATTCAACAAAAACCAATAAAAACAACGAAAAACATAAAAAGTGTAACGATCATTTGTAAAAATCCACGAGCCAATTTAGATCGGTTGTAAGGCGAGGTCGAATCATGAGCGGATCTGAAGCATACTGTAGAAGATATTTCAAAAAATAAATAATAACTAATGCCATGGTTTAAATCAAAAATTTAAACTGAATCATTTAGAACAACGTTTAAAGTTTTTAAATCGAAATTAAAATAGAAAAATAAGAACGGAAATATTTAAAAATGATTGTTTATACGAACAGTGTAAACTAGCGTTTACACACTGAACCGTACCGATTCGGATAGACGCATTGGAACTATACAGTAACTTGGTCGGACTATGCGCATTAGCCAAGTTGAAATGATCGCCCACCATGGTGGAAACCTAAAAAACGAAAAAAATTGGAAAACGAGCAAATATGACTGAAAATGCAAGAAAATAAGAATCGTACATTTTCACCGAGAGGCCCAGGAATTGTTGACAGATCTACAGTAAGGGGCCATATTGAATCGATCGACGATTCGACCATTTTTATCACATCTTTTAACGAATCTTGGAGCGATTTACCAAGTTGGTGTAAACCAAGTAGAACGGATAATTGTAACGCACTCGGAATATCGCCTGGTTACAGTAAGAGTAAAATAATTCGCATTTTACGCAGAAAAAAATTAATTGGGCCAAAGGATAGAGAGGCGATATATCAATGGAAATAATCAACTTTACACTTCGACGAAAAAAAGTTGAACAGCTTCAAAGTGACCGTAGTTTAATACAGCAGCTAAGTTGTTTAAAAAACATTCGATTGAATCTGTGACAGTAGCCTAGACCTAACCGTAAGCAGAAAAATGGAAAAAATAGGGAAAAGAACGGCAAAATTGTGAAAAATAAAGAAATTGAGAAAAACAGAAAAATGATCTTAAATTTTATTCGGTATTTGAAATTTCTAGCAAAAAAAGCCTTTTTTCGCGATACTCCCCCGATATTTAAATATTGAATCTTTAACGATTGAGGTTAAACGAATTGATTAAATATAAGTTTAAACCGACTCTTTAATGCTTGAAACTTCAGTTCAAACTTTAAATGAAAAAACTACGAACTGAACCTAAAAAAATTTGCTGAATGTCCGTTAATCTAGAAAATTTCTATAGCAGGACTTTACAAAAAAAATTTATTAGAGCGAAAATGACAAGAAAATCGAATAGTGGAGAAAGACGGGTGGAAAATAATCATTTAAAAAATAAAATTTAAAAAAACATTCTACGAATGTAAAGTGTAAGTATAATAAAGTTCCAACTAAATAAAAAAAGAGTGTAAAGAGCAGTGTAAAATGGTGCAAATGTAAATGACGCGATCAAAATGAAATTGTGTAAGAAAGAGGTAATCTAGGCAAATAAAAAGGAAAAAAACAAGATACAAAAATATCAAAGCCACAAAAATAAGATGAAATCAGCTAAATAAACATTATACGTAGAAAACAAAAAAGAAATACTAAAAAATTTGATTACACCACGGCTGCAATATATTCAAATTATATGTTTACACTGCAGCTGTTTTATATTCGAAAAATTCTGCTTGCGCCGTAACTCTTTGTTATTTAAAATTTTTATTTACACTACAACTATTTAATATTGAAAAATTTTGTTTACACTGCAACTATTTAATATTCAAAAATTTTGTTTACACTACAACTATTTAATAATCAAAATTATTGTTTACACGGCAACTGTTTAATATTCAAAAATTTTGTTTACACTGCAACTGTTCAACTTGTCTAACGATTTCAGTCAACGCATTTAAAAGGGCTAAATCTTCGTATGGCGAATTTTCCTTCAACACGTGACGTTTTTTCTCCTCCTTCTTGGCCGCTATCCTCTTAGCCCGCGCGCTAAATTGAAAAAAAGAGATTTATGGAAAAAAGAATGCGACAAAATAAATAAATAAAACAAATATGTAGAATGATAAACGATAGAAATAATTCGGCTGCTTCAAATAGTATAAAAAAATGAAAAAAACTATTAAATTTTATAATTTATTGTTACACGCGGCTTATAAATATTGTGTTTATTTTATATGTAATTAAAACGACACAAAACAGAAAGCTATAGAAAAATAAATAACAAATTACGTAAATATAATCTGCGAAAAAATCAATAAAAACCACTAAAGTCATATTTATTTACGAATCACAAATGTACTATACGTAATTTGAAATGATATACAAATTGAAGCAAGAAAATACATAAATAAATTACATTAAAGTAAAATACAAATTTAAAAAATTAGGCATAAATTAAAAATAGAAAATAAGAACGATTATCATCATATGTACGCGTTGTTTTTAAGTGGTTGACCCCCAAAATGGCTGCTGACCCCCAAAATTTTCGACTATTCGAAATATCGTCAAAAATGGGCCGTTTTAAGCGTTTTTAGCGATAGTGATCTTTTACTTTAGAACATCATTTCATAAAAAAGGGATTTTTTTATATATATCATTTTATGTATATTATTTTATATATATATATATATATATATATATATATATATATATATATATATATATATATATATATATATATATATATATATATATATATATATATATATATATATATATATATATAATATTTTTATATATTATTCATATCCCACGTATATATGTATGTTTAGCATACTTAGTAGATGCTTTCGTACTAATAGTAGATATGGTGCTACCGACTTCGGAATACGTATCATCGTCGACGTAATGATCCCCTAATCAGTAAATCGATAAAAGTCAATAAATCGATAATTCAATAGAAAAAACCAATGGTAAATGTTTTATGATTCATTCATAAGACAAGTTCAGAAATAAATTCTTTTAATGATGCATCAACAATGCCTATATTAAAAGCATAAATTAAAGCAATTGATTGGTGTAAAAGGCGAGCCGATTCAGGAATTTACATATCCGAGCAAGGCTATATATAGATATAATTTTAAAAATTACAAATTTAATCTTTCGCAAAAGATAAGTTCAAATATAGAAAATCAAGTTTCGTAATGGAAAATCTGACAAAACAGTTCGGCACTTTTTGTTCGAGTCGATTTTATTATATACAATTATGTTATTGATATTATGTAAAAAAATTTATAATTTCTAGTCGATTTAATTATTAAATTTTATCTTATTTATCGAATTTACGTTTTTAATTTTTTTTAAGTTCGATACGACTTTAAAAAAATTCAATCCATTAGGAATAGAAGAAAATTGAAAAAAATGAACGAAAGCGAAATAAGGCGCAGTAATTAAAGGAAAAATCGACGAAGTTTTATGATTGATTTATTAAGATATTTGAAAAAGTGTAAAAAAATCAATTGGCGCGAGAATTACTTGAATTATGTACATAATGAATAATCAGATTACGTATACACACAATTGCATAATTACATAACAAATAAATAATTTACTGAAAAACGAAAAAATAAAAACATTAAAAAACTTAAGAATCAAAAAATTTTTAACACGTAGTATATGAATGAATAAGTGATGAGATAAAAATGTACATGTGATACGTACATATATGTACATATCTTATTGTAAATGTGTAGCGGGGAAGCTACGGATCAGTGGAAATTGTCTACTTTGGTGTTAAACCCGCGGGATTGATGTCGTTGTGAAACATATTCTTAATGAATATATTGCGCAGAAGTGAGCAAGAGCCCGAGTAGTCGGTTAGTAGTATACATGCATGTTAGAGCGGAAGATCCGGGAAACCGGTGCGGGTAAAATTTTGCTCACTGAGTAACGTGGTTGGCAGGTTGCCACGTTACAAATGCATTAATAAATACATATAACGAATGAATAAATAGATAACGGATTCGAAAATGATCAATTAAAACGCTAATCTCATAAAAAACACGTTAATTAAATTGAAATCAGTTTAATAAAACAATCGATACATATATACGGCAACAAACTGATATTAGGTGATTCCAGAAGTGACCACGCATTATTAATTATAATTCATTTATAAAATAATTATATAATTTACATATATTTTATCAATTCACTCAGAATTGTATTTTCAAAATTTTTACATTTTCTCGCGTTAAGCGTTCAATTAAAAACGTAAAAAATTGTTTCAGCCCGTATCATAAATTTTTTGGCACTTTTATGACGTTTAAAAATTATCGATTTCCAGAATTTCGTCGCTGTCTAATTTATTTTTGAATTTTTGAGTTTAATTTTGAATTTTAGTCCTTTACATTTTTGATTTTGAATCCGAAACAAATCCTAGATCACTGAAAAAACAAATAAAGAGAATGAAAGTAAAAAAGCTATTCACCGTAACAAACGGCCTGATCCAATTTTTCTCTTTTGCTCGCTCGCACTATCTTTAAGCGTTGCGTATAGTTTTCGTACGATTGCTTGCATTTTTTGACTACGTCACAGTTTTGTGCCAAAAATTTTTCCAACGCCGGTCTTAGGCAATTTTCGATAAGCTCCGGTTTGCTTTCTTGCAAAATCTGAGTCAAACGGCGAATTGTTAAATAATTACAATTTATCGCTTACTTGAAAATTACAAATTTTTATTCATTTCGTAAAATTAGTCGAATTTTTATAATTTTCCAATTTTCCAAATTTTTCAGTCTTTCAAATTTTCCCATTCGGCAAATTTTCAACATTTCGGTCGACAATTAGTTTTACAGCATTTTTTGCATTTACGAGATGGAAAAAATAAGATAAAAAATGAAAAATAAAAAATAATAAAATTAAAAAATCATTCATTTATTTATTTGTTATGGGCCTAAATTAGCAGGCTTTGAAGGTGCATACAAAGAAGCATTAAAAAATTAAAACCTTTTCTATAAAAAAATCGAAAAATGAACTATGAAAAATTATAATTAAAAAGTTCGAAGAATTATCGAATTAAAATTAGAAACTGCAGCATTGCCCCCGTCGATGGTGACGCTCCGTTTATAATCTGACCAATGTGGCCCAAAACGTAAAAAAAACAAATTTTCTAAATTCTTCACCCAAAATTTGGCAAAGTGCCAATTTAACAAAGTTTCCCCTTCGGCTACCGCGCAATAACGCAATACTACTGAGAAACGGCTAAAAGTAAAGCGAATCCGCAGTCGGTCGATTCGGTTTACACGCAATAAAAATTGTGTAAACAACGAGTTATAAAAAATTATTCTATTTCATAAACTTCAGGAAATCTTATAATAGAAAGTTTTGAAATAAAATTCTTAATAAATTTCATTTAAAAAACGTTTTTACACACAATTCAAAAAATAATGGAACGCTTTAAAACATTTACGTATCCTCAACAAGCAGACTTGAAACATTATCAGTTGAAGTGCAATGTAATGAAACATCCAAACGAACGAAATATGGCAGGTTGCCAATCTATAGGACAAATCCGAGCACAAACAAATGTAAAAAACAGTTTAAACAAATAAAAAAGTTGTCTGTAGTTTACGCTAAATTCTAAATGATAAATAATTACTGTACTCACCAAATGGTAAGCTTCGACGTACAATTGGCCCTCGAGCAAGCAATCGATCGATTTTTCAGCGTCCTTATAATAATTAGGGCAAAATGATGAAAATTTTAGCTTTTTTGATAAAATTTCATTAAAATTGGGCACGTGTCCGAGATATCAATAACGTAATCAACTTTTTTCCGAATTTTATTATCAGTTCTAGATAATTTAATCAATAACTATCGAATTTAATAAATTACTATAGGAAATCTAATAAAAATTCGAAAAATATTCTCATTTTAAAATGTACGTATATGTCCGAAATTTCCAGTCCTTGACAAATTTCAAAATAAACGCCGATTTTCGGCAAAAACCAGCGTATTCGGGTCATTTTTAATCGAAAATTAAGGAACATTTATCCCGCTTACTGAAATGGCCGATTTATGTCCCACCACGCATGGGGCGAGGGGGTCTGGACCACACATGGGCGTGGGGGGTTTGTCCCCCAGAAGTTAAAATCCCCTCCGGATTAATGAAGACCCCCAAAATTCTATTTTTAGTAACAATTTTGGCACGTTTACCCATCCTGCCCCCCAGAATTTTCTTGCTGCCCACGTATGGTCTGGATCCCAGAATCCAAAAGACATCTCCCAAAACCGACCCACAGAATTGAATATTTGGTGCTACATATTTTTACCGATTTTATCCCATCGGACCCCCTAAATTTGGCTGCTGCCCACCTATGCCCCCCACTACAAAATCTGTGAGCTATTATTTACATGTGTACATTAGAATATGAAACGCCTTATGTCAGCCTTACATGCAATATTTCGATATAAATCTTCGCCGCGTCTTTGAAACATCTCGAATCGCGTAATTTCACTATAAAAATTAGAAAAAACATAAAATTAAGCCAAAAATATGATTAAAGGCGATAGAAAGGAGGAAAAAATTAAAACTTAAATCCGTTCATCCGAGACAAAAGATACTAAAAAACGGCTAAAAATGATGTAAACATAAAAAATAAATACTAAAAACTCTATAAAAGGAAAAGAAATGAAGAGATTAAAAAATTAGTCCGCACTAGATTGAGCGATGAACTGAAAAAATGGTGTAAACTAACAGAAAAATTAATAGTGCAATTAGGTCATTTCTAATTTGAATTTTTTCAAATTTTTAAAAAATTTTTAAAAAAATACCCCGCCGTATGTAAAAATCAGATTGGTCTTAACTCTCAAGAATTTATTATTAAAATTCTATACCCACCCCTGTCAAAGAATTCAGTTCGTTTCTACTAGCTGCCCATTTTTTGGCCTAAAAATAGTCATCACTATCTCCTTAATACAAGAAAAAATTAAGAAGCAACAAATTAAAGAATATATATTAAAAAACATCATACGCGCGTATGCACGTATAAGAGGGGATTGGGGATACCTCTGCGAAAATTCTGATTGAAATCATACAATAATTTAATGAATTAATTAAATAAATTAAATAATTACATAATAATAAATAAAATAATGAAATAAAATAAAAAAATAATTAACTTTAAAATAAAAGACATTTTCTCAATTTAGTACTAATTTCCGAGAATTTGGGCAACTTTGATAAACTTATAATCGATCAATTAAATATAAGAATTAATTACATAATTAAATAATTACGAGCGAAAGAGCGTCCGAGTGGATCGATTGTTTCAGTCGAAATTCGATTTGTTTTTACCAAATTAACGAACCAAGTCGGATCGTTAATTTTCGTATACGATAAAGCCGCTTTGTCGAATTGGCCCGCCAATTCGTAAAATAGGCCCGAATCAACAAATTTGGCGTTATTGGCCAAGAATTCGGCGTAATGTTCGCAAATAATCGAAAAACGAGAGAAAAGATACATAAAAATAAAAAATAAAAAATAAAATGAAAAAAACAGATAAAAATCGAAATAAAAATCAGAGAAATGTTTAAAAATGAAAGAAGCGGGAAGAAATCCATACAACAGCAAGACTGATTAGAAAAACTAAATTTATCAACAACTCGCTCAGCCACAAAACAATAATCGTTTCAATTTCCGTTAATGCGTATGTAATAATTGTTTGCCGTTGACTCAGACGACCAAAAAATATTCAGTCATCCGGTAGGCGCATATTACTAATTTCGCGATGAGTATCTTTTCTTTAAGGATTTAATCGTTAACGATTTAATTCGAAATCGTCCTCATTTCCGTCGACGATAAACAATTAACCTTACTCGATAATCGTTGAAAAATATTCACATTGAATATGTTGACGTCATTGTTTTACTTGAGACGACTATTATCCCGTTAACGATAATTATATGACCGTAACGATTTAAAAACCGTCCCGAAACATTTTCGTTCCGGCCTCCTCTAATCTAGTAAGTGCGCGCGTACGTTAAATTTAAAGCAGAAATGACGTCTAGCGAAGACGATTATATACATAAATAATTATAATAAATGAATTACTTTATGAATAAAAATTAATTAATCAATTAATTAGGCAATTACTGCGTATTGCTGAGAAGAGCTTTCGAATAATAGCAGGGCTTCGACGAATAAACCATGTTGCTTAATAAATCGCAAGCCTTCTTCAAACTTTTCATCGCCTAAAAATCGATATTTTAAACGTGTAGATAAACCTGTAAAAACCCGTGCTTCGCATAACATTTAAAAGAAACAAACTTCTCATTATGATATTAAACCAGAGACTGTCTTTCCTTTGACAAATCATAAAATGCGGGTGCTAGGTGTTCGGCTTGAAGAATTTAATTAAATTTAATTTAATTCATTAAAATTGGGACAATGCAGACAGTCAATAATAAATTTAAAAAACGAAGAAAAACAAGAAATATAAAATTAAAAGCACCGCGGTGTAAATGAATTTAAATAAAAGTGATAAAAATTTAAAAATGATCAAAAATTGATTCGTCTCTATTCGTACTGTTAGAGAATCAAAACAAAAAGCGTATTAAATTATTAGCCATGCCATCAAACGATATTTACGGCATAAATTTGGCACGGGAGAATTTCCGATTTGTTGAATTGAGATAAAAATTTTTTATATTTATTTTACCCAACCCCCATTTTCGGCAAAACCTTGTTTTTTAAGCCATTTCTAGGTTTTTTTTGCAACACATGTGACCAGAAATGGGTCATTTTCCCCCACAATTTACACATATTTATTCTATATTTAGGTACATCTGTAGTGAATTCGAAAAAATTTCAAGACCTGAAAAATAAATCAAAATGCAAAAAATATTATAAGTATTTTCGTTATTTTAAAATGACATATTTTCGGTCTTTTTCATTTTTATATTTGTATCCTTTATTATATTTTTTTATTTTATATTTCATTTCGATTAAAAGACATTTAAAGTTAAGACGAAGAAAATGAATAAAAATAAAAAACCCATAGCGCAAGATTAATTCAAAATAACACACATTTTTGCTCCGCTAAATTCGAATTTTCGAACAGAAAAACAACAGTTGATTTAATGCGAATAATTTTATGTAGTAAAAATATCGAAAAATATGATTTTAAATAAATTAGACGTGTAAATGATTACAGCGAAATCACTATTGTTTTAGATTTAATTGATTATGTAATCGTATATTATTTAATTTATTTGTAGACCATTTAATTATTTATTTTAGACTCTCACCGCAATTTATTATATGTTTCAAGGCTTTACTATAACGACGTAGATGGGTATCTATTTTGAACATGCGATAGGGCGCCGGTAGACGATTGAGTTCATTCAAAAAAGGCAAAAATTCTTTAGGATCCTGCAACAAAAATGAAGAGAAAAATAAATATAAATTTAATTATAATTATTGTAATAAATGAATTAGTGAGACATGGAAGAATTAGAAATTAAAAATTAAAATTAAATTACCTAATCGTCTAAGCAATTAATTACATAATTAATAAATTGAATTAAATGATTTATCAAAATTAAGATAATGTAATTAAGTTAAATGTTATAATCATTTTAATTAATGTCATTTTTATATAATTTAAAAATAACGTGCATATGCCCATGCAAATTTAATAAGTATTTATGTATATACATAAAAAATCGGCCGAAAATCGCATAAATGCATAGAAATGTAAAGAGATGACAAAAAAGATGAAAAGTGCATAAAAGAGCCGCAAAAATGTAAAGAATGCGGTAAAATCATCAAAAATTTCAGGAGAATGACTTTTAATATAAAATTTTTTTCACAGATAATGGAGCTCCAATAAAGTTTGAAATGATTAATAAATGATAATAATTAATTTTTTTAAATGATAACTAATTGAAATTCTATTCAAAAAGTTCAGTAGGTACTTTTTTCGAGTTTAAAATTTTGCTTCATAAATTTTCGATCTTTCATCTAATTTCCGATTTAGTTTCAAATTTTTTTTTAGGTATTTTCCAAATTTTTATTTTTTCTTCAGAATTTCCGATTTTTATCATTAATTTTCGATCCTGCGGAACTTTTTGATTTTTTTTGAAACTTTTCGATTCCGTCTCAAAAATTTCCATATTTTTTAAAATTTTTGATTTCGTTCTGAGATTTTTTTAAATTTTTCGAAGTTTCCGAGCTTTAAGTCGATTATTAAAGCGGAACAGACTCAATACTGATTTACTGGCGTAATAAATCAATATTCTGACGGATATAGATCGACTTATTTCCGTTCAATGAAAAAACGATGAAAAAAGATGTCAAAAGAAGGTAGAAATAAAAAGCACATAAATGACTAAGCATTTTGATAGGACAATTTTCACAGTGACAAATTATAGCTACAAAGCCCTAAACTTTTTAATGATTCTTTTCCTAATTTCTAAAAATTTTTAGAAATTTAACGAAAATTCTGATTGAAGGAATTGAAGAAATAAAATCGAAATGCGAGATCATTAAGAATCATTTTGGATTGAAATTCAAAATTTGAACAATGACAAATATTGAGCTTCGATTTAAATTTAAAATTTTATATTCCAATTAGCGAAAAGTAAAAAGTTGCAGTTTCAATTTCGTTATATATAAATTAAAACGTACATACGAGAATCTAGAAAAGCGAATTAATTATTTTCATACAATTACCAGTTCCAGCCTTCTATTTTTTTGGCTAAAATTCGAAAAATACAAAAAATGACCTGAAATTACAAGTTTTTGCTAAAAAAATGTCAGCCTTTGAGTCAACTTGACGACCGATTTTGAGTGAGGAATCCCCCGCCCGTCTTACATTGAAAACAAGAAAAACAATTATAAATAAAGATTCAACATAGCATAAAAATTTTGAAAAATTACAAAAAAAAAACTTTAATATTAGGTACTTTTTGAGATTTTTCGATGACCATTAAAACCAGGTCAAAATCATAGGTCCCCAACGCAACGTCGACCAATACGTTGACGTCACTCAGATACAGAAGATGCCTCATGCCATCGTCGACCAACTGAAGGTCGTTCATTTCATCTGCTCGTGAAATGAAAAATTGTTCACACAAGCCTAATACAGTAACCGCACTAATGCACTTAAAATGTAAAGTTATCCTCGACAAGGTCGCGTATATACAAGCTAGAGTACTATAGCCTATACGCTCTACGTAACTCTGATACATTAATGGTGATCAGTGTTTTTTTGTACAACGTCCATTTGTACCGGTACAAAGATTGTCCCCAAGTCTTTGTACATTTTGTACATGCGAATTTTTGTGTACTATAATATGGTACGGTAGCAATTTTAGTGTGGTAAAAGAGGTTTTTTCGACCTTTGGTAGTGCATTTAGCTAACTTCTGACTTTCCGACGCCAAAAATTACTAAAAATTGTCTCAAAACAGCGCGAAGCGCCGAAAAATTTGAATTTTTTTAATTCCAAATGCAAGTTCTGCCATTTTAAAGATATATAGGACAGACAATTACTCATCCGAAAATTTTTGAACATTTTGCACCTTTTTACAGTTTTTGTCCTCCCAAAAATCTTTGAACGTGTACAGAGACGGTCCCGAAAAGTCGTTGTACATCGGGAAAAATCTTTGCCGAATACAAAAAAACCGTGATGGTGATACTGTCACGAATGATGCGCAGCAGTTAACCACATATAAGGCCGTTTATACACTAACTTGTGTTACCGTAGCCTATGCACATGCGTACAGTAATCCTTATACATATAAAACTTAGAACACCGTAGCCGTTGTTTCTCTACATAAAGCTTATGCGCACGCAAACTTCGAGTAGGTACTTTAGCGTATGAATTTCTGCTCAAGCTGGCCATATTTATTGGACGAGTAATGAGTATAATAATCCGTTATGAGCACGTGCATATATGTATTGGATAGGAACCGTATCACCGAAACGAGCGCAGTAAGCGTTAAATGCTCGTGGCGCGCGAACTTCGGGTAAGTATGGCGTATGAATTTCTATTTTAGCCCGATACACCTACCGTATTATATATATTGCAACGAGTATAGTGATAATGCTCAAGATCGCTGTACGTGAATATATGTACAAAATCGGAGTACTGTAGCCTACAGTACCTCTGTATTTCTTAATAAGCATCAGCGCGCTGTCGAAATCGGGCGGATCCATTTTGACGTAAGTGGTTAAAACCGTGGTAAAATGTTTCGTGGCGAAGCTAAATTCGGGCCGCAATAAGCTTTGCCTGATGTTTACGCAAATTTCGTTGATTTTATTGGCAAAAGACGATTCGTCTGCCAATTTCCCTGTCGATTCGTAGTTAGACTTATACATAGTTCTCGTCACATCTTCGCGCCTAAGGAGATAGTACTAAATTGAAAGCAAAGTTTGGTAAGTGCGTAAAGTGTAAGCATATAAGAGTGTAAAGCATACGAGTAGCGGCTCGAACTTTGGGGGGTCCGGGCCATTCCTAGGGCGGGGGTGGTAAACGACTTCCAATTTAGGCCGAAAACGGCCGAAATATTCAATATTTCCAAAAATCGGGGGGGGGGTAAAAATTTCGTGGCTTTAAAGAGGGATACGGGGGACGTCCGACTTTGGGTGGGGGATCCTCATCCCCCTGTTACATGTATAGTGTAAAGCGTAAAAAGCGCAAAGTACACGAAACCGGCTATGACTAAATAAATACGTAGAAATACGTCAGCACAGTCAGAAATAAATAACGCAATATACATATAAAGGAAAAAAGCATTATAAAAAGAAAGGAATTTTCAAAAACAGCGTATTAAAATATGCATACAATCCCGCTCTTTTTTGCATTTATGCGCGTGCGCACGAATCTTTTAAGCAAAGCCGTGTTGTCGAATACTACTTGTTCTTTAAACGACATAATTTAAAAAAGTTAGTGAATTTATCCTACAAATGTACATATTCACGTTATCTCGTACGCACTTCTTTTCAATTATTGTTTTTGTACATACATTTCCGAGTATGTACGCATGCGTGTATTCTTCATTTCTTTTTACGTATTTCTAATTTTCTGACTATTTATTATCTTCACTCTTTCAGCCACTTCTTTTTACCCATGCCTTATACTTATTTTACAAATGACTCTTTATTTAATTTAATTTCATTTCGAATCAACATCAAAACTTGAAGAACAATCGGCACCACTGTTTTTTTTTGTACGAGACAAAGATTTTGAGGCTCGTACAAAGATTTTCGGAGCCATCTTTGTACAATGTACAAAGACTTTTTGGGGCAAAGTAATAGTAATTATAACGTTTTTTGGAGTATTTTTAGCGAAATTTCTAAAAATTTTCGGCGCTCGCGCCAGTATCATAATTACATTCTATTTAGCTCCAGGCGCGCGCATTAAACACTCCAAAATCTATCTGTAAGCATCTTTATACAGATTGAAGCATCTTTTACATCTATTTCCACTGTTTTATAAAGATTTTAGGCAGAAAAAAGAACTATTAAACAACTGTGCACTGTTTTCTGCCGTTTGAAGATAAAATTGACTCTTTTATATTTGCGTTGCATTAAATTCATAAGCAAATTGGTGTCTATTATGAGATTCAGTCAGCACATTGCAACCGCTTATTATTTATAATTGTATAACACAAGTCATTTTAACTTGCTGAGTCGAATTTTATGTGTAATTTCAACCTTTCTCATGAAAATTTTGGCGTTTCGGGCCGAACTAATATAACCAGCTGAATTTAGGACAAAGTTACACATTTTGCGAAGCGTGCGGGTCACGGATAACAATCTAGTAGTATGTAAAAATGTGTACATTCAACTGCATATCTATACGTTATATGTACAAAAAAATTTTCGCTCGTACAAAGACTTTTCCGGGGATCTTTGTACATGTACAAAGAGGCTCGTACAAAAAAAAACAGTGATCGGCACCTACGTCCATATCGGTGTTTTTTGTTGTTTTTTTTGTACAAGGTCCGTTTGGTACATGTACAAAGATTACCCCTAAAAAGTCTTTGTTCATATTTTACACACAAATTTTTGGGTACTATAATATGGTAGAGCAGCGATTTTAGTGTGGCAAAAACAGAGCTGCTCGACCTTTTGATAGTGTATTTTAGCAAATTTCTTGGTTTCTGAGGACAAAAAGCGCTAAGAAACGTCTTAAAACGGCGCAAAGCGCCTAAAAATTTGACATTTTTTCTTTCCAAATGCAATTTCTGCCATTATAAAGATATACATATGTACATACATAGAACAAACAATTACTCCCGAAAAATTTTGCGAATTCTAGACCTTTTTTGCATTTTTTATCTCCCCAAAAAATCTTTGTACATGTACAAAGACGGTCCCGAAAAGTCTTTGCGGAATACAAAAATAACCGTGGTGCATATAACATAATTTGAAGACTTATAGAGCGATTAGAACACAGAAATTAATCTTAAAACAAAGATCGGTAGAACGTATTTTTACTAGGAACGGCAACAGAGAAACCAGCTTACAAAAAACATGAAAGTAAAAGGAAAGTAAAATCGAAAAAAATGAAAAATAAAGATCGGTCGAATACTGAATGAAATTGGACAATAAAACGTGCCAAATAGTAAAAGAACATTAGAAAACAAACATGTCAAAGCGGTGAAAATATACAAAAGTTGGCAAAGTGTCAAAAATAAACTTATTCCAATATTGACAAGAGACCGCACTGAGCGTATGAAAAATTTACTAATACACTTATCAAATACATAATTTATGTACTTTAATTTTGTACTTAGTCAAACCTATAATATACTCGTATGTACTAAATCACGCGATGCTAATCTAAAAACGGCGATAATACTTAATACGTATTTAAATACACACGTATGCATACTTATGCAAGTGAAAAAATTTTTTAAAATGTTGGAATATTTAGAAAGCGCAAAAGGTTGGCAAAATGCCAAAAATACGAATGTTGTCAAAGAGCCAAAACTAAACGAACGCACTTCAATTCCGACAAAAACACATTGAGCATCAGAGTGTCATCGACGGCTTCGACGAAATTATCGATATTTCTCATAAATTTCTAGAAAATACAAAAAAATATGTAAAAAAAATCTAATACAACAAATGAACTTTGATCGATTTTTATCATACCATCGGATCATGATCGAATATTAAATTTGTATCCAAGCGATGCCGCTTCATCAAAGACATACATTTTTTATAATCGCAGCTAAAAAAATTAAATCAAAAGTCAGTGGCGGATCCAAGATTTTCCTGAGGGGGGGGGGGGGCAGTACCCCTAAGGGGGGGGGCAGTACCCCTAAGGGGGGACGGTACCCCTAGGGGGCGGAACCCTGACTTGGGCGGAAAAATTAGCCGTTTTAACCCGAAAATCGCTCAAAAATCCCTAATTTTGCGCACTATTTTGGGCTAATGGGGGGCGGCCGCACCCCCCCCCTAAATCCGCCCCTGTCAAAAATCATTTAATTAATATTAATAAGAAAGTAAGGAAAAGTGATATTTAAAAATTGACGAACTCATTTAATAAGCGGCATTTTATTTATTGCAAATAAAATAGAAAAATGAACAATTGGAAAATATATTAAAAATTACGTAGGTAAGCGATTTGATTTTGTAGAATAAATAAAATCAAACTTAATACATCATACGAAGGCAACTGAATGAATAAAATTAAAGCAACGAACATTGTTATAATTTATTTGTAGCGCATGTACGACGGCTTGTTTTATTGTGAAAATTAATAGCGTACGATTATTTCAAAAAGTAACATAGCGTGTAACGAGTAAAATTAGGGGACCCCATTTCCGCAGACTAATATTCTTTAAAGCCTTCTGATTTATGACAAAACATTGCGCTTTTCGCTAATTTTAGATGCTTTTTTGCCATTTTTCGCCAAAAAATAAAGGTGGTTTATCATAGGTGCACAAGGTCAGGGTCGGCGAGGAAGGGGGTGAAATTCCTAAAATCCAAAACAGTAAATGTAGGACTCACGATTTTTCTGATGTTTTAAAGACCAAAATGATCAAAACAGCCTATAAAACGCTTTTTCGTGATAACATCGCATTTTAAAAGCATTTTTAGTCCATTTTGACTGCATTATATCACTTTTAACGCTAAGAAATGCAAAAATTTATTAATTTCGGGAGCTTTTCGGGTAAAAATCACTTAAAATTACTAGTCTGGCGCGATGCGCCAAAAAATTTTTGACGGTTTTACTGCTTTTGATCTCGAAAATGATGCAAAAAAAACGTCCCATCAGCTTAGAATAGCCGGACAGTACCTGTCCGGCTGACCTTCACGGGGGATAACCCATCTCACCCTCCTTTGTGCATATGTGTCGTTTATCCCTCCGCCATAAAAGTGATGATTACTACCCACCATATATGCGCAGCATTACCGATCTGGGGGGTCAGTCGGTCCGTCAGGGGTCAAAAATTGAGTATTTTCGGGCCAAAATTACCTCAAAAACTGGTGTAAGCGCTAAAATGGCAATAAAACTGTTATTAAATCGTTTTTGATCGATTTGAAGCACTTTTGAAGAACATTTCTAATTTTCATCCATTTTCGGCCTTCATTTCGCCTCATTTTCCCCCAAAATTTTTCATTTTTCTATTCCAAGATTCAGCGCCCCCAACCATACATGCACAGCATGGGAATCCGGGGTGAAATAATAAAGTGCCTTTTTGGGTCCAAAACTGGTAGGTACGCGTCAAGAACATCGTTTTTCAGCGTTTCTGACGGTGCTCTATCTTCCTAGAGCATAAAAACAAAAACTT
Source organism: Mermis nigrescens (assembly GCA_036768485.1). Lineage (NCBI taxonomy): Eukaryota > Metazoa > Nematoda > Enoplea > Mermithida > Mermithidae > Mermis > Mermis nigrescens. The sequence continues at coordinate 2,384,475 of JAVLUZ010000056.1, forward strand.
TTCAAAAAAATCGGAACAAATTGAACAAAATATAGTCAAAACATGAGTATAACGGCGCGAAGCGCCGGAAATTTGACACTTAATTTTTCTGGGTGGTTAACGCCCCTCCCACCCCCACATGCCCCCGTACGAAATCATGTATGCCGCCAACCCTCCCACCTTCTCCTACGCGCATGTCTGCTACCCACCCAACCAATCAAATTTTGCCCTCGTAGGACTAGCTCAAGGAATAAATTTTAAAAATAATTGTAATAACATTCTGTTATTAATTAACAAGTCAAGAAATATAAGGATAAGGATGAAATATTTAATAAATATATTAAAATACGAGCACAGGCAAAGTGCAAAGAATAAAATAAATACGAAATACTACTAAAATTGAAAATGATAAACGGTTCGATATATTAAACGATTATTTCATATGTAAAAATAACTATTTCAACAAATTTCATTAGTTTTTAAGGAAAAAAAGACAAATGTAAATAATTAAAAAACATCAATAAAAAATTGAGAAGATAGTCAAAGTCGGCCGAGCGACCTGACTAATATTTACAAAACTCGTATGCTCTAATAATGCATTTTATCAGCTGTGTAAAGCATACATATTACGGCTCGAAATTTTTGGAGGTCTACTTAAAAATGGCCAAAATAAACAAGTTTTATCCAAAAATCGGAAGGGGTCAAAACATTCCAATTAGGAAAGGGAGGGGTGGGGGATTACCAACTTTGGGTGATAGGATCCCCATCTCCTGTTAGATTTACGGTGTAAACTAATACTTGTCTAGCAAATTTTTAACGAGTCGCAAAATTAAGTCGCGCGGAAATATTGTTTCTAAATTGCCCCGAGGCATTTGTAGAATGACCTTCATCTGATCGGCTACAGTAACAACGAGCCTCGATCCGCGCTCTATTTTTCGAGCCGAATGCGCGTGAGAAGCCAAATTAAATCCGCCTGGGAAATAAACATTCTTTTGAGAATTCCGAAACTTTGAAGATTTAAACGAATTAAAATTTAAAATTCAAAATAAAATTTTTGAAATAAAAATGAAATTTTATCATAAATTAAGTCTTTCACCATACAAACATACTCGTATATGTGCGTGTTATAAACAGAAAAATTTAATTAAAGCACGAGAACTAAACAGTAATCGGAAAGAAGTGCAAGCCTGTATTTAATACTATTGTAGCAAAGGTGCTACTACACAATTTGAAACTGATACTTTGAAGTTAAACCCGTGAGGTTAATGTTATATTGTTTCTCAATTATATTGAATATCAGCGCAGAAAGTGAGCAAGAGCCCGAGTAGTCGGTTAGTACTACACACGCGTGTTAGAGCGGAAGATCCAGGGAACCGGTGCGGATACAATTTTGCTCACTGAGTAACACACCTGGACAATGGGTTCAACCCGATTCAACCCGGTATCACCTGACGGCCACTCGGTATCACCTGGGAAAATGGCGGGTGTCACCTGAATTTTTTGTGAAAAAATGAAGATACACACTGCAAAACCAATGTAGGATTACTAAAACATGTAAATGGATTATTTAGACATAGAGCCCAATCAGTATGCCAACTAAACAACCAACCAACCAACCAGTCAGCCAACCAACCAATCAACTAACTAACTAACTAACTAACCAACCAGCCAACCAATCAACCAACTTATCAACCAACCAACCAACCAACCAATCAAATTACTATAAGTAACTAATTACATAATTAACTAATTAACTAACTAACTAACTAACCAACCGATCAACCAATTTACCAGCCAATGAAACAACTAAACAATCAACCAACCAACCAATTAACCAATCAACCAACCAACCAGCCAGCCAACCAACCAAGCAACCAACTAACCAGCCAACCGACCAGCCAGCCAGCCGACCAACCAACCAACCAAACAATCAACTAACCAACCAAACAACCAACCAGCCAACCAATCAACCAACCAACATACCAACCAACTAACCAAGTAACCAACCAACTAACTAACTAGCTAACCAACCAATCAACCAACTTACCAACCAACCAACAAAACAAACAACCAACCAACCAACTAACCAACCAACTAACCAACCAACCAACCAACCAGCTAACCAACCAACCAACTTACCAACCAACCAACAAAACAAACAACCAACCAACCAACCAGTCAACCAATAGCAAACTAAACAGCCAACCAACCAACCAATTAATTAACCAACCAATCAAACAATCAACAACCAACCAACTAACCAACCAACCGGCTAGCCAACCAACCGGCTAACCAACCAACCAACCAACTCACCCACTAACCAACGAACGAACCAACCAACCAATTAATTAACCAACCAACCAACCCACTAACCAACGAACTAACCAACCAACCAGCCAACCAACCAACCCACCCACCAACCAACGAACGAACGAACCAACCAAGCAACCAACCAACCAACCAACCAACCAACCAACCACCCAACTAAACAACCGACCAACTAAACAAGCGACCAACTAAACAACCAACCAACTAACCAACCAATCAATTAACCAACCAACCAAATAACCAACCAACCAATCAACCAACTAACCAACCAACCTACCAACCGACCAGTCAACCAACCAGCGAACTAATCAGCCTACCAACCAATCAACCAACCAGCCAGCCAATCAACCAACCAACCAACCAACTAACCAACCAACCAACCAGTCAATTAACTAACCAACCAGCCGACCAACTAGTCAACCAACTAGCAAACTAAACAGCCAACCATCCATTTAACCAAACAACCAACTAACCAACCAAACAACTAACTAACCAACCAACCAACTAAGCAACCAACCAACCAACCGACCAACCAATCAATTAGCTAACTAGGTAACTAACTAACTAACTAATTAACTAACTAACTAACTAGCTAACTAACTAATTAACTAACTAAATAACTAACTAACTAACTAACTAACCAACCGATGAACCGACTTACCAACCAACCAACCAACCAAACAATCGACCAACCAATCAACTAACCAACCAACCAACCTACCAACTAACCAGCCAACACCAACCAACCAATCAACCAACTAACCAACCAATGAATCAACCAACCAACCGATCAATCACTTAATCAACAAACCAGCTAACTGACGAACCAATCAACCTTTCAACCCTGAAATTTTCTCCGACTTTTCAGCTGAAAAACTACAAATGTTTTATACGTTTCACAGCATAAAAATACTAAAATTTCCGGCGCATGGCGCCATCAATTTAACAAAACTTACTTATAGCCAATTTCAATTTTCGACAGATAAAATTTTTCGGCAAATAAAATTTTCTGCATTTTTTATCATGCAAAAAGGTGCAAAAATCGAGTGCGAAAGAATAGAAATATCGAAATTTTTTTACGCTCAGCACCAGACATACTTTCTTGAATTGCTTCTCTTCAGATAGTTGCAGACAGGGAAGGATTTAAGGGGGTGGGTGGCGCCCCCGCCCCGCCTTTTATTGGCCCAACATACTTGGCGCAATAAAGAATGGATATGTAATTTGCAATGATTCTTGAACGTAAATGATCTTGATTTCTCAAATTTTTCCTGCGCCTCACGCCGGATAATACCTATTAATGACATTTATTTACTTTCTTGGCGGTCTAAAAGCCATATTTTCGCTCAAGAAATGAATTAAAACGGTTTCAAGAGCAGACACAGCTATTTCAGCATACTTTTATTCTATTTTCAATCCATACATAACCTTTAAAAATTTTCGACGCTACGCATCAAATGCTACAAATACGGGAGATCGAGCAGCAACTCAAGCTTATTAAAAGTCCTTCCGCCAAAAAACCACGAATTTTCCGAAACTTTGCGCTGGATTTCCACTAAAGTCAGCAAAATTTAATGATATTTTTCAAATAAAATTGTCGATAACTTCAAAAAAATTTAAGAAATGTTGCTTCGAAACCGATTTCAAATGAAAGTAGATGGCGTAAAACGCGGAAAAAATGCCATTTGCACGTGAAGAGCAGTCGGATGTTTCAGCAAATACTTGTAGATGGACGAGGTGTTTTTGAGCGTTTCTCAGCAAGCCCTACACATAAGAGAAAAAATTAGAAAAAAATAATTTCAATTTCACTTGTCTTCAAAAATCGTGTCGCATAAATTGGCCGCACAAATGATTTCTCGACAAACATAAGTTCGACTCTGCTGAAAAATTGTTTAAATTGTTCTATAATCAATTCAGGTAGATTGCAAACAAAACTTATGTGAACAGTAAATAATTCTGTGAAGCGTCAGAAAATTTTGACTTATTTCTTCATTTTATACCTAAAGATGGGCTGTTTAGAAGTCAAAAGTTATGCAACTAACAATAAATTTGGCGCAAAGCGCCGAAAATTTTGGGCCTATTAGCTCAGAAGTATGCTGAAATCTATTTTGGCGATTCTACAAATAGGTACGCTTCAAGAATTTTTAATTTTCCTTTAGGGACCCATGTAAAAAATACTCGTACTTTCAAAATTGAAAAAGGGGGACTAGTCCCTTCTTTCCCCCAATGCCTAGTGAAGGCCATTTTTCGGACCTGTTTCGGTTGTTTTCGGAAAATGGAATACGGGCATGCCTTCTTAGGAAGTCCTGGATCCGCCACTGGTTGCAGAATTAGTGTAAGGCTTTAAAATAGATTGTGAAAAAGTAAAGCGCTATAATTCTTCTCAAGTCACATAACTGATTTTTTTATTATTACAAGCTGCAAAACTGAGCCAAAAAGGCAAAACACTTTGAAAATTCGTGTCATCAAATAAAATAGCTTCTCAGCGCATTATTTACATTCTCAAATTCGGGAGACCCTTCCTGAACTTAAATCCTGGATACGGGTCGGGTTATGTACCAGACAAAATTGAGGCCCACAGAAAAATTTTGGAGCAATTTTTGTTCTATTTACAAAGACATCTTGGGCAAAAGGCCTAGTTTTGTATTCGGCAAAGATTTTTTCCGATCTATTAGGACTTTTTAGGACCGTCTTTGTAAAAGACAAAGATTTCTGGTAGGACAAAATCAGTAGAAGTGTCAAAATTTCAAGAAATTTCCGAAATTTTGTCTGTTCGGTGTGCATTTATAGCTGTAAACATTGATTGAGCGAATACAAAAACGTCAATGTTTTCCGGCACCTCGCGTCAATTACTGTTTTTTCTCTCTATAAACCTCCAGCATTGAGTTTAAAGGTTTGAATCAGCCAAAAGATTCAGGCACTTTGTTATAAAAGTTGTTTGCACTGTTTATTTATTGGATGACTAAACTTGACCTGAACTTATGATAAATATGTCAAAATTGTTTTGCACAAATTTGGCAATTTTTGTTTTATCAGTTCATTCGAAATTGTGTTAAGGACTGTAGAAATAATAAAATTTTTCGAATTTTCTAAATTATTTGTCAATATAAAGGCCGCAAAATCTGCTTGAAAATAAATAAAAATATCAAAATTTTTTGGCTCTCCTGTATTTTTCATCTTTAGAAACCTATAAATTGAAAAACTTTGGGGACCGTCATCGCATTTGTACGAAGGGACCTTGTATAAAAAACACTGAATAAAGGTATGTCAATCGGCGCTGGCGTCAGGGCATAAGACCCGCTACTGGGGCTTGGCATTTAAGGCTGAAGTCAAACATTGAATGCACATATTTCTTGCATTTCTTATCTTCAGAAAGGTGCCAAATTGAGCTTAACAGCATAAAAACGCACAAATTTTCCGACGCTTTGCGCCAAATATAATTGCTGCATTGCTTATATACGGAAACCTGCAAAAGTGAGCATAAGAGAGTACATGTATCGAAAATTTCCAGTGCTTCGCGCCAAATATAATTTCAATTGCATACATTCAGAAAGCTGTACAATTGTGCTTAAAAAGATGAAAAAATCGAAAAATTCTGGCGCTTCGTGCAAACTATAATTATTGCATTGCTGTTTAGAAAGTTGCAAAATTCAGGTAAAAGTGTAGAAATCTCAAAAATTTTCGGCGCTACAAGCCAGGCATGATACTCGATTATGTATATCGAGAAACATGCAAATTTGAGCCTAAAAGAATAAAAATATAGAGATGTTCTGGTGCTTCGCGCCATATATTATTTAAACACTGTCTATATTCAGAAAGCTTTAAAATTCAGGTTAAGGGGATAAGGACGTCAAAAATTTTCGGCGCTTCGCGCCATAGTCTTATAATATGCACGTTTCTGCACTATTTGTCTTATAAGGCTGCAAAATTGAGTTTAAAAAGAGAAATAATATTTTAAAAATTTTCCTTCGCCATTGTTTAGAGCTCTTTGAGAAATGCTCAAAAATGCGTTTATTTTCGCCTATCTCCTAATGGTTCTCGATATATCTGACTTCAAAGTTTGCAATCCACTTTGGATCCTGGATACCGGGCTGTTTAGTCGAATATATTATTGTACTGGGTTTAAGTTTTACAGCTGCTGTAAAAGTTCAGAGGACAAAAATCTACCGGAATTTAACCTTTATTTATCAACTCTGAATGCCTTAAAATGAAGTCGAAGATATGGAAATGCCATAATATTCCATTATTGGTGCCGAATTTACTAATTTATTCATACGTCTGTTTTTATAAATTCCTAAAATTGAGCTGAATGTGAAATTATCAATATTTCTCTGCTGGATTTAATATTTTTATTTCCTGTTTCGCAAGAAAAAAGCATTTAAATACCAAAGCGAAGTTTGAGGATGATTAGGGCTGCAAAATGAGTTTTATACTCGTATCTTCGAAAAGCCATCATATTGAGCTGAAAAGGATAGAAGGTCAAGTTCTTTGGCGCTTCGTGCCAGATGTGATATTTATTGATGTTTTAAAAAATAAGAAGACCAAAATTTTCCCGCACTATTTGACAGATATACTTAATCATTACATTGTTTATTTATAAAGAGGCTGCTTAATTGGACTAAAAGGAAAGGGTACAAATTTTCCACAAGGCCAATTTTGTTGCGGTAGTTGTCATGTCCTTGAAAAATCTGCGTAATTGAGCTGAGAATGA
>JAVLUZ010000056.1:2391589-2592810 GCA_036768485.1 Mermis nigrescens
GCGATTTTTAGCGATTTTCGGGTTAAAACGGCTAATTTTTCCGCCCAGGTCAGGGTTCCGCCCCCCCTTAGGGGTGCCGCCCCCCTTAGAAAAATCCTAGATCCGCCACTGTCTGTAGTGAATTTGGAAAAATTACAAGACCTGAAAAATGAATCAAAATGCAAAGAATATTATCAGTATTTTCGTTATTTTAAAATGATATATTTTCGGTCTTTTTCATTTTTATATTTGTATCCTTTTTTATATTTTTTTATTTTATATTTCATTTCGATTTAGACATTAAAAATTAAGACGAAGAAAATAAATAAAAAAATAAAGAAAACCCATAGTACAAGATTAATTCAAAACAACACACATTTTTGCTCCGCTAAATTCGAATTTTCGAACGGCAAAACAGCAGTTGATTTAGTGCGAATAATATTACATATGCACTGAAAATATTGAAAAATGGGATTTTAAATAAATAAAAATTTGATGAATGAAACGAATTAGACGCGTAAATGATTACAGCAAATCAATATTGTTTTAGATTCGATTGATTATGTAGTTGTATATTATTTTATTTTATTTGTAAACCATTTAATTATTTATTTTAGACTCTCACCGCAATTTATTATATGTTTCAAGGCTTTACTATAACGACGTAGATGGGAATCTATCTTAAACATGCGATAGGGCGCCGGTAGACGATTGAGTTCATTCAAAAAAGGCAAAAATTCTTTAGGATCCTGCAACAAAAATGAAGGAGAAAAATAAATATAAATTTAATTATTATTATTGTAATAAATAAATTAGTAAGACATGAAAGGATAAAGAATTAAAAATTTAAATTATATAACTTAATCGTCTATGCAATCATTTAATTAATAAATTGTATTGAATGATTTATCAAAATTAAAATAATCTTATTAAGTAAAATGTTATAATCAAATGTCATTTTTGTATCATTTAAAAATAACGTGCATATGCCCAAGCAAATTTAATAAGTATTTATGTATATACATAAAAAATCGGCCGAAAATCGCATAAATGCATAGAAATGTAAAGAGATAACAGAAAAGATGAAAAGTGCATAAAAGAGCCGCAAAAAATGTAAAGAATGCGGTACAATCATCAAAAATTTCACGAGGATAACTTTTAATATGAAATTTTTTCACAGATAATAGAGCTCAAACAAAGTTTTCAATGATTAATACTCGATAATAATTGATATTTTATAAAAATATTAACTTATTAAAATTCTTTCCAATGAAATCATTAGGTAGTTTTTCAAATTTTAAATTCTGCTTCATAAATTTTCAATTTTTCATCTAATTTACGATTTAGTTTCAAAAACTTTTAGTCATTTTTCAAATCTTTATTTTTTCTTCAAAATTTCCGATTCTTACATATCATTGATTTTCGATCTTGAGAAAGTTTTCGATTTTTGTTGAAACTTATCGATTTTGTTTCTAAAATTTCTATATTTTTTAATTTTTTATATCGGTGTGAGATTTTTTTAATTTTTCGATTTTCGAGCTTTGAGTAAATTATTAATTTAGCAAAAAACTAAATAAGTATTGTTTTTTTTATTAGAGCGAAACTGACTTAATACTGATTTATTGGCGTAATAAATCAATATTCTGACGGATATTGATCGAATTATTTCCGTTCAAAGGAAAAACGAAGAAAACAGATAAATAATGTTAAAAGGAAGAAATAAAAAGCACATAAATGACTAAGCATTTTGATAGGACAATTTTCACAGTGATAAATTATAGCTACGAAGCCCTGAACTTTCATGAAAAATTTTTAAAAATTCAGCGAAAATTCTTATTGAAGGAATTGAAGAAATAAAATCGAAACGCAAGATCATTAAAAATCATTTTGGAATAAGAAAATGACAGAAAAATCATTTTTGATTAAAATTCAAAATTTGAACAATGAGAAATATTGAGCTTATATTCCAATTAGCGAAAAATAAAAAGCTGCAGTTTCAATTTCGTTATAAAATAAAATGTACATACGAAAAATCTAAAAAAGCGAATTAGTTATTTTTATACAATTACCAGTCCACATTTTTTGATGGAGTGGATGGCCATTTTTTGGTAAGAGGTAAATGTTAAGCTTTCAGTTTTTGGCTAAAATTCGAAAAAATACCAAAAATGACCTAAAATTACAAGTTTTTGCAAAAAAATGTCAGCCTTTGGGCAGGCACGTAACTGGCCCTTCTATTTTGGGGGGGGGACCAACACCAATTTTGGGGGGGACCAACATCAATTTTGGGGGTCTAAGCCAAAAAAAAGCACAAAATAACGTGTAAAAAATCCTATTTTTCCGGTTTTTTCTGAATTTTGTGGGGGTCCGGACACCCCAGTCCCCCCAAAGCTACGTGCCTGCCTTTGGGAGTCAACTTGACCACCGATTTTGAGTGAGGAATCCCCTGCCCGTCTTACATTCAAAACAACAAAAACGAATTATAAATAAAAATTCAGTGAAACATAAAAATACTGAAAAATTGCAACAAAACACTTTAATATTAGGTACTTTTTGAGATTTTTCAATGACCATTAAAACCAGGTCAAAATCATAGGTCCCCAACGCGACGTCGACCAATACGTTGACGTCACTCAAATACAGAAGATGCCTCATGCCATCGTCGACCAACTGAAGGTCGTTCATTTCATCTGCTCGTGAAATGAAAAATTGTTTACACAAGCCTTATACAGTCAGTAACCGCACTAATGCACTTAAAATGTACAGTAATCCTCGACAAGGGCGCGTATCAGCTAAAGTACTACAGCCTATAAGCTCTACGTAACTCAGATACATTAATGGTGATACTGTCACGAATTATGCGCGGTATTTAATCACATACAGATAAGGCCGTTTATCAGCAAGCTCGTATTACCGTAGCCTACGCGCCTGCGTACAGTAATCCTTATAAGCTCGTATAAACATAAAACTTGGAATACCGTAGCCCGTGTTTGTACATAAGCATGATACAGTAATCGTATTATCCGTTAAAAGCTCATGCACACGCAAGCTTTGAGTAGGTATGTACTTTAGCGTATGAATTTCTGTTCAAGCCTAGCCGTATTGATTGAACGATCAACCGTATTACCGTAATGAGCGCAGTAAGCGTTAAAAGCTGCGCGCGCGCGAACTTCGGGTAAGTATAACGTATGAATTTCTATTTTAGCCCGATACACCTACCGTATTATATATATTGCAGCGAGTATAGTGATAATGCTCAAGATCGCTGTACGTGAATATATGTACAAAATCGGAGTACTGTAGCCTACAGTACCTCTGTATTTCTTAATAAGCATCAGCGCGCTGTCGAAATCGGGCGGATCCATTTTGACGTAAGTGGTTAAAACCGTAGTAAAATGTTTCGTGGCGAAGCTAAATTCGGGCCGCATTAAGCTTCGCCTGATATTTACGCAAATTTCGTTGATTTTATTGGCAAAAGACGATTCGTCTGCCAATTTCGCCATCGATTCGTAGTTAGCTTTATACATAGTTCTCGTCACATCTTCGCGCCTAAGTAGATAGTACTAAATTGAAAGCAAAGTTTGGTAGGTGCGTAAAGCGGAAGCGTATAACAGTGTAAAGCATAGGCGTAGCGGCTCGAACTTTAGGGGGTCCGGGCCATTCCTAGGTGGAGGGGCTGGTAAACGACCTCCAACTTTCGGCCGAAAACGGCCAAAATATTCAATTTTTCCAGAAATGGGGGGTTAAAGATTTTCTGGCTTTAAAGAAGGGATAAGGGGGACGTCCGACTTTGGATGAGGGGGATCCGCATCCCCCTGTTACATGTATAGTGTAAAGCGTTAAAACCGCGAAGAACAGGAAACCGGCTATGACTAGATAAATACGTAGAAATACGTCAACACAGTCAGAAATAAATAACGCAATATATGTATGAAGGAAAAAAGCATTATAAAAAGGAATGGAATTTTCAAAAACAGCGTATTAAAATATGCACACAATCCCGCTCTTTTTCACATTTATGCGCGTGCGCACGAATCGTTTGAGCAAAGCAGTGTTGTCGAATACTACATGTGTTTTTAAACGATATAATTTAGAAAAAGTTAATGAATTTATCCTACAAATGTACATATTCACGTTATATGTCGTACGCACTTCTTTTCGATTTTTCGATTATCTTTTTTATACATACATTTCCGAGTATGTACGCATACATGATCTTGGGGGTTTTGGGGTGTTGTCACCCACCGCAGAATCATTTTTCACCCCGCAAACAAATTTATCACCCCCCAGAATTGGCGATTTTTGGAAAGTTTCCTGAACTTACCTGTAAATTGGTAGAAAAAGTGTCTTTTAAGGGTTTTTGGCTATCTATTTGCTCAAAATCGCCAATTTCAGCGCTTCGATGCCATATATCATGTTGTAAGCGATATATTGGTCAATTTATTCGACTTTTTTCGAAACTTTTTCCATGATTTCGTGCTCTAAAAGGATAGATATTGTCAGAAACGCCAAAAAACGATGTTTTTTAACGCGTACCGGCCATTTTTGGGCCCAAAAAAGGCACTTTAGGTTCACCCCCCCCAGAATTCCTATACTGTGCATGTATGGTATGTACGCATGCGTGTATTCTTCATTTCTTTTTACGAATTTCTAATTCTCTGACTATTTATTATTTTCACTCTTTCAGCCAGCTTCTTTTTACCCATGCCTTATACTAATTTTACAAATTACTCTTTATTCAATTTAATTTCATTTCGAATCAACATCAAAACCTGGAGAAAAATCGGCACCTATGGACATATCGGTGCTTTTTTGTTGTTTTTTTGTACAAGGTCCGTTTGTACATGTACAAAGATGGTCCTAAAAGTCTTTAGTTCATTTTTTACACACAAATTTTTGGGTACTATATTAATATGGTACGGCAGCGATTTTAGTGTGGCAAAAACAGAGTTGCTCGACCTTTTGATTGTGTATTTCAGCAAATTTCTTGGATTCTGAGGGCAAAAAGCGCTAAGAATCGTCTTAAAACGGCGCAAAGCGCCTAAAAATTGACATTCTTTCTTTCCAAATGCAATTTCTGCCATTATAAAGATACACGTATATAGAACAAACAATTACTCCCGAGAAATTTTGCGAATTTCAGACCTTTTTTTGCAATTTTCATTTCCTCAAAAATCTTTGTACATGTACAAAGACGGTCCCGAAAAGTCTTTGTACATCGGGAAAAATCTTTGCCGAATACAAACAAACCGTGGTATGTACATATAACATAATTTGAAGACTTACATATAGAGCGATTAGAACACAGAAATTAATCTGTAAAACAAAGATCGGTCAGAACGTATTTCTACTAGGAACGGCAACAGAGAAATCAGCTTACAAAAAACATGAAAGTAAAAGCGAACGAAAAAAGTTGAAAAATAAAGATCGGTCGAATACTGAATGAAGTGGGACAATAAAACGTGCAAATAGTAAAAGAACATTTGAAAAAAACTCGTCAAAGCGGTGAAAATATACAAAAGTTGGCAAAGTGCCAAAAATGAACTTATTTCAAATTTTGACAAGAGACCGCACTGAGCGTATGAAAAATTTACTAATAGACTTATCAAATACATAATTTATGTACTTCTAATTTTGTACTTAGTCAAACCTATATTATACCCTTATGTATGTACTAAGTCACGCGATGCTAATCTAAAAACTGCGATAATATGCATTCACATAAACTATGTAAATACACACGTATACAATCTTGTGCAAGTGAAAAAATTTTTGAAAATGTTGAAACATTAAAAAAGCGCAAAAGGTTGGCAAAATGCCAAAAACACGAATGTTGTCAAAGAGCGCAAAACTAAACGAACGTATGTACTTCAATTCCGACAAAAACACATTGAGCATCAGAGTGTCGTCGACGGCTTCGACGAAATTATCGATATTTCTCATAAATTTCTAGAAAATATCAACAACAAAAATATGTAAAAAAATCTAATACAACAAATGAACTTTGATCGATTTTTTTATCATACCATCGGATCATGATCGAATATTAAATTTGTATCCAAGCGATGCCGCTTCATCAAAGACATACATTTTTTATAATCGCAGCTAAAAAAATTAAATCAAGTCAGTGGCGGATCCAAGATTTTCCTAAGGGGGGGCAGTACCCCTAAGGGGGGGGGGCGGTACCCCTAGGGGGGGGCGGAATTCTGACTTGGGCGGAAAAATTAGCCGTTTTAACCCGAAAATCGCTCAAAAATCCCTAATTTTGCGCACTATTTTGGGCCAATGGGGGGGACGGCCGCACCCCCTAAATCCGCCCCTGTCAAAAGTCATTTAATTAATATTAATAAGAAAGTAAGGAAAAGTGATATTTAAAAATTGACGAACTCATTTAATAATCGGCATTTTATTTATTGCAAATAAAATAGAAAAATGAACAATTGGAAAATATATTTAAAATTACGTAGGTAAGCGATTTGATTTTGTAGAATAAATAAAATCAAACTTAATACATCACACGAAGGCAACTGAATGAATAAAATTAAAGCAACGAACATTTTTATAATTTATTTGTAGCGCATGTACGACGGCTTGTTTTATTGTGAAAATTAATAGCGTACGATTATTTCAAAAAGTAGACATAGCATGTAACGAGTAAAATTAGGGGACCCCATTTCCGCAGACTGATATTCTTTAGAAGCCTTCTGATTTATGACAAAACATTGCGCTTTTAGCTTATTTTAGATGCTTTTTTGCCATTTTTCGCCAAAAATTAAAGGTGGTTTATCATAGGTGCACAAGGTCAGGGTCGGCGGGGGAGGGGTGAAATTCCAAAATCCAAAACAGTAAATTTAGGACTCACGATTTTTTCTGCTGTTTTAAAGACCAAAATGATCAAAACAGCCTATCAAACGCTTTTTCGTGATAATATCGCATTTTAAACACATTTTTAGTCCATTTTGACTGCATTATATCACTTTTAACACTAAAAAAATGCAAAAATATATCAATTTCAGGCGCTTTTTGAGTAAAAAGCGCTTAAAATTACTAGTCTGGCGCGATGCGCCAAAAAATTTTGACGGTGTTACTGCTTTTGACCTCGAAAATGATGCAAAAAACGCTCCATCAGCTCAGAATAGCCGGACAGTACCTGTCCGGCTGACCCTTCACGGGGGGTAACCCACCTCACCCTCCTTTGTGCATGTATGTCGTTTATCCCTCCGCCCTAAAAATGATAACTACTACCCACCATATATGCACAGCATTACCGATCTGGGGAGGGCGGGTCAGTCGGTCTGTCAGGGGGTCAAAAATTGAGTATTTTTGGGCCACAATTACCTCAAAAACTGGTGTAAGCGCTAAAATGGCATTAAAACTATGTTATTAAACCGTTTTTGATCAATTTGAAGCACTTTCGAAGAACATTTCTAATTTTCATCCATTTTTGGCCTTCATTCTGCCTCATTTCCCCTCAAAATTTTTCATTTTTCTATTCCGGGCTTCAGAATCCACAAACAAAAATGCACAGCATGGGAATCCGGGGGTGAAATAATAAAGTGCCTTTTGGGTCCCAAACTGGTAGGTACGCGTCAAAAACATTATTTTTCAGCGTTTCTGACGATGCTCTATCATCCTAAAGCATAAAAACGAAAAATTTCAAAAAAAATCGGAACAAATTGAACAAAAGCGCCGGAAATTTGACACTTCTTAGCAAATAGATAGCTAAAAACGCTTAAAAAAGCATTTTCTAAAAAATTTTAAAAATTTTATGGGAACTTTCAAAAAAAATAGCCGATTCTAGGGGGAGATGAAAAATTTTTCTGGATGGTTAACGCCCATCCCAACCCCAAATCCCCCCGTACAAAATCATGTATGCCGCCAACCCCCGCCCCTCCCACGCGCATGTCTGCTACCCACCCAACCAATCAAATTTTGCCCTCGTAGGACTAGCTCAAGGAATAAATTTTAAAAATAATTGTAATAACATTCTGTTATTAATTAACAAGTCAAGAAATATAAGGATAAGGATAAAATACTCAATAAATATATTAAAATACGAATACAGGTAAACTGCAAAGAATAAAATAAATACAAAATACTGGTAAAATTGAAAATGATAAACGGTTCGATATATTAAACGATTATTTCATATGTAAGAATTACTATTTCAACAAATTTCATTAGTTTTTACAGAAAAAAAGATAAATGTAAATAATTAAAAGACATCGATAAAAAATTGAGAAGATAGTCAAATTCGGCCGAGCAACCTGACTAATATTTACATAACTCGTATGCTCTAATAATGCATTTTATCAGCTGTGTAAAGCATACCTATTACGGCTCGAAATTTTTGGAGGAAGGTCCACTTAAAAATGGCCAAAATAATTAAGTTTTATCCAAAAATCGAGAGGGGTCAAAACATACCAATTTGGAAAGGGGGGTGGGGATTACCAACTTTGAGTGATAGGATCCCCATCTCCTGTTAGATTTATGTACGGTGTAAAGTAATACTTGTCGAGCAAATTTTTAACGAGTCGCAAAATTAACTCGCGCGGAAATATTGTTTCTAAATTGCCCCGAGGCATTTGTAAAATGACCTTCATCTGATCGGCTACAGTAACAACGAGCCTCGATCCGCGCTCTATTTTTCGAGCCGAATGTGCGTGAGAAGCCAAATTAAATCCGCCTGGAAAATGAACATTCTTTTGAGAATTGGAAAATAAACATTCTTTTGAGAATCCCGAAACTTTGAACATTTGAACGAATAGAAATTTGAAATTCAAAAATAAAATTTTTGAATAAAAATAAAATTTTATCATAAATTAAATCTTTCACCATACAAACATACATATATATGTGCGTGTTATAAACAGAAAAATTTAATTAAAGCACGTGAACTAAACAGTAATCGGAAAGAAGTGCAAGCCTGTATTTCATACTATTAATTTACTTATAAAAATTTGTCACTATAAACGAATTCCATAAGTAAGATGCTGAATTAAAACAAATCAATCGCTTGTTCCCTACTGTCTTCGGAAAAATAAAAATATCATGCATCTGTACATATATCGTTCAATACAGATCATACATGGGCAAGGTGGGAGTGGCCAGAAGGGTAAAATTCAAAAACAATCATACGGTAAACATAGGTCCTAACTACACCTGGGCGTGGGAGGTTTTGGGGGTATACACTCCCAGAAACCAAAATACCCCCCAGAATTCAATTTTAAAAATTCTTTTCGTTTTTTCCGCAATTTTTTGATGCCAATGGATAGTGCTTGATGAGAAACGTCGAAAAATGGTGTTTTTTCGCCATATCACTATTTTTGAGGCCATTTTTTGACCTTCAAAAAATCTTGCACCCCCAGAATTTTCTTGCTGCCCACGTATGGTCCTGACACGCGTTTTTACCAGGTAATTTAGTCATATTGTTAAGTGATTATGCGAGCTAAATTGTTAGGTATTCTCGAGGTCAGATGATAGATGAATTCTGCTATGAAATTTATTTTTTCGAAAAAATACCTACTTTAACCGATGTATTAATTGCATAATTCATTATAATGTGACAAACAATTGACAAAAGTGTAAGACTATGGAAAAATTAAAACTTTTTTAGTAAGCTCAACAGGTTGACTGAACTTTTTTTTAATGTTTTTACAGCATAAAATCAAAAATTTTTCAAGCAGCATTCTATGTTCCGCCAAAATTGCCTAACAGTACCTGCCATAAATGATCTTGGGAGGGAGGGTTTCACCCCCCGCAGAATCATTTTTCACCCCCCGCAAAAAAATTTTCACCCCCCCCAGAATTGGCGCTTTTTCAAAAGTTACCTAAACTTACCTGAAAATTGGTAGAAAAAGTGTCTTTTAAGGGTTTTTGGCTATCTATTTGCTCAAAATCGCCAAATTTTCGGCGCTTCGCGCCATATGTTCATGTTTTAAGCGATATATTGGTCAATTTATTCGACTTTTTTCGAAATTTTTTCATGATTTCATGTTCTGGAAGGATAGAGTATCGTCAGAAACGCCAAAAAACGATGTTTTCTAACGCGTACCGGCCATTTTTGGGCCCAAAAAATGCATTTTAGGTTTTCACCCCCCCAGAATACCCATACTGTGCATGTATGGTACCTGCTTTTTCAAAATTTTAGGAAGGGTTATAACCCCCTCTCATCCTTCCTTATGCCCTTGTGCGATACAGATGTGATTTTCTATATTTAATGTGTAAAAAATGGAACAAAAACCATACATGCATACCGTTAAAACTTCTGGCAGGGGGTAAAACGAGTTTTCTTGGGGGAGGGGTAAATGGCTAATTTTTATGGCTAATTATGGCGCTAAAATTACGAGTTTATGTTGATTTCTTTTGTGTGACAAAAACGAATATACATACTTGCACTCACACCTGGGCGTGGAGGGTTTGGGGCGATATGCACCCCCTCCCCGAGAAACCAAAATACCCCCAGAAATCAATTTTTGAAATTTTTTTCGGATGTTTTTTAGCCAATGGATAGTGCCCGATGAGAAATGTAGAAAAATGGTGTTTTTTCGCCACACCACCATTTTCAGGCCAATTGTTGACCTTCAAAAAATCTTGCAGCCCACCTATGTATGCTTGCACTGCGAGCAGACGTGCGTGTAGGGGGAACGGTTTAGATGGTCTATAGTACCATATATTTTTCGGAAGGGGAGAGATATTGATCACCCCAGAATGGCAAATGACTCCGCGAAATGGTTGCCGACCTCAAGAATCGATTGTATAGTTCTCGTCGAAAAAAATCGTAAAAAGTCTACTGATTCAAGCGTTTTTAGCAAAATCTTGGCCCAAAAGTGTCAGATTTCCATATACCAATTTTTTTCTGTTCAATTAACTTAATTTTTTATAGATTTTCGGAAATTTAATATATTGTTTGCTCCATAACGAACGAGTGCCGTCTGAAACGTCGAAAACAGTGTTTTGACGTGTACCTTTGGCTTTCAAGCCCAAGACATACTGTTTTCGAAAATTTTTCAAATGACCCCACATTTTCCATGCTACGCATGTACTGCGTAATGGCATCGTCTTCTTCCTCCAGAATTGAAAAATGGGAAATTTTCTAGGGAAAAATAGGCAAAATAATGCAAAAACACGGATGAAAAACGAAATTTTTCTCCACAAAGCTCGAAATTGACCAGAAACTGTGAAATAGTGCTGTCTTAACGCTATTTTAGCATTAATACCAAATTTTGAGGTCATTTTAGCTCAAAAAGCTCACTAACCAACCCTAACACCGACTAATTGGCTAAATCGACCATGCTACGCATCTGTGGTCTAAACCAGACATGCATATAGTATGGAAATTCTGTGGGAAGGGGAAAGTGAAATTTTTAACTGCTTTTTTTGCCCAAAAATGCTGGGTACGCGTCAAAAACATCGTTTTTCGGTGTTTCTGACAATGCTCTATCTTTCTAGAGCTTAAAAACATGGAAAAATTTGGAGAAAAACTTTGAAAAGTCGAACAAATCGAACAAAATATAGTAAAAACATGAGTACTATGGCACCAAGCACCGAATATTTGACACTTTTGGGCAAGCAGATAGCTAAAAACGCTTAAAAAGCACTTATTCTGCGAATTTTAAGAAAATTTATCGAAAACTTTTAAAAAATCGCGAATCCTGGGGGTTGACAAAAATCCCTGACGGGAGGGGGTGAAAATCTTACTGGGGCAGATGAAAGCTCCCCGCAAGATCATGTATGGTCTACTAGACCATTCATGATATCTCTGAAGCATGCATGTAAGGGCTCGAAATTTCAGATAAAGTCTCGGCCATTTTAAGAGTAAAGGGATGACTATCCACCAAATTTTGGCCCAAAAACGGCCAAAAAACATCTAAAAACGGCCAAAAAATACAATTTCTTCCCAAAAATCCGGGGAGTAAAAAATTTTCGGACTTCGGGAAATTGAGGGGCAATCAACTTTGGAAGGGAGTCCCCTGGTTCATGTATGTTAGAAAAGCTCGGATTCTCCCCCCATCCCCACCAAAGAAAAATTTCCTTTTCGCTTATAATTTTGATTTTCCGTATAATCGTAAGAAAATATCCTGTTCAACGTTAGAGTTTTTAGCGACCTTTTATTTGAAAACTTGAACATTTCGCGCTGCGCGCCAATCACTATTTCTGTCTATATTTTGTTCTTCGTTAAATAATTCTGGATAATTTCCCGGCTTTATCATCTAGACAGAGGGACGATCGTAAAAAACACCAAAAACGATATTTCTAGTTCAAAAAAGCACTAAAAAAAGGTTGGTCCACCAGAACTACGATGTTGTGTAGTGTATTATGGGTTCTAGACCTACATATGTACACGTAGAAGGCCAAAATGAATGAAAATCAACATTATTCGGCAAATCGCTCGAAAATGTTTGTGACTGGTTCATATCTAAAAAAGTGTATTTTGGGTTTATTGGCATTCACCTTCTTTAGATGTTTCAAAATAGGCCAAAATATATTAGGCCAAAAATATAGAAATATATAAAAATATATAAAATATAAAATATAAAATATAAAAAAATTAAGAAAAAAAAATCCAATAGGCCAAAAATACACTTTCTTCAGATGTTTCAAAATACTTCACATTTGCCGTCTTTGGAGCCATTTTGACCGAAAAAGCTGTGTCCGACCCTTTTAGACCAATTATGCTGCGGAAATTTGCATGAGAGTACTTTAGCAACGTTTCAAGACGTCAGATAATTTAGAAAATTGTTCAAAGTTTGAAAAAGTTCGCAATTATCAAAAATAAATGCGAATTTACAAGGAAAGAAAAAAGTGAAAAAGATGAAAAAGAGCGATTTCGGATATGATAATTTAGTTTATAATTTAAGAATCGCTAATCATTCAAATTACAAATCGCGAAAATAGTCTACAATTACTGTCATGACGATTATGACTTTACACGGCGACTCAATAAATTTATGAATGAAAAACGTAAAAAAAGAAATATTTAAAATAATATTAATTTAAAAATACGAATTAAATGAAATTAGTGTCTTCCTTCTTCATATTAACACAATTATTAAATAAAAACAAAAAATAGGATAAATAAAATAAAATAAAAATAGGATAAATAAAATAAAATAAAAATAGGATAAATAAAATAAAATAAATACAATTTAAATATATAAGTCAAACATTTTTACTTTGCAAAAGTTCCTTTAAACGCAGACAATGCAACTGATGAGTTAGAGTCGTAACGAGCAAATATTCGTTATCGTGTATGATATAAGAATTGACATCGCTAGCGATCTGAGAATAAATCCGATGTTAAGAACAATTTTTCGGTAAACGCAAGACCGTTTATTATGAATTACGTGAATATAAAATAAATTAATATGTAAATACAAAATTTTAAGAATCATTTTAAAAGGGATAGCTTATGTTCAGATAAAGTCCAGGCCCGTACCTCTAGGGGGAATGTGGGGGGAGGGGTTCGGACCCCCCCCCAAAAATTCAGAAAAATCGGAAAAATAGGACTTTTTAAACGTTATTTTGTGCCATTTTTGGCCTTTTTGGGCTTAGTTCTCCCCAAGATTGGTGTTGGTCCCCCACAATAGAACGACCAGCTATGTGCCTGATAAAGTCAAGTACACCGAAAGTATTTTTAGTGCCATAAAATATTATGGACGTCAGTAGCTGAATAAGGCTAATTTGTTAACGAAAAATGTAAATCTACTTTAGAAAAAACAAAAAGGATTACGAAAAATAAAAATTGGCGCAAAATAAATACATAAAATATTGTTTAGCAAATCTTTACAAACACTATCTTATGCATACTTCTTAACTTCCCCATTTAACGTGTCAATATGTCCCGTTTATAGGGGTTTGACACGGGAGGTTGTCACTACCAAGTGTTCATGTACGAGTTTTATTCGTGCCTCCAGGAAGAGAAAGCTCGTTGCTTTACGTACATAGGGTTCGAACCGTCAACCTTCTGCACCAGGTGCAACGATATTTACCACTACGCCACAAGGCGTAGCGGTAAGCATTACTTATCTTATGCATAATAACTGTAAATCATGTAAATATTTTATAACTAGCAAAAACTGATTTTTTAAAAATATGTATCAGCAGGACAGCATTAATGCGACGGTTCGAAAAGCATTGCTTTGAAATTTCTCCATTTTTTGATCATTTTTCAGCATCTAAAATACATATCTATGAAGTGCGCTCGTACTTATATACATAAAAACTTTACTCCAATAATCTACTTTCTTATCGGTTTTATTTTATTAAAATTAAAATTCATTTATTTATATTTATATTTTTCAATTAATTTCCTGTAATTGTTGATTTTGATTCTGATTTATTTATGATAAAATTTTACGAAAAAGTTTTTCAAATCGACAGATTTTTCAAATTTACGTATTTTTTAAAAACTATAATCAACAAACTAATTGGTATACGGAAAAATCGCATCTCACTTCTTTCGAATCAACAAAAAGTTGATTCCGATTGTTCCTCGATACCGTAATAATCTGTTTCTAAATAAAAAATTACAAGTCTAAAAAAGTGAAAAGAAAATTAAATATTCGAAGCGTGTCTAACATCATCGCTGGTGTAAACGACATCCAAATCGCAGCGAATATCGTTAAACTTTAAACAATCGCCCGATACGACTGATTGTAAAGGCGTTAACGTATCGCAATCTAGAAACAGATGTGTAAACAACGTGGTACGTATGAACAATTAATAATGCGCACGTAAATTATTTTCGTAAAAAGCAAAAAAAATAGATGAGGCGTGAATCGCATAAAAGTGCTTTAAACCAAGCCCCATTATTCTCGTAAAAAGTATAAAATAGCTACAGCGCAAACAGCCAAAAAATATTTCAAATCGAGCAGTGAGCTACGACCAATCGAGCTAATTAATAGTGTAAAGTGTAGAAAGATCGCAGTTTAAACCGAGCAATTAAAGACAATCTCCCGATAAGTTGTTTCGCCCCATGCAAACGAAATAAGCGAACAAAAATTTTCTGTCGTACGCAGTGTTTTTTTTGTATTCGGCAAAGATTTTTCCGCATGTACAAAGACTTTTGGGGCCCGTCTTTGTACATGAACAAAAATTTTTTGGGAAGATAAAAACTGCAGAAAAGGTTTAAAATTCGCAAAAATTTTCGGTGCTTCGCGCCGAAATCAGTAATTGTGTGTTCTATATATCTTTATAATGTCAGAAATTGCATTTTGAAAGGAAAAATGTCAAATTTTTCGGCGCTCGGCGTCATTTTGAGACGATTATTAGTGATTTTTGCCCTCAGAAACCCAGAAATTAGCTAAAATACGCTATCAAAGGTCAAACGACTGTTTTTGCCAAACTAAAATCGCTACTGTACTATATTATAGTACACAAAAATTTGCATGTACAAAATGTACAAAAACTTTTGGACCAACTTTGTACATGTACAAACGGATCTTGTACAAAAAAATTTTGATCGTACGCACTGGCGCAAAATTAAAATTTAGGAAATGCGGCAGACTTGATGTTTACAATGCAAAGAGCTGTGTAACTGCGCAGACGGGATTAATTTTCCTTTACGCATGTAGGGCAAGATAGAAAACCCTGTTCCTGATGCAATTGATTTTAAAGGCGTAAAATTATCAGACATCTCGAAACATAAGTCCGTAAACTAAGAAAGTACGCACAAAAAATATTAATGTAAACGTAAATAAATTATACGAGGCGTAAAAATGGATACAGTTTAAAGCGCAGAAAACATCATTTAAACGAAGAAACGAGTTTCTCTATCGAGCTACATATGTGAAAGTGTAAAGTAAAAAAACGCGATTCAAAGCAGACGATGAAATCCTATCAATCTGCCTACGAGTCGATGATTGAAAATTGAATTCGTAATTGAAAAATTAAAATTAAAACCAAAATTGATTTAATTATAAGAATTTAATTTGACTATGGATATATAATAAAAATTTTGAAAGATTGATCGTATGTAGTTCAAATAATATAAATACAATACATTCAGCTCGGCTATAATAAAAGAGTGCTTCATTGTGTGGCTTTTACTCATTTAATTAAAAATAAATCCGTATTTTAATTTCAAACAAGTGTACGAATTAAAATAAGCAATTGTATGGGTGAACATGGTAATAAATAAATCGATTTAAAGCATTCCATTCACCTTAAAGCTAATTTATCCGTATTTTTGCAAAGATAAAGAAGTCGTTACGCACAAAATTTTTATAATTTTTCAGAGGCTTATATAAATTATTTGCGAGGCCTAAACAATACTGACGAAAAACGCATTCAATTATGCGTATTTCTATTAATAAGAATTCAATTAACCTTTTGATATCATTACGTCACCATCGGCGAGCGATAATACGCAATCAGACGTATCGAAAACCCGACATAATTTACAGATTGCTGATTTGATGTTCCAGAAATTTCTTAAAAAGAAGCACTAGAAATTAACGAGTAATGCATGAATAGAGTGTCACATTAATATGAAAAATTTATCAAAAAAACCAGACAAAATTCAAAAAATGGAACCCGCGCAATTAAACTATTAACGTTTTAAAAATTTCCACTTATGTATGTAATTTTTTATTAAAATAATTCTTTTAGTACGTTTTTTATTAAATCTTAAAAATGTAATTTATCAAAGAAATTATTATTATTTAATATATGTTATTTGTACATTTTGTATGAATAAGGAATTTATATTTGTTCAGAAATCAAAAATAATAGTAAAAACTTTTGCAAGAATTATATGAAAAATTAAAAAATTAAAAAATTTTAAATTAGAAAAGAGATTAGATATAAATATCCGATTGATTATGCGCGTCGTAATCGATTATAAATTGCATGCATTAAATAGAAATAATTCAATTATTATTTACACGTAATTTATTTATTTTCAATTTTAGTATTTATTATTTATATTTAATTATTCATTCGACAAAAAATGTCATTTATTTCGCACTGGTGTTGAGCGGACCGTTAAAGCATTAGTTTAAACTTTACCATATAAAATAACAAAAAATGATAAATAAAATACAAATATAAATCAGACAAAAAATTGGCATAACGAAAAATATATACTTTCTGACGTATTTATCCGATTCTGTCGACCAAACATCGACTCGATGATCAAAATTCAATGTTGAACTCGTATCTCCGTCGGGGAGATTACACGAGGCGGTAAAAATATGATTATCGATCGTAACGAATTTGTAGAAATCATGGGGCGTGGAACAAGAATCGAAGCTAAGAAGGTTTAAACTATTGGAATGTAAACAGTAAATTTATTGAACGGAAAATAGAAACTTCTATATTTGAAAAATAAGTTAATTAAATAAAATAAAATGATTTTTCAATAAAATATGTTATAAAATAAAATTAAACTAAATTAAAAGACATAAAGAACTTTGAGCATATACTGATACAAACATACACGCGTAGTACTTATATGTAAGATGATCGACAATAGGAAATTAGTGCGCTAAAATTTTAATACGCCATTCTACGCCCGCTAGCCCCGCCGATCCCTAAGCTCAAGCATTGGATATGTTATAGCATTGTCCTCGAAACTCACCACGTAGTAGAACTGATTCCATTTCATTTAATAATAAGATTCGCCTTTGCTTTTCCTAGCACACGCTCCTTGGGATATTACAATAATGTTTGCTTTATGCGCTTATCCTTTATTATTGACTACTAGGCATCTGGGCGGCACCAAAATCCTGGGGAGAGGGGTGCAAGATTTTTCAGAAGGTCAAACAATGGCCTTAAAAATTGTGGTATGGCGAAAAAACACCGTTTTTTCAACGTTTCTCATCGAGCACTATCCATTGGCATCAAAAAATTGCGTGAGAAAAAACAAACAACAATTTTCAAAAATCGAATTCTAGGTGGGGGGATTTCGGTGTCTGGAGGTATTTTGGTTTCTCAGGGGTTGCATACCCCACAAACCCCCTCCCCACGCCCCGTTGTCCTGCTGGGTCGTGTATTCGACTGTTTTAGGGAATGATCATTTTATTTTGGTAGCTCTCCATTACCACTTAAATGACTTGTCCTATTTACCTAAAAATATGATCGATTTCCCATTGGTCCTTGAATGACTTGCTTACGCGAGCGACCCGGCCATCGTGCAATAACACGTGAATTTTGCCCGATTCCACGTGAACATCGTTAATAAAACCATCATTAAAATCGATAGTTTGGCCGGCCATCGGAGGCGGTACGACGCATTTTGAGAATTCCGTGATTAGCAAAGAAGCTACAGTAATAGATTGTAAAGAATTTCTACTTATTGATAGAAACGCAAAAGGAATTTTATTCAAATTTTTGGGCTAAAGTGCAGAGTACGGGTTTGTTTAGAAATGAGAAAAATCAGCTTATATGTAAACATTGAATTTTTTGAAAAATTCGTTGAAAAGGAGAAAAGGAGGCGCGAAAAAAATTTTCATGAAAATCTGTCTCGAATTAAGAAAGCTTTAGGGAATTAAATTTCGCAATTCAACAACAGTGATTAAGGATAGACACTTTTGAAATTAATCCTGTAAGTCGGTTTTCTCTTTATATTTTTCTTAGGCTTAGGCTTATTTTTAGATAAAGTCAAATTTTAGACTGCTGAGGTCGGTATTACTCCCGCTTAGATCGATAAGGCTTAGGTCGACCTTTGGGCGTTTGGATGAAAAGTTACATAGATTCGCATATCACGTTTTAAAAATACTTTGTAGTGAAACGATCGGTGAATTCGACATTAGCATGTAGGAAAAATCTCGAAATAATATTTTTTGACCGAAAAACTTTAAATTAAGTAGAGCTAAATCACGAAAAACACTAATATTGCGTTAAAATCCGAAATATTCTGGGAAACAGCGGTCGTTTTGAATCAGACTTGTTGTTCCGCGCCTTATTTTCTTGACTTCGGCACATTTTGCAATAAATCCGGACTATTTTAACCGTTTTTTATGAATTCCATGACGGAACCCATATTCTGTATTTATATAATCCAAATTTCTGTTATAAACTGACTTCACCTTACGTTTTTACAAATTCACCAAGTATTGCCTAACGGATTCATGATTCTGGTTTTTATTTATTGTCTTGTTTTTCTTTTCAATACACTTTGTTTTCTCAGCTATTTAGCTTTCGTTTTGTCATTAAAAATTTTCGAAAGTACTTTTCCCCGCCAGTTTAATCTTCGTGGTGCAAACAGAATACTGACGAATCCGCTTCCGTTTTAGACGCTTTATTTACACTTTACACTCGCGACCTTCAATTGCTCGCTTCGAAAATGAGCAATTGCTACTAGTTCCTTCATTTCATTTAAATCCACGTCCCATTCGTCAAATCTTCTAATCTAATAATAAATAATAATCGCCCTCGCTGAGGATCGAACCCAGTGTTTCGAACTTCGAGTCAAACGAGTTAACCGCTAGACCATCCCAATGCCAGTTAATTTTATAAAATAAGGCGTTATATACGCATAAAATGAAAAAAGCGTATATAACTTATTCAAAAATATGTAGAACACTGCCAAATTTTACCTCCATCGATTACAGCGACGCAAGAAGCCGAATCGATCGCTTGGGGACCCGAAATTCGTCCGACGCCCCAACAGAAATCGATCGATTCTAGAACCCCCGATTCGATTAACAGATGAATACGCAAAGTTTCGTTGGGATCCCAGGCAAATCGTTCGAGTCGTCGACCGACGTTCGAGAAATCGAAACACTTCTTCATGTACCAGTGATAGTTGGCCATGGTCCACAAGCTTACTGCAACGGTTACTAATAAGTCAATAACGCGGATAAAAACTTTAAATAAGGGCAGCATTTTACAAAAAAAATGCAAAAATATATAAAAGCGTAATATCGTTTAGAGAGTCGTACGGTAGCAGCGAATTTCGGGCGTTGATAGATCCGCGCTTTGCAGCCAAATAGCTAAAACCGTAGAATCGGCGTTCCAACAAAGTTCAACCACTTTCAATTAGACGAGGAATACATAAATCAAACAATGACGATGACGAATGATGTTTAAATATACGTAATGGTTTTCTTTTTTGTAAAAAAACTTCGATTTTCTTCGTACAATCGAAAATCGGCCAAAAACTGTCTATGCTTCGCGTACAAAGATGTACATATAAAGATCGCTCCGAAATATCTTTGTACGGCATCAAAATCTTTGTCTCGCACAAAAAATGAAAAACAATGCATAATATACAATTATTTTAAAAAACAAAGATTAAATAAATTGACAAAAAAGTAATTTCAAGTTTACTTTCAACCGACTGAACTGTTTGGGCAATTCGAATTCACCGTGCCTGAGGCCATTTCTTTCAAAAAAGACAATTTGATGCAATCCCGCGTCTAGATCCATTTGAGCCGATGCAATCAGGTTGCCGGATGGCCTTAAATATTTAATAAGAATATTGATTAATGAATAAATAATAACATAGCCTAAATAAATGAGTAAGTAAACTCGTCTGAACAACGATTCAGCATATTAATAAAATAAGACTACAGCTTCAATAGCGACAATTTTCCAGTCATTTGTTCACTAAAAAATCCATAATACTCTCAGAAATTTCATGAAAAAGAAGAGAAAATCGGCTATGTTACGTATTTTGACAAGAATTTCATTTAAAGAACCCTAAAGTGTGAAAACCAGAGTATTACACGAAATCGAGAAAAATTTGGAAAACCTATCTTTTCTTATTGTATTAGGCAATACATATCAGCCCATTATTTCTAGACAAAACTTTCATTTTCGACAGCCACGTGTCTACACAACTGCTTTTAAAAAATGGTAAACGCGGCTTAAAGTTTCCGGCCAAAAGTCGGGCGGAAAAAATAAGGAGTCTAATTTTTGGAGATCTGGATGTCCAACCTTCCGAGGCAACATCCTCAACCCTTCTCACGTGTAAATTGCAGAACTTTAACGATAATAATGTCTGATTTTTTCGGGCATTCATACTTTCAAGGCCGTATTTGAGAGGGGCGGGGTTGACCTTAGAAAACATTTTTCGAAAAGTAAGATAATGCACGGAAAGATGGAAAAATCTACTGCCTTTGACGTAAAGTTTCAAATTTTCAGCGCTTCGCGCCGGATGTAAAGTATTTTCTATCATTTTGGCCCAAGCGCGGCCAAAAAATTACATTTATTTATAGCTTTTGAAAAAGGTCGAATTTTATTGTCTTGGTGGAAAGAGTATGTCGAAAAACGTCAAAGAATGCGGTCGGTTTTTGCGAGCTATCCCGACGAATTTTCCGAGATATACACCAACTTATGTTGGGTCCTCCTTTGGCCGAATCCTGAATACGGGCCCGAATACTTTTATGCGCTTTTTACTCAAAAAGCCCAAAATTGACCAATTTATATAATTTTAGTATATGGAATAAAAGGCCTACTTTTTAATTGGCTTGATTCCTTTTTACATGGTCGGTCTCAGCGTGTTTGTATTGACGGAGTTTTTTCTGATTTCATGCCTGTTGGCAGTGGTGTCCCCCAAGGTAGTTGTATTAGTCCTACTTTATTCTTAATTTATATTAATGACCTATGTAATTTGATTGAATATAGTAAAATTTACCTCTTTGCCGATGATGTCAAAATCTTTGGTCCATCTTCTGATTATCATTTAATACAAAAAGATCTGGACAACTTCCTGTTGCTTCGGAAAAATGTGCAGTTTTACATCTTGGTCAAAATAATCCAAAAAAAGCTTTATTCTTTGAATAATATAAATATTCCAAATGATGTTTGTTCCGTTCGTGATCTGGGTGTTTATTTTTCCCATAATCTCAATTGTAAGGAACATTTAAATCACATAATTAAAAAAGCTGTTTCTCGTTGTT
The DNA here is from genome assembly GCA_036768485.1 of Mermis nigrescens. Classification (NCBI taxonomy): domain Eukaryota; kingdom Metazoa; phylum Nematoda; class Enoplea; order Mermithida; family Mermithidae; genus Mermis; species Mermis nigrescens. The sequence continues at coordinate 2,413,414 of JAVLUZ010000056.1, forward strand.
TTCTAATACACAAAGCTTTTCTTTCTTGTGATAAAGAAATTTTAGTTAGGGCTTATACTACTTATGTAAGACCTATGCTTGAGTATGCTGTTTCTGTATGGAATCCATATTATGCAAATGATATAAATCGTCTTGAAAATGTTCAGCGTAAATTTACTAAACGTCTTTTTGGTTTTAATAGCAATTTATCCTATCTTGAACGCCTAAAGCTTCTTAACCTGCCTTCTTTAGAACTTCGTCGTCTTCACATATGTCTATGTCTCATGTATCAAATTATTAATGGTTTATCTTGTATTGATGCTAATGAATTCTTCATTTTTAGTCAAGGCACTACCCGATCAGTTAACAGTCGTAAAGTTGCACTACCAGTTGTCCGTTCCAATGCTCACCTCAACGATTTTTCGCAAAGATACCGAAAAATCTGGAACTCCTTACCTGATCAAATTGTCTCTTCTCCCAAAATCGGTTTGTTCAAAAAAGAGCTCCTAAACATTGATTTTACAAATTTATTGTTGGGGCATACCTAGTTGTATCACTTTCGTGATCTGTGTATGTCCTTTTGTTCAGTCGCTATTTTATCATGTATTTGTGTTTTATCAATTTTCGTGTATTTTTCTGACAATAAACACTTTCTTCTTCTTCTTCTTCTTCAAAAGGGATATAATGCAGTCAAATGGACTAAAAGTGCGTTAAAAATGCGATTTTACAATGAAAAAGGATTTTACGGGCGATTTTTGTTGATTATTTACGTCGTTTGAATAGCAAACAAATCGTGAACAATAAATTTATGTATAAACCGGTTTGTATTCTCGGAAATTTAACGCCCCCCTCTGCCGACCCTAACCATGTGCATCTACGGCAGGAAGCTTACGTATATGTACATATTTTAATAAGAGTTAACTTTTAATTCAATTCGTTCACAAATTTGATAAGTTTAATAATTCAATAGTTTAATAGTTTTACAATTTAATAAGTTCACAATTAACCTCCAAGCTAGACATTGCCCCAGTCCGGACACTGGTTCAGCAGTCGTAGAATGAATGCCTTCCCTGGTCCATATGCGAATATTTCTTCGGTCTGCACATAAATATGGGGAAACTAAAAAGTAAATGTGCAGCAGAACAAAGGCGATTGGACAATACGTGCGTGCGGCTTTAAACTACTTTACACTGACGCTTGATTCGCAGGTTCAACAATCGATTTCAGGTCGAATTGTTGACCGTATTCGTTTAAACTAAATTGGATTGAATCGCCGCTAATTGCAGTCGTTAACGCTTTACAGTCGCGCGATGTTGCACACTTTACTTTACACTGCATCTCACAATCTTTTGTAAACCAAAAATCTGATCGGTATTTGATTAATGTTATTCTTCATTATTAACATGATTAGGGACTAAAATTGTTTTAATTTGTCGCACGCACGAGCGGCAAATCGAGAGAAAACAGTAAGAAAGGGGTTAAAAATTAATTTTGAAATAATTAATTAATTACTGACTTAATAATGTATAATATTAATTTTTTACCTAAAACTGAATCGTATGAACTGACAACGAAAAATTCGCCATCGCCCCGCCAACATATACGCGATTTTTTATCGTCAAAAGCCAAAGCAGAGCCAAGCTCCTGAACGATGGAAACGAGTGTAAAGTAAAAAAATTGTAAAGTGTACAGAAAACCTGGTAGTTTAAAATATGTAATCAAGCGAAAAAATTTAAGATAACTTACTCGTAGTAAAAATTAGTAAAGTTGTACAGAAAACCTGGTAGTTTACAATGTGTAATCAAGCGAAAAAACTTAAGATAACTTACTCGTACATCCTTAGAGGGGGAATAGGGATCCCCCACCCGAAGTCGGTCGTCCCCCCATGTCCCCGAGGCCGGAAAATTATTGATTATCTTCCAATTTTTGGGAAAAATCAAATTTGACCGCCGTTTTTACGGTTTATTTTTGGCATTTTTTACCAAAAATTGAAGATCTCTACTTCCCCTGAAAATGGCCGGGTATACTCCTAAATTTCCGAGCCGTTCCATGTATGATCCCAAACCGCGAGTTTTTATTACCAAGGGTGAATGTAAATAAGCTTTAGAAATTATTAAAGCGAGCTTAATTGAAAATACTCGTACATAATCTTGACGAATCCTTAAAAACGAATAACGCTTGCCTAATAAAAACTGAATAATAATAATACGTAATACATAATACGAAAAACGCGCATATAAAATGAAAAATCTCATGACGATAAGCAAGCAATGGTATGAGAAGAGAAAACCGTAAGATTGTATAATTGAATGTATGAAGCGAAACCGCTGTAATACGATTACTTTACACTTAAAAATGGCAAAAACGTTGCTTTATACTTTTTGTGCCTTTTTTTAAGAATAGTGCAATTAAGATCGGTGATAGGATCAATAGGTAATAGATTCGGTATCGTATGAAGATCTTGAAACAGAGTAAAACGCTTGAAAAAGAACTAAAAAATAAAAGAAAGAAAAGTCACGAAAAGTACTCAAAACATAAAAAAATAATAACATCAAAAATTCGATGATAAAGACCGAGCTAAAATAGCTAAGTAACCTGCTTTTTGGTCAAAGCCGCCGCCTTGCCTTCCGAGCCATGGAATTGCGTTTCTTTTTTACCCCAACCAACCGTTACAAAAGCATCTGAACAAAGTAATCGACTAATTTATTGCAAACTTTATTATTTTTTCATATTACCAAAAGAATATAAGGGTTTAAAATATTAACACTTCAAAACATTTACACTTTACACTGTTTTACGTAATTTTCTAACCGATTATTTGTTATTTTTTACAAATCAGTCGTTTCTTCATTTAGTTTCATACTTAAATATAGAATTTTGCATAACTTGACATCAACATACTGATAAATTATAGATGTCAATATTTTATACACCTTGGCCGAATCCTTCCGGTTCGACGTTAGTTTTGACCAGAATCGAATGATTGCGATCCAAAATGACTAACAGTCGATCTTCGGTAATTACAGTAATAACATCAAAGTCGGGCGAAAATGCAACCGATTCAATGACATGATCAAGAATAGCATTAATGCTTACCTTGAAAAAACCGAAAAGTAAAAGTATACAGAAAATTAAACATCAAAAACTAACAAAAAACGTAAAAATAATATTAAAAAATTACGAAAGCTTAAAAAATATCACACAATACGATCTGCAACGTATATATTAAATATAACTAACGATGTACAAATCGTTATTATGCCAGCGACATGTTAAAAGGGCTAGCGTATCTATTTGTTCAGCAAATGGAAAATTCGCTATTTTTGACGAAATTTGATCAAAAATTCGTATTGTCTCTATTTATACTGAAAAAGTAAATCAAAAGAGCGAAAAATATGCATAATAATATTTAATAATAATAATAATATATTATTATTATCATTATTATTATATTATTATTATTAATCTATAATTAATAATTGACTATATTAAAAATAATTATTATAATTATAATATTAATAATAATAAGAATAATAATAGTAATCAATAATATTAATAATAATAATATTATTATTATTGTTGTTATTATTATTATTATTATTATTATTATTATTATTATTATTATTATTATTATTATGCAGGCAAAGAATACTTATGCCTGAAAGAAAAGATTATAAATAAAATAGAACTTATGTGCACGTAGGCAAGTAAACATACTTACTTCTTTCGTATTACTATCACAGCAGCATAGCAAGCCTCTCTTTGTGGCGAAAAATAAAGCGTGTTGATCAATCAAATATTCGATATGCACAATGCAATCAGCAGCTTCAACATTAGGGACACGATCTGATAAAAAAACGTCATTATCTATTTAATATTTGATATAAATAAATGAACAAATATATACATAAACAAATATATATTTAGATAATGTTAAATAAATAAGTAATAATTAGTGAATAAGCGAAGAAATTAATGCATCAAAAATAAGTAAAAAACGATACAGATAGCTATGTATGATAAGAGTAAATAATCAAATACATAAATAAAATTATATAGCAAAAAGATAAATAAATAGATTAATAAATCGATAACAATCAATTAGGTTAAATTTAAAAACTAGAAAAATGTTTACATGATTTATAAATGCGTTTTTTTCTGCTGTAATTTATTATTATCCAATATCCATTTATAATTAATCATAATAACCTCTTTAATCAATTTATGATAATCACTGATCACTAACAAATTCATCACTATTATTTATTATTACTAATTTATAATTTTTATAATAACCATTTATGAACGCACTTTATCATACAAGTTTTTAATCATAGAATTACAGTTTGATTTCTCCAACAAATTAAGCGTCTTTATTTTACATATGAATCGTTATTTTTATTTTTCATTCGTCAGAACAACGCGTTTACTTGCGCATTCATTACAGTTTCCGCAACAGCTTGAGTTTTGTTAAAGTTTTTTTATTGTTGTTGTTCATTTATATATGCTATGAAAGCAACTCATTCTGTTCGTATAAATTTTAACGTTTTTACTCGATTAAAAACTGACAAAGATAACTTACCTAAATCCACAATATATTCGCCACTCTGAAATTTAAAAGAAATAATTTAGTTAACGGTAAACTATTCATTAAAGTTAAAACACAGATTAATGCGAATGTTATAGCATGGATTCAGCTGACTCATTTTCAGCATTGAAAAAGTTATATAAATGAAGATATCGATAATTTATAAAATTCAAAATTGCCAAAAATCAACAACGACCCAATTCTTCGAAAAAATCAAAAAGACAAGCCAGCAGAATAAAAAAGAGAACAAGGTAAGGCATTATAAAATGTTTCCGAAATCAAAGCAAGTGAAGCATGACATTTGAACACACATTAAATTAATGCTCTTGTTCAACTGCCCTTTAATGAGCTAACCTTGAATGTACGTTTTGGCTTTCGTACTAACGTACATATTTGCACGAAATGAGTATGTAAATTGACTTCATTTCAGAAAATATGATTTGATCAACTAACTTGATTGAAAATGGTCCGAAGTGCCGAAAAATACACCGCAGGTGTGACCCCGTCAATGGCCAAATATAAAGCTGATTCAACGTGATTCTGATCGAATTTCAAAGCATTCTTTTTTAGTATATTCAAATTACGCATGATTCAATTCTGGGAAAGAAATGAATGGACACTTCTGAATGTATGTAAATAAACAACAACTGACAACGAAGAAATGTATATAGCCTGAGCAGCATTTTTCAAACAGCATCTTTCAACATTGAATTCGGCTAGTAGACTACGATAAATTATAAGACAGAATCAGGCACGTAGATAGCTAGCCTTCTGAACTCAAGGGGGGCTAAAATTTTGAAGTCAGATATCCCAATAACAGTACTTATTCCGACTCGACTTCACCTAAATTTGAAGAATACGTTGCATAAGATGACCACGCAAATGATTTCTAAGCATTATATTCAAGCTTGACCCTCTTAAAAGTTGTTTATGCTTTGTACTGAATTGTATTACCTGAATTGTAAAGAAAAGCAATCGGGAAATAAACAATTCTGCTGCCAGCGTCAGAAAATTTTGACATATTCATCTTATTGTACTTGGTATATATGTTGGGAAAACAAAAGTTATGCAAAAACGATAAATCCGGCACCAAGCGCCCGAAAAATTTTGACTTATTAGCTGAAACGTGTGCTAAAATCTATTCTGGCTGTCTTTCAAATGCGCGTAAAAATCTTCAATTTTTTCTCTGGGGGACCCGTGTAAAAACAGAATCGTACATCTACGATTTTGGGAGGACTAGTCCCCCTATTCCCCGCAGCTACTTCCCTGGACCACACTTCTATAAGACACTTCAAAAATAAAATTAAGCGGCTCAACAAGAAATGGACAAAATCTTTTGATTAAATAAGCACAAATTCCATCAGCTAGCACGATACCTAAATAAAAAGCGCAGGTATTGAACACGAAGACAAGCCAATTTTTTATAATTTTTCTTTTATTTATTGATATTTTTCATTCCACGCCGTTGCATGACCGGTCTTTCATTTACACTCAGGCCCGTATCCAGGGGGATAGAGGGCACGTGCAACCCCCTGAAATGAATTATGAGAATGATTTTTTCCTCTATCCGCCTTTTGCTTTTTTTAGCCAAAAATCGCAAAACATTTTCGGTGCCGAATTTCAAAATTATAATTAGAGTATTTAGTCCCAAGCGCGCAGTTAAAACACTCCATTTTTAGTCTTTATACAACCTAAAGCGTACTTTGCATCGGAGTTTTTGAAGAATATGGTGTGAACCGATTTTGCGCCATTCCGGCAGAACTGCCATACAATTGCGCAAAAACGATACTTTGTGTCACTAAAAGACGCGGAAGAAAATAATAAACCAAATCCATACAAAACTTACAGAGTTACGGTACTTCAAACATCATACTTCGACATTCACCATTTTGAGCCAATCTAAGGAATTTTAGCAGTTTATCAAAGGTTTCCAATTTTAACTAATTAATATTTTCCTGCCATTTTCAAGGTTGCAGATTACAAAAAATTCAGTTATACTGTGTGGAAACCAAGATTAAAGACACATTTTTTTGTAATTTTTTGCCCAAATTTTAAAGAAATTTTTTAATCTCACTATTTTTAGCATTGTTTACATCCAGTTAAAGATTTCTACTTAAATACGATTCAAACAGCATTTTCGGATTATCTTAAAGTTCCAACCATTTGAAGATTCAAACAGTGGAATGCAGAATAACATGTACCCAACTTAGGTCGACCTAAGCATCTATACATCGACCTGAGCATCTATACATCGACCTAAGCATCTATACGTTGACCTAAGCATCTATACCTCGACCTAAGCGGGAGCGACCTCGACCTAAGCAGCCGAAAACACCTTCTCAGATAAACTAAGCCTAAGCCTAAGCGTCATTTAAGCAGAAACTTGAATTTTCACATTATCTAGACAGAAAGAACATGCAAAAACTTGTTTTTTCAAATTTGAAAATTTTCAAACAAAAATTTTTTTCCGTAAAATAAAAGTTATTTTTCGTAATCAGCGACCTTGAAAATGTCAGACACATATGTTTTCAGCCCAAATTCGGAACATTTTTGGTAAACTGTAAAATACCTCACTTTAATGTACCTAGCTAATCCTGAGTAACTCTATCTTCACCAATATTGGTCCGTTTTTTCATGAAATTTCTTTTCCGCACTTTCTTTATGCATGTCCTCCTCATTTTAATAAATACTGTTCCTTTCCACGTACATCTGCAAGTTTTCCGTCCACACCATATAGTAGAGTTTAGCCCTTTGCATCTATGCATTCTGTCTCGTCCAGGTTTTATGCAGAAAATTAGATTTTTTCAAGAGGGTGTCCATTGGATTCTCACCATATTTGATGCATTAAGGAGCATTCGTGTAGCAGGTTCACATATGTATTAAGATAGTCATATTGTAAAGCCGTATGTATGCATCGTAGCATCCGATGAAGCCGAAGAAAGTCGCTGCCAGCCAGTTTCGAAACGTGGACCCCTTGCTCCAAAGCACATAATCTTAAGCAATCGACTAACGCTGGTTCATTTCGATAAAGAACGCAAGGTATTCATAGTGTTTCACATTGGTTTACCTGTTTATTAGGCTTAGGCATTAGTATCATTGACTGACCAAAATGTTGGTGCCAAAATGTTGAGTAATGGGATGCGACGAGCGGAGCGAGCGACGCGAGTCATATCCCATTACTTAGGCTTATTTTAAACGCTGGCACCAACATTTTGGTCAGTAACATGAATCCACAGAAACAATTCGAGCACTGCCTTATTTGTTTTCAACTTGACACATTTTGAACCAGTTGGGTGTGGCAGCGTTCACCGAATACTACTTGTTCTATACGTACTTATACGGTGGCTATCTTAATACATATTTAATACATATACATATAAAAAAATTTTGGGTATGGTTCACGTTGTGAACCAAATCGTTAGGAAAAACAAAAACGTTGCCTATAACTGGATGACACTCCGACTCTTAACTGTGCGACACGTTAATGATCGCTATAGTATATTGTTTATCAGATTATAATACATTAAGAATGTAACCTGCGTGCAATTTTCCACTTTTGCATCTTCAAATGATCATAACTTGGACTGCGACTATAGTAAGAACGACTGTTAGTTTAAACTGTCTGGGAATCTGAACTACCTACTGTATGTTAGTAGAACAGTTGTAAAGTATTTCAACCGGAAAGTTATGTAGGCATGCTAATTTCAAACTGAGTACAGTAAGAAAATCTGTAGAGCTAAATTTTTGATTATACAGTAATTTAGATGTAATTATAATAATTGTAATATTATTTATTAGCCAATTACTACCGTAGAAAATTCAGTAAAAAATTACTTGAAAGAAGGATTTTACGAAAGATAATGTCGAAAGAACGAAAGAAAGTATACAGCATAGCTAGCAAAGGCTGAGACGTGCAGGCGGATGGCGCTCACGTGCGCCCCTTTAGGAACTCATCTAAACGAAGTTTAGAAATCAAATCCTTAAATCGTTTAAAAGATCTGCAATCAACAATGCTTTGGGGCAAAGCATTCCAAATTCAAGCCGTCCTGTTTGCAAAGTCGTTTGATCTACAGCTTAAATGAAATTTGCGGATATAAAGCTTTATATCACTTACCGATCTGGTACCCCTTTCTGATGCGAGTTCAAAAAAGTATTCAAATAAAAGTAACTGTCTCTTGAATATTCTGAAAGCAAAAGTAAGATCAAAATGAATACACCGAGTTTCGAGTCTTTCAAGATTTAACAAACCCAATCGCTCATTGTAAGACAACTTTCCGTAAATCTACGCTGAACTTTTTCAATACAGTTGATATCTTCAATCAAATAAGGGTTCCAAACTACTGAGCTCTATTCCAAAATGGGTCTTACATAGACTTTAAAAGCTTTTACCATTAATTTAATATTTTTGAGACAAAGCTTTTCTGGATCAGTGATGCAACTCGAGAAGCTTTAGACGCAGCGTTTACACAATGAATGCTAGAAGAAAAAATTAAATTAAATTATAAAATTAAACCTAAATTACTTGTTATATGTGGGTCGTTTGAACGAGACAGCCTGTCCGTTCCAAGCAACTTTGATTTTCTCTTGCTTTACAACTCTCGCTTAGCAAGCTCATTTTTCAAAACTATATCATTTTCTCTCATCGGTTTAAAAATTCTTATTACTGTATAACTTGTTCAGCGTTTGAATGTCTTGTTCTCGCAGCTTAGTCGATTTAAGTTGTTCTTATTGATGTTTATAATAGGATTTACTCAACAACTGACGCATTGAAGAGACCACCTCAGTAGCTTTACACCTATCATATTTTGCTGCAGTTTATGATTTTTGACCGTAATTTTTCGGCTCTTTAAGACATTACTCATAAGCGAAACTTCAAAAACGATACAAAAAACATTGAAAATCTGAAAGCAGGTAATATACATACATATGTTATGCATATGAATCTGCATACTACCAGTGGCGGATCTAGGATTTTCCTAAGGGGGCGGTACCCCTAAGGGGGCGGAACCCTGACCTGGGCGGAAAAACTAGCCGTTTCAACCCGAAAATCGCTAAAAATCGCTCAAAAATGCTTAATTTTGTGCACTATTTTGGTCCAATGGGGGGGCGGCCGACCCCTGCCCCCCTAAATCCGCCCCTGCATACTACATATATACATTTTGTAGTGTTCTTTAACGTGTCAAACAGGTGTCAACCACATGCGAGCATCGGGGTGGGGGTTGTATGCACCCCCCCAACCAGAATACCCCCCAGAATTCAATTTTTAGAATCGTTTGTTTTTTTCGCGATTTTTTATGTCAATGGATAGTGATCGATGGAAAACATTGAAAAATTGTGCTTTTTTTTGCGTCATACTACCATTTTTAAGACCATTTTTTTACCTTAAAAAATCGTGCATCCTTCTCTTAGAATTTTGGAGCTGCCCACCAATGGTGTCAAGCAGTTATTGAAATGCCCGTGTTCTTTAGGCTTTTCACATCGTCTTGTAGTCTTCACTATTTTTTAACTTTTTTCACGTTTTTGACGGAAAAAATGCTTATTATGCGCTCGAAGCGCTAATTTTTTTCAGTTTTCCTGCAATAAAACGATAGAAACTGCCAAGAAGAAATCGACGCAAAGCGCCGACTTTTTCGATTTTACGACGCAGAACAGCATCATGCAACCATATTGCTCAGTTCTTGAACATGTCGGAATTTTCTCAAGGCGGGTGGATTCCCCTTATACCCCTCCACTAGCTACGCCAGTAGATAAAAAGTAATTAAATTTTAAAAAACGTGGCGCAGCGCAAAGCACAGGAAAGTTGTTGAAATTCAATCCCTAAAACGCAGAGGATGAGGATTTTGAATCATAGTGAGGTTCCAGAGCAAGTTCCCGGTAAAAGTGCCGCAATCGGCGTGGCGCATGCTTAACATCAATAACAAGTAATAAAATTAATCATTCTGCATAGAACGCAATTTTGCACTACGAAAATTTTCCACAATGAAATAAGCCTAAAATTTTTTCCACATTCAAAAATTTTGGTTTACAAAATGCCCTAAATGTGGATAAATGGTGATCTGGCTATTGCTCATCTTGACTGAAAAAAGCAACGTGTAGCGTTGTTATCGCTGGTGAAAAAATATATCGGGTTCGTTTTCCTTAACGATATTTTTCCAGAAAAAATAATCTCTTCGAAATGTCGCAAGATTTTTCCGAACTTGGGCAATCTTCTATACTTTATCTTGACTTTGGCAGTTATCAAGGGCATGTGCATACATATGTAAAAAATATATTAAAAATGACTACTCTTTAACGAGAATGTGATGTGCTGAAAAATTATGAAATTTATGAAATTTTGACAGGCGATGTCAAGATAATTTCTTATTAAATTTTTAAAAATGTTGGCCGCAGTTCACAGTGTAATGTGTTGTCGAAAATTATCAGGGATTTCTAAAAAGAATTTCAAAAAATCAAAGGACCGCTTTTTAAGTTAGACATATGTAAAGTGAACATAGTGTGCTGAGAAATGATCAAAATTAGACTATTCTGACTTAATGCATCAAGATATTTTCTTATTTAAATTAAAAAATGATAGTCTTTACACTACAGGCAACTTTTTAAGTCTTATCGTAGACTTTGTGAGGAACAAAATGAAAAATGTACGTATAACGCCCAGGTTTTAGCAACAGACTTTAAATGCAACATGAAGTCACAGTAAATTCAGAGATCTCTGATTTGTGTGAGTCAACGCGACAATGTATTTTCCTATTTTTGTAGGTCACCTACAAAAGTAGGAAAATTTAAGCGTTTACATCATCATTTGGTGGGTGATTTGTTGTTGTCAAAGGCTTTAAGAAAGAGAGAAAAAGATAAAATGGTAGCTTCCAGTTACAAAGACGTTAAAAAGGATAATGTGCTCGAAATAAACAAATTTAAAATAATTTTAATTCAAAATAGCAAAAATTTCCCTATTCTAATTCTTTAAGAAGTGCAAATGAATTTATTCCAGCCTAAACATTGTTATTGATATAACTAAATTTTTTCCTTGCTGCTCAAAATGTAGTATTCAGCATTTCTCGAAGACTAATAAATTTTATTTACGAAAAGAAAAAATATCTAGCGATTTTCGCTTAAAATTGTTCAAACTAAAAATTTCTCAGTATATTGCGTTTCTTTTACACGCCTATTTTGCTAAAAAAATTATCGCTAAAATGCCTTTATAACGTGTCACAGTCATGGGCAACAAAAATATTCGGGGGTTTGATAGGGCGAAATCGAGAAAAACAGCACCAAAAAATTAAATTTTGGGGAATCTGTCGATTAATAGTTGGGGGTCCGCCAGATTCTCTAGTCAAGACTGCCCCCAACGCCCATCAGTGGTCACTATCAGTAGTAAGGATGAGCCAAATGTATAAAATTACCAGAGAAAAACATATACGTTTTGTATCAAAATTATCTCAGTTTGATGCAGTTATTCTGCGTTCCATTGAAACCTTTGTTGCTCAAAAAGTAGGTTTCATTTTGTCCTCATGTAAATGACAACCAGATTATTTATATCAGACAATTTTAATAAGAAAATATCTTGACGACTTTAAATCAAAATAATCTACAACATACCATATTCTCTTTACACACCTACATATGTACATCTCTGTAACTCAAAAAGCGGTCCTCTTAGTTTTTTTGAAATTTTCTTTCTAAAAGTCCGTAATAATTTTTGACAACATATCACAAAATATGAACTGCGGCCCATATTTGTTAACAAGTAATAAGAAAATATCTTGACATTGCCTGTCGAAAGTTCATAAATTTCATACTTTTCCGGACACAGCGTCCTCGTCAAAGGTCTGTTACTAAAAGAGTAGTCATTTTTTAACTCAATTTTTTTTATTTAGGTATGTATAGGCCCATGATTACAGCAAAAGCCACATGATGCAGTATAAAACATTGCCCAAATTTATTAAAGGTTTCAGCCATTTCTTAGCATTATGTTTCATTCAAACCTCTATTGCGAAAAATGGCCTTTTTATTATTTTTTAATTTTTAATATAAGAGTCTGCTAGTAAAAAGCTATAAAATAATATAATGTGAGCAACGGACTACCCGCTTATGATACCTTTATGCGCTACATAGCGAATTATCGAAAAAACTGAAGTCAGAAACGTAAATGTTCTATGTTTATAATCATATCATTAGATATTAAAGAAATACTGTAAGTTTAAATCAATTTTACAAAATGTAAAACTTATTCATCTTTCGAATAAAAAAAGAATTTTTGAATTTAATAACGGTGATTCTGAGTTATGATGAAAAATACTATACTCTGTAAAATTCGACAAAAAGCTTCATTTTTGCTACTTTACACACTCTGTAAAATTTGACAAAAAGTTTCATTTTTACTACTTTACACACTCACTTTACGCAACAAATATTCGTTTTCAGGAAAAATGAGTTTTACCATTATATTTAGCGTCAAAAATTAAATTGCACAGTACATCAGGGAGGTTAAGTTTTGATTTATCCAACCTAGTCGAGTCATACGGAAAGTGAAGTGACTGTTAAATACATTTCTGGTCACTATACTAACATTTGCGGCCGTTTTTTAAGGCGATGGTGTGAGCGCACACGCCAATTCAGGATGATTTTGTTAGGATAAAAGTTGCTCTTTCTAATGGTTTGGAAAACAAAAAAAATCGAAGGATGGGTATTTTTGAGAAAAATGCGATGGAAAAATTGAAGGATTTAGTATTATTTCAGATTTTTTTAAAGTTTGCTGGATTATATCTTTATTCTGCAGATATCTTATAATCTGCCATCTGGTATTTAGACAGAGCTTGGTATTCTCGTTTTACTTATGCGATAACAGGATGAACGCTTTCCTCGTTTAAGAATAATATATTGCTAAAGTTTCAAATAATTTTGAAAAGTCAATTGGTCGCGGCAACTTTACATAACAACAACGATAGAAGGACAAATAGCAAAAAAATAGTTTGTTTTTAGTTGGAAGGAGGGCAAAAAGTTGTCCGCGTTTACATATTTTCAACTGATAACAAGGTCTGATTCGGCGACAATATAGTTTCGAATTTTCCGGTTTTTAAGGTTTTTCTGTGCAATCAGTATAGGGTTTAGATTTTGGGCTTTGCCTATCTGAGTATTCGGAAATTTAGAAAAATTGCATAAGTCCGTTTGAGACACCTGAGGAACATACAAACAGAATTTTGTCAAAATTGGAGATGGTCGACTATCGAGTCGGGACGATTTTCAAAATCGGACCACTTGACATGGAATGGCCCAAATGTATGTATATAGGGGTATATGTATGTATATAGGTACATACATATGTAGGTAGCAGTCAGTGTGCAGGTAGGTTTCATAAATTACGACTGAAAAAATTTTTGAATAGCGTCAATATCGCCCGCAAAAATACATGCTATCACAAAATATGTAACTTCCACACCTGCATGTATTGTGTTTATTTATTAATAAAACAATCATCGAAAAAAAATTCCAAAAGCAGTAATTTTTTGCTGAAAATTCGAAACTTGTAACTTTGATGCTTCTTATACCTCAAAGCCGGAGCATTTTGGTGGAGTTTTACCTTACACTTTTTATCTGCCGTTAATACCTACATATTGGCAACATTTCATTTAGTTTTGAGACAAGTTATCGAAACCGTCTGTGTACTATTATCGTGCGAATCTTAACGGCAGTTTAGATGTGCATGTTACTTTCTTACCGCTGCTAATCACGCACAAATCAAATTAAAATCAATACTTTTTGGAATTCAAATTCAGATTATATTTAGAATCATAAAATTATAGCGATAAACTATAGTCTGTTTCACATAACTTCTTGCATAAATTCTTAGAATTTTCATCGGCAGTAAGCCGAGGGTTACGATAATTATATATTAGATCAATGCTATAATCACAATCTGTCAGCTTATCGTAGATGGTTTTAAAATTTATGACCGAAGTTGTGTGAAACAGACTAAATCGCTTTCCTAAAACAATAATCGTAAAATTCCATTTTTAGTGGGTAACAAAAATTATTTGGGTGAATTAAATGGAACTATGCAAAAGTTTACCTATCTACGTCTACATACATTTCATGTAAAATGACGATACATATTCACACAATTCCAATATAATTTACTGATTGTGGTAGGTACTTGCAATCGCAAGCGTTTTAATCTTATGCAACAATCACGATATTGTGCTAGTAACTGATACGCATTTGAAGTTTTATGCGAACTTGTATTATTGTAGGCTGCCTAGAAGCCACTTTTGTAGTTACATGCTTGAGCGTTGAAACTTGATTTCTAAACTCATGGTTTCGTGAAATAGACTTTACTGTAAAGCTTACGAGTGTTTACATCATGCTTTTAGATTAAACCTTATGATCTGTTTAAACGAACCAGTAGACCACCCTTGCAGGACGGACAAGATGGTTGACGGCCAGAACGCTGTGGCATGTGTATGTATGTATGTATATGTATTGCTACATTATTGTCAATTCAATGCGTCACGTGCATCAAAAGATTAATGATAGGGATTTCGTTCTAATTTGAAATTACCTACAAGTGTTTGCAAGGCAAGGTTATTGCAAAAAGAACGTTTGCGTTTTGCTGTAGATGAGATTTTAATGAAAGAATTCTGGTTCTGCCTTAGAAAAATTTAGAAAGGTCCGTGACACCATTCTCTCTCTTTTTTGGGTGTGCCTTTTTGAACGGTGTACAGTGATAAACTGGTGCAATGATTGATGAGGAGGAGAGCCGGTATCGCGTTACACGCGTTCGAATTTAGGCGTGTTTACTTTACTGATGCTGATAATCCCACGCTCGATGATGAGAAAAATTGGTGATAACACCGGTCGGTCGCGCGCGTTCGACTTCTTTCAATTCACATTTTAGCACCAATTGCATTGTTCTATGCGCGTATTACGATATTGTTTTGAAAGGGCACCCGTCAAGTTAGTGCTGCAGGCGGGTCTCGCATTTCTATACTCTCTTTTATTCTCGTTCGATCCAAACCGTAAAATTTAGATTGTCGGGGTACATACCTATAGGTACCTACATTTTTATTATAAAAACATTTTCGGCATGCTAGTGTGATCGACGTGTGTGTGTGTGTGTGTGAAGAAAGGTGCGTTGGGTTTCATGGGCTATATAAAATTTATTATAGCAAACGGAGCTACACTACAATTAGTGCTATATAGGGGCGTATTAAACTGTTTTTCATGCAGCAGAAGAACACGTATGAAGCTTTGCTAAAGTTTGCTCAGGCTTGCGCAGCGAGCTACTTCTCAATGTTTGCTTTTTGATCGAAGCTAAAGCGGCATTAGCTAACAGGAGATGCTTCTCTCTCCTACAATTGCAATGTATAGTTGAAGCGTGGAGGTGCTGTCATAGCTTGATGGCATTTTTATGTTCGTGAAAAACTAGACTGCGCTTGCTTCATGCTTGCAAGCTTTATTATTCGTTTGAAACGTGTACAATACGGTTGATCCATTTCAATTTTACCCATTCTTAACGCCCATTCCGTTTTACTATTTGTATCATCGTATGCACTTTTTCTAAAGGTTGATCTTTTTTGTTTAATTATGGCGCCAAATATCGGCCAGTCGTTGTAGTTTTTAATCGTACTACGTAATATTTTTTGTTTGTTTCGCTAAAATTTTGTTCGAAATCCTCGGCCAAGATCGTTTCATATTTCTACGAATCTTTAGAATTCTTCACAGTCTGACATTTCAGAGACTCGCGATCTGAACGAGTTATATGTTATTTCGATTCTAGCCTTTTACTTGATTTTAATCACTGTAATCGGTGCAGAGTGAAATTTAGAACAGGTTGTTCGTAATTAGCTTTTTCCCCACTTTGCATTGTGTTTATCGTCTACTGTTATTATTGTTTCATAGATGATAGCTAACGTTTTCCTTTTAGTATGTTGAAATATCGATTATAAGATACTGATCGGGCTCAACCGTGATCATTGTCTAAAAATATGTAGACTAATTTTCGTCCGATTGTCGAGCTCTTGCGCTGATTATGCGCGTGCATTAGGTTTAGCTTCCTCTTTGGTTTTCTAGCTGTATGATTGCAATCGGTTCATAAAGCTAGATGACCGAAGTGAGAGCAAACCATACGCACCTTGTTCCATGAATTTGTATTTATCTTGTATTCCGACGTTTTTTTCAGGGTGTAGCTGATTCTTGTTTCAGCATATTTTTTCTTCTTGTTACGTGTACGACTTGTTACTTATGTTACGCAATGTGTTGATAATTTAGGAAAATGTCGGGAATAAAATAGCGACTATGAAGAGAAAATAATGAATTTGCCAAATTTAGAGCTGCTGAGAAGCGCATGCAACGCAGATGTATGAGGAATCTTTCAAGAAAATTTCATACTGAGACAAGACAACAATACAATTCCTTGGTTTACGTATCAGCAGCTGAAAATGCTTCTGAGCATAGGTGGGCAGCACTGAAATTCTGGGGGGTGTAAGGTTTTTCAAAGGTCAACAAATGGTCTTAAAATGGTGGTATGGGCGAAAAAACACAATTTTTCAATGTTTCTCATCGAGTACTATACATTGGCGTCAAAAAAAAAAGCAATAAAAACGAAAAAATTTCAAAAAAATTGAATTCTGGGGGTATTTGGCCTTCTGCGGGGTGCATCCCCTAACCTCCCACTCCCATGTTAACCTCTAAGCCTGCAGTTTGTTCGATAAGGGCGAACTTTGTTGAGAACTTGATTGTGTGTTATTACATATATCAAATGTCGAAACGATGATAAAAGTCGTTGTTCTAGTTTAGGTGGGCTGTTCAGTTGACTCCTATTAAAACGAAGTGAATTAAAACGACAGTAGCAGATGTTTATGTATATAAAATGATCGTTTCTCGATGAGTTCTGGCACAATAATCTATAGGACGGCAATCCCAATCATTATTTGAAAAATTGACGTTTATTGATTTGAAGGATATGCAAAAACTGAAGTTCCGTACAACATAAAACTATGCCCAGGTTACGTATGTAATATGTAGGTATACTTTGTACAGTTGATTTTACCTTTTGCCGCTTTAACAGCTTTCAAAGTCAAAGCAGCCTAACTTTATTGGAAAAGAACGACTTATGAGAACGAAAAATTTAGCAGACCAAACGCATTGAATATTTCGTGGCAAAATTATGGTTTGAAAGATATAATGAACAGATGAGCAGAATAATAATGCAAATGGACAAAGCGCGATAAAATGCAGCTATTTTGTCAGTTTACACTTCAAGAAGTGTTGACGTATTGATAAAAACTGTTTATCCAACAAGATTAATTAGTACCCTTATGTTTCCAGCAACAGTAATAAAAATTTTATGCGCTTTCAAATCAGCCATATTTCATCAGTCTGTACTGTAATTCTCTTTGAGTCGCTCTGACCCCCGCAAATTGGCTGCTAATTGAACCCTCCCCCAGAATTGTCAATTTTCCAAAAAACGTATACGTGCGTTTTTTAAAGCGTTTGTAGATATAGTTTAGCTCAAAACTGTCTAAATTTCAGCGCTTCACGCTATTTACTCATTTTCCAATTATGTTTTATTCAATTTGTTTATTCTTCGAATTTTTTGAAATTTATTTGTTCTAGAAAGAACGAGCACCGTCTGAAACACAGAAAAACAGTGTTTTTGATTATCCAAGGATTTTGAGCCCAATAGGGCACTTTTCAAAAATTTTGCGACGCTGAACCCCCCCCCCTATTTCCTTGCTGTACATGTATGCCTACGTGCAAACGAATATGTGATATATTTGAAAGAAAAGAGGAGACAGGAATATAGAATGTCTTAAGTACCTTCTCTGCTGAGTGAAAAATATGATGGAAAATGTTTTACCATTAGCTTATGTATTTGCGCGATTCGTCGAATCATCATAGATATAACTCATAAAAGCTTTCGAAATCAAAAATATGAACACATATTCGCTTTTTGCCAAATATACAACTCTTTATTCACTTATCACCTTTCTCAAAAAACTATCACACCAAAGAGAACTTCAACTAAAAATGCAAGTGGTGGGATCTAGATCCCCAGAGTGAAAAGACGGAAAATTTTCTCCTTGAATTTTTTTTCAACGTTTCTCATTGAACACTATCTATTGGCATCAAAAAATTGCAAAAAAAAAACAAAAAAATTCAAAAAATTGAATTCTAGGGGGTATTTCGGTTTCTGTGTGTGTGGGGGGGGGTATTTGGCCTTCTGGGGTTACATACCCCCAACCCCCACGCCCACGTGTGCTCATAAGATCCTTACAAGATTCATCATATTGTATAATTGCTTATCTACTTCTTGCTCGTACGTACGTAACTGGCAAGAAGACAGATCTCTAGGCAAACATTAGACGAAAAATAACAAAAAATGACTTGATAAGTAGGTTATTGCTCAGTGCTAATCCTAAGCATAATTGTAAGTGCGATGCACGCACACATTCATCAAGCTCATGCGCTGCTATTTTTCGTAGCTTTTCCCGTCAGCTCGTTTGCTATTCGGATGGGCCATTTATAGCTTTCGCCTTGTTATCCCGTCGAGATGATGTTTCCTCTCTGAATTAAATGGCACAATTTTTTGTGTAATTGAGCGCTGGTTCGGCTCGCGTAAGCAACCGGACGCTGGCCAGTGGCTGGCGGGTCTTCGGACCTGCCCAGATTTTTGGGCCTCTCAATTGCATAGTTAATGGTACTGCTTTTTTGTTACTTTTAAAAGAGCGATTTGTCAAAATTCTTCTGTTACATTTTGTCCAGCGAAAAAAGTTTTGGGGGCTGAGATTAGGGTGTTGGACAATGCTATAGTGTTCTACGTCCATTTCTCTATATTTTGCGCAAAAATATGTCATAGAAACATTGATTTCCGCTAAAAAGAAGAAATAGTAGAAGCTAAATTTTACGGAATTGTGAGCGCCACACGTGAGCGTGGAGTAGTGTTGTAAAAGATATCTTTATCTTTATCTGTTTAGCAAGATAAAGATAAAGATTAAGATATCTTCATCTAGACAATTTCTTTATTTTATCTTTATCTTTATCTTTATCCTTTGGAAAAATCAAAGGCTATCTTTATCTTTATCTTTTTGCTAAAGAAGATTAATTATGTACGTGAGTTATCACGAAATCCAAAATGCAGGTTTGACGTGAAATACATTTAGACGCATTCAAGTTTTATTGTAATACAAGAAAAAGAAAGAAAACGATTGTTTAAGCCCTACGGCGTGCGGCCCGAACTAATGCCTGTATATCGACCTAAGTAAGCGGGAATGATACCGATCTAAGCGGGAGTACTAGCACTCACGTTAATCTAAGCCTAGGAAAAAAAGAAAAGTTTGAAAAAATCGATAACTATTGCGAATGTCTTTGTACAGGCGCACCCAGCAAGCTTTTGATGCTTGTGAAACGAAAGAAGCGACTTGCTGTCAGCCAGAAGTAGTAGTGCGTGGGTCAGTCAGATACCGTGGGTAAACCCCCAAACCTACATTTATTACATTTGTGCGTGCTTAATGCCCATCACCTTTTGACCTCAGGTGTAAAAGTTACATAGGGCATTCAGTTGGCTGCTTTGTATAATCATTCTCTTTTAGCCTGTTTCATTCAACTTTGGGGTTATTGAAAAAATTTATAGTGGCTACAAAAGCGTTTTAAACTAACACGTTAAATATGATATTCTACAAAATGTCGAGTTATATAGAGACGTATACCACTGCTAAACCGCATTGCCGCATCAACATTTCAAGCCACTTTTATAGCCTGATTCTTGCAAGATAATTCAAACGAAAACCGCAAAGTTAAGTGAAACAGACTATAGGTCCAAGCGACCAAACACTTTCTTCATCTTCATCTTTTTGGTTCCTTTATCTTACAAATTATCTTTACCTTTATCTTAATTTTTTATCTTTATTGTTATCTTTATTTTTATCTTCTAGATTTTAAAATTTCAACTTTATCTTTATCTTTTATCTTGCAAAAAAGCCTTATCTTTTACAACACTAGCGTGGGGGTTTGGGGGTATGCAACCCCTAGAAGTTCAAATACTCTCTCAGAAACCAAAATACCCCCAGAATTCAATTTTTAAAATTTTTATGATTTTTTCGCAAATTTTTCGATGCCAATGGATGGTACCGCTGAGAAACGTTGAAAAATGGTGTTTTTCCGCCATACCACCATTTTAAGACCATTTTTTGACCTTTGGAAAATTGCAGCCCCCTAATTTCGGTGCAGCGCGCCTATGGTGAGCGCGATTGAAAATTTTGAGAAAAATAAGAAGAGGACTCAATAAACTGAGCTGGAGTCTGAAATCACTGCAGTCATTGCCCCAGAATTTGTACTTTTAACCCAGAAACGGTTTTTATAAGTAATGAAAAATGATGGCAACGCTATTGGTCACATGTGCGCAAAACAAACAGAAAAAGTATAGCCTAAGGTTTTTAAAAAATCAAAAAGGCTGGGAATACTTCCAACAGCTGCAACACACGAAACAAACAAAATAAGATAGGTTTTCATTCATTCTGTGAGTGGGTAAAATTTACCCCAAATATTTATATAGCATATAGAGCATATTTTTGCCAAATTTCCATATTTTTGGGCTCCATATCAGATTTTTTACTGTTTCGATGTAAAAACATTGTTTGCTCTTGTACGTACTGTATTTATTAATAGGTAACACTATAATGAAGAAAATCTATGACACAGAAATCATAAAGGGGGTTCATTGTACCCCCATTAGTAGAAGCTAGGGTTAGTCTGTTTCATTTATCCGGGAGCTTTTTCAGCAAATCTTTTCCGATGCTACAGTAAATTTATTTTCCCTACTTACATACAGTAGGTCATTTAGAGATTACTGTAGCTATACATAGGAAGAAAGGGGTTTTAAATAATATAATTATATTTATTTAATAATATATATAATTATATTTTCAATAATCTAATTCGATAATATATCTTACGGCATAATTTATTCATAATTTATTCTTAAGGCATAATTTATTGTCGATAATTTATTCCGCTTAGCGTAGCGGTAGGACGCCTGATTGTCGTCGAAGCAACACGGGTTCGATTCCTGCTGCAAGATTTTAATGCAGCGCACTCACTTTAGTACATACGAGTATGTCACATCACTGTGTAGATGCTTGAATTAAGTCTTAATAGATGGGTTAGTGCATTAAAAATGAAAGAATAGCAGCCGCTCGCCCTCAACTTTTCTGTCGACTTACAGTAAATCGCCTATTTAGGCATACTATAGCCTTCAAAAAATTTACTGAAGAAGCTCTCGAATAAATGAAACAGACTTATAGCATCACCATTATCAAAAAGCGCGAATTATGCCTGCGTAATTGGAGCATCTTGCACAATAATGCAGAGCATACATAAACATATATGTACCTAGGTACATACATATTTGGTGGCCATCATACGTGGGCAGCAAGAAAATTCTGGGGGGGGGGGTACAAGATTTTTCAAAGGTCAAAAAATGGTCTTAAAAGATGGTGGTATTTTTCAAAATTGAATTCTAGGGGTACGTTTTCCTATGAGATGGCAAGTAAGCACACGACAAGCAAAAGGTACAGCACTTGCAAGAAAACTAACAATCATTTTGATACTAGCAAGAAAAAATGCTCCGATGGAACAAAAAAAGGTAGAATATACTTGGAACAAAGAATTATCAAGGACGTAAAAGGAGGGGACTAGAAAAAGCTCCTATCTACAAATGTCACAAAATTTGCTAAAACTCAGAAATTTCTTAAACAAAGAAAAAATGAAAGTAAGTAAATCAAAGAAAAAACCTACCTGTGCCTAAAACTGCAAGATCTGCTAAAAATCAAACTTTTTCTAAGCAACGCAAAAATCGAAGTATATTCTGCGGCCTCTGAAAAAAACAGGTGAACCTTCCCATATTGTCCACCATACAGTGGGCGGTTCCAAAATTCTGAGGGGGTTTTCAAATTGGAATATTGGCCTTAAAAATAGTGCTATGGCGAAGAAAACACCATTTTGGAACGTTTCTTGTCGAGCTCTATCTATTGGTACCTACCAAAAAACCCAAAACGAGCAGAAAGATTTAAAAAATTGAATTCTGGAGGTATTGTTGGGTATTTGCGTTTTCTTGTTGGGTATTTTGCCTTGGGGTGCATACTCCCCAAACCCCCTACGTCTAGGTATGGTGTCCAATGCTTAATATAAAG
Source organism: Mermis nigrescens (assembly GCA_036768485.1). Taxonomy (NCBI): domain Eukaryota; kingdom Metazoa; phylum Nematoda; class Enoplea; order Mermithida; family Mermithidae; genus Mermis; species Mermis nigrescens. The sequence goes on from JAVLUZ010000056.1 coordinate 2,436,166, forward strand.
CTTATAAAATAAATCTCAAATCTGCGTTTTTGCTAATCACTTGCAACGTTAATTTATTCGATATTGTGGCTAGATAAATATTACAAAAAGTTATATCCTATGATTATTTGCGATACCGCAACGAAAGACTGTGATTTCTATATAATGCATGCGTCCATTCAGTACTCTTCTGGCGTTTAATCCCACCATACCACCCGGATTTCATTCCGGCCCATGTAAACTGATAACCATTAGGCATGGGAGGTTAGGGGTATGCACCAGTGTTCAATCAGAAACGTCGAAAATTGCCGTTTTTCCAACATACCATAATTACTATTTTTTTCCCAGAAGAATATTGCAACATGGCGCTGCTCAGCTATGGCGATATCTGCTTTTGCAGAGTGAGTGGTTCAGTTATCTAGCCCAATGTTTTATCTTTGTTCGACTGGATGCTGCTTTTTTCTGCAGGCCGCAGAATATACTTCGATTTTTGCGTTGCTTAGAAAAAGTCTGATTTTTAGCAGATCTTGCAGTTTTAGGCACAGGTAGGTTTTTTCTTTGATTTACTTACTTTCATTTTTTCTTTGTTTAAGAAATTTCTGAGTTTCAGCAAATTTTGTGACATTTGTACATAGGAGCTTTTTCTAGTCCCCTCCTTTTACGTCCTTGATAATTCTTTGTTCCAAGTATATTCTACCTTTTTTTGTTCCATCGGGGCATTTTTTCTTGCTAGTACCCAATTTTTGTTAGCAAAAAATAGTAGTTATTCCTATCTTTGTCAGTGTTCTAGCGAATGTCATTAGGTACTGCTTCCATCTCAGCAATTTATACTTGCATTGTGTATGAATTATATTCCGACTCCGCGCGTTTGCAATACTATTTAGCTGAAGTTCGAAGCAGCATTATTTTCTGTGCTCAAGCTTGAATTCACTTATTGCTTCTGACCGTTGCTTACTTCGACCATGATGCAACTTCAACAAATAATCTCACGTTTTGTCATTTTACTTCTCGCTGACTCTTATTTAGTCCGATAAAGTTGACTGTCCGCAGCAATGCACTGGCTAATGGACTTAAGAAACACGCATTTCAAAGTAAAATGCATGCGTCGTTCAAGTGGACATTTCTTTACAGTTGAGTAGATTGCGTAGCAAACGGGGCGCAATGATTTTCGCCCAATCGCTATGATTCAAGATAGCTAAATACATATACATATGTGGAAAATTTCTTGCATGTTATTGCGTGCTTGTTTCAGTAAATTTTAAAATGATATTTATCACATCGCGTGTATGATGGTAAGCACTAACGTAGTAGGTACGACAAGGTAGGTACTGGATCTAGGATTTTCACCCTAACTTTTACAAAAACCACCAAAAACATGTCAAAAATTTGCTCTTTGCACAAAAACGCGTTTTTTACGCTTTTTGTGTGGTCTATACTTTTATCTATGCATATTCTATTTTATTGTTTTTTTTTGAATTTAAGAAAAATATTATGTTTTTGCAAGGCTCTAGGTCAAAAGTTCATATGCATTGTTTACTTACATACACAGAATGCACAGAAGATTTTAGTCGGATTCGTAAATCTGATATTACGCGGATATTACAATCAACATTTATAAAGACATCACGTCTCAACAATGGTCTGATGACAAATTAACATTAGGTGTAAAACAGTTTACACCACTGTTGTGTAAAAAAATGTGTCTAACCGACTTCTCACACTTGAATCCTTAAAAATTTCTAGTCATTAGGAAAAAATTAGGTTTCCGCAAGGCTCTAAAACGAAGATTAATATGTAGTGTAAGCGATATGTTAACACCTAGTGTTCATAAGATTTTGGTCAGAATCGTAATTTTAATATTGCTTCGATATTACGACCAACTTTTATGAAAATAGTAAGTCTCCATAATGTCGTAAGGATAAATTAACATTGGTTTAAACCACTTTACTGAACTGTTGAGTGTAATCATAAGCGCCAAAATTGCGTATCGAATTTGGTTTCAGGTTCATTCACAGACTTGAGAATCATGTACCTGACTCACTAACCGGAGAAGCTGGCAGAAAGAAACAAGACAGAAACCTGTTTAAAGCACCTCATTCTTGACTATACACTCGCTTAATATTGGTTTAGACATACGCGATTCGCTATGACATACACCCCATATAAGGCACTTTATCTTTATTCTATTGGACCTATCCTGACTTCTGAAAGGAGAAAGTGGCGAACAAAACCCAAACAAAGACATATTTTCCATCATTCAGAACATTGTAAACTTTAAAAAATCCGTACCGTATTCCCCATAGAGTGTAAAGAAACTTGGTTTGGTACAGTTTGTAGCTTTTGAGTCGTAGTACGTTTCTATGTGCAAAAATTCTGTTGCAAAAATTATTTGATATGATTTACTAATCAAAATTAGGGGAAAAAACGTGTTTTTTCGCCCATTTTTCACGTCTGATTTTGAACTTTACACCACCATAAATAACTCAATATTGCGTTTTTTAAATGCGGTTTGCTGCGATGTGTAGCCCCTGAGAGGCACTTTATTACTGCTGTATTTAATTTATCCTGACTCATAAGCGGAAAAATTTGGAAGAGAAATCTTAGTTAAAATCCGTTTTTTACATTATCCACTAGAGCGTTGACTTTAAACCCCAGGATCTAACTCGCCATAGAGCGTAGAAGACTTTGCTTATATGCAGAACGTAGCCCTTGATCCGCTCTACATTTCTGTCAGAAAACATTTTAAAAAACTCATAACTGGAGTTAGTATCAGACATAAGCAGGTTGAAAACTCGACCAAAAAGTGCTTTTTCACCCCCAGATTTTCGCACTCTTTACACTGCCATTCGAGAACTAATGCGAATTTCAAAAAACAGAAAAATGCTGTTCTGTAAAATTCATCCCTCTATAATCCTATGCTGATTAGTTGTTCGAGTCACCAATACTCAGTTGCCCACATGCCGCAGTAAAAAGATCCCAAAATTTGCCCCATGTTATAACGTTACACAAAAACACCTTCTTTACACAGGCAGTTTTGAGTTTCAAGAAAAACAAAAAAACACGGGCAGCGAATTTTGTTATCCTTCTTTAAAAAAAACCGCACCTTCCAGAAGTGTCCCGTTATAGCTGCAGGGGGGTGCACAGGTGTTAGGGTACCCAAGTATATTATAGGTACACGCTAACGCGCTACCTAATGATATAGGTACAGTAAAACTAACGTGATTTCCACGATTTACCAAAATTGATAGATATTGTTGTTAACGACGGTTCAGAAACACGTCATTAGCGATGTTTTCCGTTTTGATATTGTTAACTATAACAACCCTAGCGAGAATGTTTCGCTCTGTTGGTAAAAAACGAGACAATACCTCGCAGCGATTTACGGCCGTATTGTTTTCCGAAATTGCAATTTGGGGATGAACCGTATTATAATAGGTACATAATCTCGCTATTTTTCACTTTACAAAAAATTTTTCGAAACGATTTTACTCGAACACCTCAGCGACTCTTGTAAGTCATAGGACAGAATTTCAAGAAACCTGCTAGTCACTGCATTTTATTTATAACTTTTTATGCAAGAAATCGTTCCTTTCTGGCAAAAATACAAGCCCTAGCCCGCGATACGTAGAAGCGAGGTGATGAGATTTCTTTCATGTTTGTGGTGCCATGAAAATTTAGCTCAAACAGAAGACCGACAGAAAACCAGGACCAAGTAAGTTTCATAATCTGCATTTTTTATTGATAAATTAACAACTAAACGAAAAATGGCGATAAAAATCACAGAAGCATAGGCTTTGCCGATTCGGTAGTTTCGAGAATCTTCCACGCCACTTTCGGATTCATCTCGTCCATATCGCGGCAAACTGCCCAAACGTGATTTATTAGCAACAACTGGTCCTTAAAACCGACCGAGATTCGTTTAAGCCAAACAATTGTACATTGTAAACTTAATTCAAATACATAGTAAATGATTCAAAAATTGTAAACCGCCAACAAAAATGCCGATTTAAAATGAAAAAACAGCTCCCTCTTACTTCAAATACTTTAAACAGTCAATTTAAAGCACTCTTTTTCATTTTTTTGCACGGGACAAAAATTTTGAGGCTCGTACAAAGATTTTTGGAACGATCTTTGTACACAAAATATAGGCAGTTTTGTCCGATTTTCGGGTGTACAAAAAAATCGAGTTTTGGATAAAAAAGAAAATAGTGATTTAAAGCAGTAGGAACTTTACACTTAATAGAAATAAATCGACTGTAAGGGAAATTCAAATGACTTATTCGAAAACTTATTCAAAAACCGCGTAAACTAAAAATGGTGTAAACTATAAGTCGGCACTTCTTAGCCACGCCTCAAAATTGGAATTAATGCTTTCAGCCAGAATTTTGCTTCTAAAAACATAATTTATGCATTTTGAGATTCCCTAAAAATCTTTTTTTTAAATTCCAGATAATCGCCGACAGAAGTTCAGTGTAAACCACTCACAGCTATAAAAAAAACACTTGAAAGATACGATATACATAACGACTGCACGCAAAATCGATCAAAATTATACTTGGATTGTCATCCTACGAAACAGTCGGAGTTTAAAATTAATTAATTTATTTTAGTTTACACTATAAATTTTATTATTTTATTTTTGTTTATTATTTCTTATGTAATTAGATTTTTACAGGACTGCCGTCGACGACTTTGCCTTGCGGCGTTTCCAGATAGCGAACTTGCTGCGATCGAAAAACGACGGCCAAAACGGGACCCGATTCGCCCATTTCGCCACCTTCGATCTTAAATTCGAAATAAAAAGAAAAACGATTTTTCTACAGGTTTCCGGAACCCTTACAGATTACACAAGAAGTTATTAAATCGACATTTATCGATTAAAAGTTATTATTTAATAAACGATTTTAATCGATTTATTAGTTTTATTTATTTTTGATCGACGTTTTATTTCTGATTTTATTATTTATTTTATTATTTATTTTATTATTATTATTTTATGTTTTATTATTTATTTTATTATTTATTGTTTGTTTTTATAAATTCCATATGTATCTGTTTCATTCATTATTATTTTATCCGTGCTTTGTCGATTTCTCGATCTGAATTTTTGAATATTTTATTCACTCTTAATTATATGCCTGCCATTACACTGCTTACTATATAATCTTTATTTATTTTAAATTTTAAAGCTGCATATATAACTTTTTAATGTAAGTTCATTTTTTCGCATTTTCGATTTATTCGTTCATTAATTATTTATTAATTTCATCTTGCCCACCTGCACGTTATCTATGTCCAATATGGCGTATCGCAATTTATACCCGGCTCTCCTGCAATCGCTATACAAATGGCACAATTGGGCACACGCCTGCGATTTAATCATGTATAATTTAAAAAATTAAAATTTAATCAAATTTGACGCGTTAATATTTAAGAGGAAGAGTCTGCAATAAGAGCATAAGTGGGCAGCACCGAAATTCTGGGGGGGGGGTGAAAAAATTTTCAAAGGTCAAAAAATGGTCTTAGAAGTGGTCGTATGGCGAAAAAACACCATTTTCCGACGTTTCTCATCGAGCATCCAATGGCATCAAAAAAACGCTAAAAAAGCAAAAAAACAAAATTTGTATTCTGGGGGGTTTTTCAACTTCATGGGGGGTGCATACCAACAAACACCCCACGCCCATGTGTGGATAAGAGTCTCAAAAATACCGAATCCTGGGCCCCTTTCACCCAGTTTCGCCAAAAATTCCAATTTTGTCTGCTCGCCGTTCTTTTAGCCCTTTATACCATTTTATTACCGAAAATTCCGCTAATTTTCAAAAAAAAAACCAGAATGAAATTGACAAATGCAAACCAATTAAGACTGAATCCCTGACTTTAGGCAAAAACTTGATTTTTCGCGTCATTTTTATTTTTTTTACAGACTTTTTGAACCGAAATGAAAGGTCATTTCGCCCCTACAAAAAATCTTACTGATCAAGCCAAAATTGTGGGCCGTTTCTGGATGCTTAATATTCCCAAAAATTCACGAAAAATTCTAAAATTCAAAAATTTCTAAAAATTCGAAGAAAATGTTAAAAAAAGCTTCGAAAAATCGGTAATTTAAATCTCTTTTCCTCAATTTTCGCATGATATCTCCTTGACGTTGGAAAATGTTAACAAAAATAAACGCGTCGACTCGATGCAGGATATGAAAAAAATTTAGAAAATTCTTATTCTTGTGCGACATTTCATTTCAAAATTATGCGACTCTACCTAAAGTTTCAGATGTTTCTTCTTCACGTCTCGCTCATTTTTATTGTTTGTTATTTTTTCTTCAAATTTCGTTTTCCCTTTTCCACTTTTTTTGTTCTTCATTTATCCTATTATCATTATTCAATGTTATTTTCATTAATTTTTAAAAGTTTTATTTTCAATTCATCGATCAAAATTTTTTATTTAAAGAAATTTCATGCTTAAAAGTTGTTTAAACTTTATTATTTTTTCAATTTTTTTATTTATCGTTTAAAAACGCACGTCACGTCAGCTATCGTCACAGATGGGAATGGTGGGTCTAAGAGTCTAGTCCCCCAGAATCCAACGGACCTCCCACGAGAAAAATCGACAGACCCCAGAACTGAATTTTGGGTATTATTTTTGGCGATTTTGCCCCATTAGACCCCCAGAATTCGGTTGCTGCCCATGCATGGCCATCATTCATGTTACAGGAGATGAGGGATCACCCAGCCAAAATCGGTCGTCCCCATTCCCCAAAAGCTTATATTTCTAACCACTTGTACAGATTTTGGGGGGACCAACACCAATTTTTGGGGGGACTAAAGCCAAAAAGGCCAAAAATAGCACAAAATAACGTTAAAAAAGTCATATTTTTCCGATTTTTCCAAATTGGGGGTCAGAACCCCCCATTCCCCCAAAATACGTGCCTGTCAGGGGGAGGGGTTAATATCGAAAAATTTTTTCGTAAGCGCCTTTTTCGGGCTCAAAACGATGGAGACACATCAATAACATCATTTTTGGCGTTTCTGACAATGCTATTTCTTCAAAAACGATAAAAACATACAAATTTTGAAAAAATTCATTAAAATTCAGAAAAATGGTCAAAAATGGCAGTTTGGCAAAATAGGGCATTACTTTATTGAACACTATGCATTTGCCGTAAATAAAACTTTTTTATGCGTAAAAAAAGCTCGCTCACTCTTTCGTAGCACCAATCTTTAACAACTTCCATATTTCCGCACAAACTGGCCTAAAATAATCAAGAAACGCATAAAAATACTGAAATGATATATATTCAAGGATAAAATGAAATTATCCCCCACCGGCTATGCAACCAAAGCGTATAGCAAGATTATAGCGTATGGACGCGAGTCGTAAACAAGTGTACAGTGTAAAGCGATGGATTTTAACGAAATATTTAAGTCAAACAGCGGCGTTGTTAACTATGTAGCGTAGGTATGTAAGATAATTTAAAATGATTGATGATTGTAATAAAACCTTCAAATTATGGAAATGGCCAGGCGCGTAGCTGGCCGTCTTATTTTGGGGGACCACCACTAATTTTTGGGGGAAGTAAGCCCAAAAAGGCCAAAAAATAGCACAAAGTAACGTTTAAAAAGTCCTAGTTTTCCGATTTTTCTGAATTTTGGGGGAGGGGTCCGATGTCCCGCATTCCCCCCAAAGATACGTGCCTGTAAATGGCGAGACATTTCAGAAAAGAAAAGAGGCGAGGCATGTCAAAATCGAATAGACTTTAAAAAAAAGATTTTCGAACGAACAATTGTGAACTGCCTAATCTTTAATGATAAGATAATAGCACGGCCGAAACTCTGATAAAGATAAAGGCAGCGGATGTTCTATAAAAAAATGTTGAAGGAAGAAAGAAGTGACAATCTAATTGTCAGTAAATACGCTCATTTCGTACATGTGTAATGAATCGATTAATTTGTTAATAATAAATGACCGAATTCCAGACTAAAAAAATCAGGAAAAAACCGACATTCCTGCATTACTTAAAAAAGCCAAAAAACCTAGTTGATTTTTTAATCGATTTTATTTCCCAAATTCATGCTTTGAGTACCTACTTGATCTTTAGAAAAAATCCTTCGACGAACCCGTCATTGATTAATAAATTCTAATGACTGGATATGGGTGATTTGAACCGTAATTGTGCACAGAAGCGAGTTTAATATCCAATAAGTGTTCATTAAACGTATTCATTTGGCAAAAAATGACTCCAGTCTTAATTAATAATTAATTAATATTGATGATTTTATCAACCGGGCTTATTAAAACACATAAGTTTAGGTATAATCTGCAAATTTTCGGAAGAATTTTGCAAAAAGAGTCTACGTAATTACATAAATATGCAATTTTAATTCGTTTTTCTACAAAAGTATACATTTTTAGGAAGGAATGTTTATGGGAGGATGTTTTGGGAAATTTCTTAATTTACTTTGTGTTTTTTATTCTTTTTTTATTTTAATTTAATTTAAGTAGTCTTTGTCGCTTATGCGTACATTTTATTACGCGATAGAAACAATTTATTTATTGGTTGCTGAGAAATGAACGGAGACTGTTCGAATGTTGCGACATTTCAGACCGGGAATCGTTATTTTCCTGGAAAACTCATTTTTTTAATTTTTCATTTTCGTACTTTTTGCTTTATTCTTAATGTCCATATTTTTTGAGTCGTTCGTTGTTTGATTAACTAGCATTTATTAGCTGGAGTTTTGGGGTAATCGTCTAGGTGAGGCCGCCCAATCTTCGGCCAATTTAAATTTGGCAAGTTGTCAGAAATTCACTAGACATGTATTTTAAGTTTACCAAATCGAATTATTTCGCATAAAAAGGTGCGGCATTGGTGTAAAGTCAGTGAGTATCGATTTATCGATTATACTATTGATTTCTGAGGAAATCACGCTCGGGTAGATCCAATAGAATAAAGATTTAAGTTTTTTATTTTTTAAAAATTTTGAAAATTTATTTGAATTTTAGAAATCAATTTTATGATTTCGGCTGTTGTTTGCCTCCTACTGATACATTACATATACGTCTTCAATTTTTTCCTTCAATTAAACATTACTTTACACTCGCTATTTTAATTATAAATTCGCACACACTATGGCAATCGGGCAAAATTAAATATTCCGGTGTCAAATTGGAAAACGTCTAATAGAGTTGCTCTAAAAAAATTAACACGTTACTCATAGGTGGGCAGCACCAAAATTCTAGGGGTGGTGAAAAAAATTTCTGGGGGGGGTGAAAAAATTTTCAAAGGTAAAAAAATGGTCTTAAAAGTGGTCGTATGGCGAAAAAACACAATTTTTCGACGTTTCTCATCGAGCACTATCCAATGGCATCAAAAAATTGCTAAAAAAGCAAAAAAATTTCAAAAATTGAATTCTGGGGGGTATTTTGATTTCCGGGGGGGGGGGGGGGCGGTATTTCAACTTCTGCGGCGAACATACCCCCAAACCCCCACGCCCATGTTTGGTTACTCTACGTTGAAATGAGAGATTTTCCTACAATGAAATAAGAGATATTCAGAACGTATTCACGAGTAGTTGCGAAAATCGAGCCAAACTCGCGAAAACTTGTAAATAAGTTTATCAGGAATCAAAAATAACAAATTAATTAATTCATTTAAAAACATTAATGAATAAAACTGTTAAAAAGTACGATAATCAAAAAAATAAAGAATAAAAAATTAAAAAATAATACCTCGAGTACATTTGGTATGACTTCTAATTCCATTTCTTTTAAAAATTGTTCGCTGTCGAATTTGGGGTCGATCTTTTTAATTTCGGTCAAAACTTCGGACACGTTAGATTGAGAAAAAACGGCGGCTTAAATTGTTGAATGAAAATTTACACATAAATTTGATAAAATGAAAAAAATTTTTTTTTGAACACACAAACGGCGTCCGATATTTTGCCGGTAAAAAATTTCGAAACCCTGGCCAACCTGCCGTCGCTTTCGTCGTATTGCATCTTCAGGTCAATAAATTCTGTCGAATTAGAAAAATTAAATTAATTAAAAACTAATCTAAAAATAATAAATGTTACAGTATAAAACTTAAAAAAATTGGAATTCGAAATACGATTCAAAAAGATATTTCAAATTTGAAAAGCTTTACCCTGAAACAGGGGCGGATTTAGGGGGAGCGAGGGGGCGGCCGCCCCCCCATTGGCCCAAAATAGTGCGCAAAATTAAGCATTTTTGAGCGATTTTTAGCGATTTTCGGGTTAAAACGGCTAATTTTTCCGCCCAGGTCAGGGTTCCGCCCCCCTTCCTTAGGGGTACCGCCCCCTTAGGAAAATCCTAGATCCGCCACTGCCCTGAAACGTTTATATAGAAAGATTCATTATATCGCTAAGAAACAAATAAGCAAATTTAATAAAAAATGACAAAACGTTGTTATAATAACAGTTCTAATATAATTAGAATAAATTTAAAACGTGCATCATAAATCTTACTGTTTATATAAGAATTATTATCGACAAAGGATTTCCACCGAGCGTAAAAACGTGACTCTTTGGTCAAAACGATGCTCGTCGCGTCCCTAAAAATAATTATGTAAACTAAAACTAAACGCAAGCTTAAATAATCGATAAATTTCGATCAGCTTACTCATTAGGCTGTACAATTCTTGATGCCTGATCGACCGAATGTTCCAGTCTCTTTCTGAGGACATCTGAAGCATTAGTTTAAACTAGATTTAAAATAAAAACAAATGTCATATGATAAGAAATCAATATCAATTGCAATAAAATAAAACGAAGCTTATGGACAAAAAATTTTAAAAAATAAATAGAAAAAAATGAAAAATTCCGTCTTAAAATCCGTCAAATTGAACCCCAACAAATGAAATTTAGTAAGCAAACAAACAAGATAAAAAATGAATAAAAATAATAATAAATTGATAACCGGGCTTTTTGTACAATCGAGCGTCGGCTAAGGTAATGTCGTCGATTTCTTGTTTAACCGTTTTCATCCCCTTAAACAATATTTAAGTATGTATGCATTTTTTAAATTTTAGCATATCAATGCAAAGTTTTTAATGATTTAAATCAAGCACTGAATATAAAATTAGTCAACGTAGAAAATAAAAATAAAGAAAAAATATTATAAAAAGTAAATAACAAATTATTGAAAAAAGAAAATAAAATAATAAAAAATGAATATCAAGTAAAATAATTAAGGCAAAGTAATAATTCATTAACTAATTTGATGAATAAACATAATTTATAATTGGTTCAATTTAATAAGTACCAAAGAAAAATGCTCCGATGGAACAAAAAAGATGAATATACTTGGAATTGTGGATTATTAAGGATGTAAAAGGAGGGGACTAGGAAAAAGCTACCTAAAGTCGCAAAATCTGCTAAAAATCACACTTTATCTAAGCAACGCAAAAAATCGAAGTATATTCTGCGGCCAACACATTAAAATAAATATTTAACCATAAAAATGATTGAAAAAGCAGCACGTTAGCTATGCAGTAGCTATGGGAAAAGATATTGAGTAAAACAGTAGGAAACGCGTAAGTTGACTTGAAACAGACTAAATGTAGGTACACTAGCATGCCCGTAATGATTGTGTGCACTAATCAATCGGCCCCTGCTTTGCTTGCTATAATGCTCATAACAAAATAAAACAACGTTAAATAAAATACCCTTAGTTTTCTATCAATCACGATACGAAGCTAGTCAGCGTTGCTACTTGCCAGCAACTTAAAAAAGTAAACATTATAGATTTCAATTATACACCCTTATCTGAAACTTTGAAAATTATTTAAAAAAAGACACTTTCTTAGAGACCGCAGAATATACTTCGATTTTTTGCGCTGCTTAAAAAAAGTGTAGTTTTTATCGGATTTTGCGACTTTAGGTAGCTTTTTCCTAGTCCCCTCCTTTTACATCCTTAATAATCCACAATTCGAAGTATATTCATCTTTTTTGTTTTATCGGAGCATTTTTCTCTGCTAGTACCCTACTTTTGATTAGCATCATTTGAGTACACCAGTCAGTGAACACATACAGTGGCATGCCACAATAGTGACAGCAGTCCGAAAACGCGGAAAACAATATTGTTCTCAACATCAGCATTATCCTTTTTGAACAGGACAACCTTACATTATTTATACATTTCGAAGTTTTTCAGCATAAACGTTACGCAAATATAAAGTGTAAGGAACACTAACGCTCAGATTTGAAAGTAAAATAAATTTGTAGTATAAACTGCATATCAAAAACAAATGAATAGTGCAAACTTGACACAACTACTAGGTGTAGAGGAAACTAGCAGTCAGATTCCCAATTCTGATGTTACGTAGAACATTTTGAAAAAATTAAGCTTCTGCAAGGCTCTAGAACTAAAGTTAATGTGCAGTGTAAACTTTACACAACCACAGTGTAAAGAAGATTATAGTCGGATTCGTAATTCTAATATTACTCTGATATTACGATTAGGATTCATGAAAAAATTGAATCTCCACAATAACCCGAGAACAAATAAACATCAGTTGTAAACTACTTTACACCACTGTTGAGTGTAAGCAAACGCGCTCAACTGGCGTCTCACATTTGATTCCTGGTATATTTTAAGACTTTAGAAAAAAATCAAGCTTCTGCAAGGCTCTAAAATTAAAATTAATAGGCAGTGTAAACTTTACACAACCACAGAGTATAAAGAAAACTTCAGTCGGATTCGTAATTCTGATATTACTCTGATATTACGATCAACATTTATGAACAAATTAAGTCTCCACAATGGCCCGAGGACAAATAATTATCAGATGTAAACCACTTAACACCACTGTTCAGTGCGAACAAACTGGCGTATTACATTTGGTTTCTGGTTCATTTTTAGACTTGAGATTATGTCCAGACTCATTACCCAGAACTTGGCAGAAAAAAACAAGACAGAAACACGTTTAACTCCCCAATTTTTTTGACTTTACAACTCCCGAAAAAGCTAAATATTGATGTAAACAAATGCAATTCGCTGTGACGCGTACCCCTTAGAAAGTACTTTATTTTTATCCTATTCGACCTCTCCCGACTTCTGAACAGAGAAAGTGGCGAACAAAAAAATGGACAAACACGTATTTTCCACTGTCCACCACATAGTAAACTTTAAAAATCGATTGTTGTACGTTTGTATGTGCCAAACTTATCTTCCGCAAAACATTTGATATGATTTACCAATCAAAATTCGAAAATAAACCTTTTTTAGCCCATTTCACACCTCAGATTTCGATCTTTACACCCCAATAAACATCTCAATATTACGTTTTATTGAACGCGGCTTGCTCCGACGTGTAGCCCTTAGAATTAACTTTATTTATATTTTATTCAATTCATCCCAACTCATAACCGAAAAAGTTGGCAGAGAAATCTTAGACAAAATCTATTTTTTACTCATCCACTGATGTGTTAAGTTTAAACCTCTGATACTAACTGCGTTTTGATTGTAGAAAAGTTTGCTGATGAGCACGAGATAGCCTTTGATCCGTAGTATATTTCTGTCAGGAAAAATTTTTAAAACTCATAATCGGAGTTGTTGGCAGACATAAACAAGTCGAAAACTCGACCGAAATGTGTCTTTTCACCCCCACATGCTCGCACTCTTCACACTCCCATTCTAGAACTATGGCAAAATTAAAAAAAGAGAGTGTCATCTGCAAAATTCTTTCCGCTGCAAATCTATGCCATTAAATTGTTTGAAGAGTCAATACTGAGTTGCCCACAAGCCCGGCAAAAACCCCCAAAATTCGTTGTATGTTATAACGTTACGCCAAAACTTTACACCTTCTTTACACAGTCAGTTTTGAGTGTAAAGAAAAACAAAAAACAGGCAGCGAATTTTTTTATCTTTCTTTTAAAAATCCACACCTACCAGATGTGTCCCGTTATAGCTGTAGGGGGTGCACAGATGCTGGGGTACCAAAGTATATTATAGGTACGAGCTAACGCGCTACCTATGATTAAATACTGACCCTAAAATAAAATAGTAAAGATAAATTTGGAGTTTTACAAAACGATAAATGAAGAAGCCAGCGGATTACTTAACCTAAATAGATGAATAAAAAAATGAAGTGCATGATTTTTCCAAAAGAATTTAAAAATGAAAAAAGTCAGTATTCAGTAGATTTGAACCCATTATTCTTTTTTAAATCCACATGCGAGAACGGATACGTCAGCCACTTGCACAAACTCAACATATCGGCAGATTTCAATACTTAGTCACTCATGATTTCGCTGTATTGTGGACAAGATAAAAATCTGAAATCATTTCCCTACTTTCAAACAACATCCTATACTTATTACGCTGCAGGTTTTTTAACATGGCGACATATAGGAACATATGATTAGATGCCTGTCTATCAACACAATGCACGTTAGCTGCGTCTCGCAGCGAAGATTTTAGCTTGATTATAATATGTTGAAAAATATTCATTATTCTGCTGAAGTTTAAGAATAGTGCATTCATCATAATAAAAATAATTATTCATTAAAGACAAGTCAAAAACCTCTGAAATAAGAAAAATCTGATCAAACAATATGCAGTACGGAATTATCTATCGGCATTAGAAAATAGATGTATAATTCAAAGTACACCTCTTCATACCTCAACAACACTGACTGTAGAAAAGTTTAAAGGTCAGATTCGTTATTCTGACCTTACAAAGAACATTTTTAAATATTCATCATCCACGACGCTCTGAGCGAAAAAACTTTTTTCAGTGTAAAGTTTACACCTGCACTAATAACGCAATATTGATTGTAAAGAAACAAAATAAATTTTGACGCGTAGCGCTTAGGACGAGGCACATTTTAAAGATAATTGCCACGTTCTGTCTACTAAGCGGACCGCCTCTAAATTAGGGAATATTACTTTTTCGAAAAAAATAAAAAAGACCCCCTAGATTTTATAACTGTCTACCTTTTGAAACCAATCAGACTGCATAGAATGTAAAACTGAGACAGATATGCTTCTGCACTTGAAAACAGTACAAAACCGTCTACTTTACACTCCTGTGCAACAACTAATGAGGTAAAGAAATTTTAAGACCAGATTCGTTTTAAATTGGCTCTCCGCTGATCATTCGAATTTTCGGTATAAACTTTACACACTCACGACTAGCTCGGTATTGAGTGTAAACAAGAAGAAAAAATGAAAGTCCTAAGTTTTTTATTATCTACCTTTATAAAAAACCGCACCTCCCAGATGTGTGCCGTTATAGCTGTGAGGGGGGCAATGTTGGGGGTACCCATGTATATTATAGGCACGCGCTAACGCGCTACCTATGATTTGTAGCAATAATATTCCAAGAAATAACAAGGTGGTAAAGTGATTATCTTGAAGTTTTGATATATTAAGTAATGAGAATAACTTCAATTTGAATAGGTAAAAAATAAAGAGAACTAACAAAAATATTGGCAAAAACATTTCCAGGTTATTTCTGCAATGCAGCATTAACATATGCATTAAAAATATAGAAACGCAGACTAATTAAAAAGCGATTTTTCGCGGAGCAACGATTAAAATAGGAAAATTACATCATTCATATTAAATAAAATTTTTGAATAATTCAATTAATTGAAAAAATAAAAACAATAAAAATTGATTAAAATTTCATAATTTTTCAAATTATTGAAAAAATCAAAAAAATTAAAATTAACTGATATAATGAAATTAATTAATTAAATTAGTAATAAATTATTAAATAATTAATCAAAAATTATTGATTTATGAATAACCTCGGCCACAGTCTTATAGGCGGGGTTCGAGCTGAGAACTTCGGCCGATTTTGACAAAGTTTCGGCGGCATCCCGGGCCGTTTTGGCCACTTCTTCACCGACTCGAACCGTTTTTTGACCAAAATCCGTTTTTTTGGCATCGTCGATCGTCTTAAAAGTCAAAAAATTAAAAATGTAAATAAATAATTTGCAACAAAAATCCGGAAATTTAAAAAATTAGTTATAAAATCCACAAAAAATAAAGAAAAACTTATAATTAGAATCAAAAAAAATTTAGTCCTAAAAAATATTATAATAAAATTCAATTGCGATAAAATAGATCAAATTATTTAAAATTAGATGTGAAAAACCAAAAAGATGAACAAGTTGCTTAGATTTTTTATGATAATTTTTAATAAAAATTTATTATCTATTCTCATCGTTTATTTATTTTAACGTCACAATTCATTATTAAATTCTAATTTTTTATCATTACTTCGATTATAATTACATAATTTTAGCAACAATGATGATTTTTATTGGATTCACACCTGGGCAATACCTCGTTTCCGCCGGTCCAGAGGACAGTGAGAACCAAAAATCGGACGGGGAGAAGGGGTCATTCAAACGGAGATATGTTTTGTAGATGGAGAAAAATTTTTTGCGGAATACCTACTGAGGAGACAAAAGAAGTTAATATGTAAATACAAATAAAGAAGAGGAAATACGTCAGTAAAGAGAAAACATCATGCATTTGACCACTTTTTGAAGCCGTGCAATCATCTTTTGGTATAGGTCCACCGCTTTTAAAATTGGACCACTACTATTGAAGCCGGACAACAACTTTTTGGAGCTGGATTTTTAAGCCGGACGACCAGTTTTAGAACAATACGACCACTTTTTGGAGCAGGAAAACCGCTTTATGAAACAGGACCACCCTTTTAGGAGTAGGACTAACATTCTTGGGGCAAGGGCGGGGGTTTCACCCCATAGAAAAATTTACACCCATCCCCCACAAGAAATTTTTCGCTCCTTCCCCAGAATTCGCGATTTTGTTGAAAGTTTCCGAAAATTCGTAGAAAAGGTGCGGTTTTAAGTGTTTACAGCCATCTATTTGCTCGTTGATTTTTTTCGGGATTTTTCTAAAAAATGTTTTTGACGCCTATCCAGCATTTTTGAGCCTCTGAAAAGGCAGTTTATAATTTAGAGCCCGCCCTCCAGATTTCCATGCTGTGCAGGTCTTATAGCTTGACCATCTCTATTGAGAGCAGGATCACACTTAATGACTAAAGATTGTGAATTTGAATCATACATGGACAAAGGCCGGTCTTCCCATTGATACCGGCTGCCCAATTATTTGGTTGGTTGTCCTTGTACTGAATGGTTGCTTGGTTGGTTGAATGGTTACTTGGTTGATCGATTGGTTGCTTATTGGTTAATTGATTAATTATTGATTGCTTGACTGCTTATTGGTTGGTTAGTCATTGATTAATTGGTTGATCAGCTGATTTTCAAATGGTTTTCACGTATTTTCCTGGATTCACATTCCGTTTTCTAGTTGATCGACTGGTTTAAGAGTCATATTTGTGAATTTTAATCATTTTTCTTCTATTTGATCAGAATTTCTAAAATTTCCATTGATACCGGCAGCTCTTCCCATTGATACCGACCCGGTTCCCATTGATACCGGGTTAAATAAAGTTGCACGGTTTATCTATGTATGCTTTGAATCGACGTACATTAATTGACTAACCCATTATTAAAGTCAAACAACCTCTCCTTAAAACCAGCCAACTTATTTTCAGACCGTCTAACCTCTTTTTTGTAACCAGTCAACCTGTTTTTCGGACCGGACAACCCTTTTTGAAAACGATAAATTTCGAATTAATTTTGAAAGCAATTAACCACTTCACTCTTTAGGAATCAATTCCTAAAAATAATTAATAATGTAACTAAAAATAAACACACATAATCATGGAGGAGGGGCGTTTGGAGGGTTTTCACCCCAACTCGAGAATGTTTCTCGCTTCCTCCCCCAGAATTTGCTATTTTCCTAAAACTCCTAAAATTCCTATAAAAAAAGATGATGTTTTAGGTGTTTTTAGTCATCTATTTTTTCAAAAGTGTCAAATTTTCGGCACTTCGCGCCTTGGTTTTTTTTCATTCGGCAAATATTGATGTACAAAGACTTTCCGGGACTGTCTTTATGCATGTGCAAAAATTTTCGGGAAGATGAAAACTGTAATGAAAAGGTAAAAAATGTTCGGTGTGTCGCGCGGATAAGAGTCGTTGTATATTCTGTTACATCTTTATAATGGTAGAATTCACACATACTTACCGGGGGTATGAGGGTATCCTCCCTACTAGGGATGCCACGGGTACCCGAACCCGAATACTCTGGTGCCCGAACAAAATTCAGGACTCGAACCCGAATAAATTGAACTTAACTACCCGATCCCGAATGAATTTATTTTGATTACCCGAACCCGAAGGCTTATGTTTTTACAATTCATTCGGGTTTATTCGGGTGTTTTTAAGCGCGAAAACCTCACAATTTTATGACGAAACGACAGAAATTTTCAATGCTTCGCGCCAGTTTTTCCCCCTCAATCTTCCCACGTTAATTTTGTATCTCTTTTTTCATAAAATGATTGTCAAATGAAATTTCGCTTTAAAAACGGCTTCGTTATCCATTGGTGCAATTTGTTTCTATCAAGTTAAGCTTCACAAATGGCAGCTTTTTGGCCAGTGAGCAAGCGATTTATTCACACAGGATAAACTGAGCAAACTTTGCAGTGGGAATTATGATTGGCTTTAATCTCAAAATGATCCTAGGCACTGCTTTGGCAGTATTTTGGTACGTACAAATAGATAGACATACTCGCGGGGGTGGGGACAACCCCCTTAGCCCAAAAATAATTTTGGAAAGGTAAGATGATGCATGGGAAATAATGAAAATTGGCGTCTTTCTATCGAAAAATCTCAAAATTTTCGGCGCTTCGCGCCGTAGATTTTTATTTTCTATAAGTCTGGCTCGAGCGCGGCCAAACAAATGTGATTTTTAATAGCCTATTGAGAGAAAATAAACTTTTTTAAAAGTTAGAATTTTATGAGCTCAATGGAAAGAGCATGTAAATTAATAAAATCTTTCCTTCAGTTTAATAATATCCCAAAATATATGGTCACCAATTTATGGATCTTCCAGCTACCCCACCTTAAGAAAATTCTGCATTCGCCCGTGCACTTATATGTTTTAGGAAATAAATTAAATTAAGGCAGCTAGTAAAAGTTAAACAATTGCCTGAAAAATATAATTTTGTTAAGAATATACGTAAAATATACCGCTGAATGAGAAAGACGATTGATGCGACACGCGAACAATGAAAGATAGATAGCGCAGAGTATTCAAGTCAAAGTGGGACGCGCAGTTCAAGCAAGATGTGTAAATTATTTTCTATGAGTTTTGCAGTTTTACCTTATTCGTCTCTACAAAACCTCAAGGCTTTGTCTCAGAAGATGAGAATGACAAAATTGTTTCACGCTTTGGCGAATTAAATCTTCTGATTTCTAAAGTATTTGTCATCGAAAGCTCAAATTCAAACTGAAAAAGCTAAAGATATGGAAAAATTTTCAAGTGCTCCGCGCTGTATTGACAAATTATTGCTTATTTATTGTCAGAGACGGAGAAATAGCTAAATTGCACAATAAAAGTCGTAAAAAAGTTTTGGCATCCAAAACAAATAGGAGACACACGCCATAGTTGCAAAGGACGGATGGTTTGCGGGGTCAGTTCAGCCTGGACGTCGTATGGAAGGGAAAGACCTAGAATTTCAGGCTTTATTTACCTTCAATGGCCCCAAAATGTGGAATAAACAATAGAGCACGAAAGCTACTTTTCCACTGCTCAAGGATATTTTTTTGCTCAATTTTCCTCATATTTTGGGCTTCTTGTCCTCATAAAATTATATATTTTCTCTTACTGATGTTCAACAAAAGACCGCACAAGCCCCCATATAGACGCCTAGTAGGCGCGGAACAGCTGTGTAAAATTGAATACGACATTGTAACACGAAGGTGCACTAAAACCAAAGAAATACACTATTACATTTATTAGTTTATTATGCGTATATGTTTACTGAACTAACCGAACCCGAATTCGAATACACCGAAATTCACTACCCGTTGCATCCCTACCCCCTACCACAACTTTTGAAAGGCATACCCCCTCAAGCCATTTGCGGGCCGCAACCTATTGTTGCAATTATGAAAAAGCGCCAAGGGATACCCATCAGTATAACCTGAAGTATTTTTCGAGTAATACTTTGTCCATTCATTCTTCAGACACTTCTTTGTCCAATATTTTGTGCATATTTGATAGTCCAAGTCATTACAACGTTTTTACTATCATTTGTTTCCATACAAACTTAATCACGAATATTCAGGAAAAGTAAAGTACGACGAATTAAAGCAGTTTTACGGGTTGTGATGGGGGGGGGGTAAGGGACAACGAAAATATCTAAAAAATCAACATAAACTCATTATTTTAGCGCCATAATTAGCTAAAAACATTAATCATTTACCCCATCCCTCCTAAAAAAACTCGGTCTACCCCCTCCCAAAACTTTTGACCGTGTGCATATATAACAGAATTTGAATTTAGAACGGAAGAAGGTTAACTTCCGTTTTGAAACAACTTTTACTATTATTTGTCGTCAGAAACCCAAAAATTGGCTAAGATACACTACCTACTAACGGTCGAAAAACCCTATTTTGTCAGACTGAAAGCGCCGCTGTACCATATTATAATACCCAAAAATTAATGTTGTACATTACATGTACAAAGGATGTTCTACAAAAAACACCCGTAGACTTGACTATATTATGTTCAATTTAATCAAATTTTTCTGGTACTGTTTCGAAATTTTTTGATGTTCTTACGCTGTGAAAAGATGGAGCATCGTCAGAAACGCCGAATAATGATGTTTTTGACGCGAATCCACTTTTTGAGCCAGATTAAAGGCACTTTGAAATTTCACCCCCTCCCCCAGAATTCCTGTGCTTATAGTTTAGAAGGGCGGAGACATCGAAATTTTCCGGTTACAATGTTATTTCCGTTTATAAAGCTCCAGCATTAAGTTCGAAAAGCTTAAGTCAGTCGAATTATTTCCAAGTATCGCACTAATTTAATAATTTATAAATTGTCCGTTCGTTGATGACGTTTAAACATGACTTGAATATCGCGATATAGACGAAAAAATGTTTCGTACCAGTTTAAAAATTTTCTGTTTTGTTTGTTTTACAAAGTCTTAGAAAATTATTAGCAGACGGACGATGAAGAATGACGGAATCTTTTGGCGTTTCACGCCTGTTAAGTTATCTCGAAGTATTTGTCATCAAAAATGTTGCAAATTCTGCGTGGAAACAGTGGAAAAAAACCAAAGTTTTGTGGAGTTTCGCGCCGTATTAATAAAACATGTTTTTTTGTACGAGACAAAGCTGATAAAATTCGGACGAGAATTTTCGAAATCATGTTCGAAAAAGTCTACAAAGACTTCTTGAAGAAAATGTTAGTAATTTCGGCCAAGCGCGGATTAGGTGGGGGGCGGTTCCCCCGTCGTCAAAAACAGTTGGGCGCAATTGGTAATATTCTTATTTTCGGACGATTTCAGCCATTTTTTAACATTATTTTTCAGATTTTTCCGGCGCTCCGCGCCATGTAGTACTCATTAATGAGATTTACTGAATTTCTCTAGCGCTGTAAAAAGTTCATTTTACGACAGAAGCGTAGTTTATATACGGAATACGGATCTTTTAGTTCTCGCAATGATTTCTAGCTTATTTTTTGGTGCTTTGTGTCGATTTTAGCACTAAATTTGTGCCTTTTTCGTAAGAAACATTCGAAAATCTCCAACTTTTTGCGGGTCACAAATGATTCAATCAATCGAGATACGGCGAAAAACCGCTACTTTCAGCATAATGGACGGATATTTTGGACAGTTTTTGACACTTTTAGGAAAATTTGAGATTCCGCCTTCGCCTCTCAGAGAATCCTGTATCCGCCACTGATTTCAGCGCTCTTTTAGTGTTTTCGGCGCACTTTATCAGTGGATTTAAAGAGGCGGAGCGGGTTGCGGCCGCCCCTCTGTCGGCTCGAGATAGTTGATGACATAAAGCCGGATATATGTTTTCTATTGACTTTTAGCCATAGTCCGTCACAACTTTAGAGTTTTTTCAAAAATTACTTTTGAATGTCATTTACTATTTTTCAAGGTAAGAGTAGCTGTCGATCCAGATCGACAAATTCCCTTCTGATGCTAAAAATTTGGAACATTTTTTAAAATATTCGGAAGTTTTCTATGCAAAACGCACAAAAATAAGGAAAGACGCAAAAAAATGCTAAGAACGCAAAACGTTTCGCGCCTGCTTCTAATTCGTTTACTTTCTTAGCAGGTTTAAAGCCGTATTTTTGTAGTTTTCATGAATTTTTAGCATAAATTCTGAAAGATTTCTCCGCTTCGCGTGAAGTGCTTCGATACGCTTAGCTCCGAGTGCAAAAACAGAAAATTGCGAAATGCTAAATTTCATTAATTTGCCGGCGCCGGGTTTTATTTCAAGTTTTAGTTAAAGAAAGTAAGCTTTTTGACACAAAATTGCTTAAAATTGTAAGTTTTTGAAAGTTTTCGCGCCAAAAATCATTTTTAACACCGAAAGAGACTATGTAAAACGGGATAAAATCTGTTACGCCCCTGAATAGAGGATTCGTAGACCTATTTCTGACTGCTTTGGAAAAAGTTGGAGTAACGCCCCTTTGCGAAAATCCCGAATTCGCCATTGTGAAAGATATGCCTAAAACGTACGTCTTTAGGAACTTCCGAATAAATCTATAGCAAGGTAACATATATGTATAAAAGCGTAGGAAAATTGCATCGTTTTATAGGAAAATCTCAACATTTTCGGCGCTCTGCGCCGTGAATGCATTATTTTTAGTCTTGTAGTTCCTTCGCGCTTGACAAAAGGTCAGCCACTTGAGTCCGGTTATGCTCGTAGGATAGCGAAATTACCTATTCCGCAAAACAATAGAGGAAATCCTGTTTATCATAGTAGTGCGTAAGTTCTGATAATTCTGATCAATGTAATTTCGAAGAACTAAGACACGATCAGGGGCGGATTTAGGGGGTGGCCCAAAATAGTGCGCAAAATTAAGCATTTTGAGCGATTTTTAGCGATTTTCGGGTTAAAACGGCTAATTTTTCGGCCCAAAACAGGGTTCGCCGCCCCCCCTTAGGGATACCGCCCCCCCTCAGGAAAATTCTGGATCCGCCACTGGACACGATTATCATTAATCCAAGGTATTTGAAGAGATAAAAAAATTTAAAAATGTTTCTTTGATTTTTAGCTTTCTTTTTGATTTAGAATTTCCGAATTTGCCGACGCTTCGCGTCGGATCGGGCTTTACAGTGTAAGCCACCTCGCCTTTTTTATAGAATTATGATTTTACAAAATAATCACATTCCTAATTTATAATTCAAAATCTTCGGATTTCGTGCATATGTATTTGGACCATTTGCTATCAGTTTAAAAATGATGTCATACACGGCTTTTGGCAAGTATAATACATAATTTTAACGTTTTTTATCCAGGTTCTCAGACTAAAAATCTAAAGAGGACTGATGTTTTGCACCAAATGTGCTCCTGGCTTGTTAGCGCAGGACAGACGAAATTTTATCGAAAATTGTCCTATTTTTATAAAGCACTTTACGTTACTTTTAACTAAAATTTCATGTTTTTTCGGCGCATGCTGGATCCACTTTTATATAAATGACATATATGCGTAGTAGCAATGTTTACGCTTTAATAAGCTTCTAGAGCTTGTTAGGGTTATATCTTTAACACGTCGGTCCTATTTCCTTCCACGCACGACCGACGTGTTAAACATATAAGCCTTAACAAGCTCTATCATCCTATGGAGCATATTAAAACGTAAACATTCGTGGCGAGCACTGTACGATATACTTTTGTAAGGTGGAAGGATAATGATCAATGTATAAAACGGAAAAATGCATTATCGATACAAATGATACAAAATCGGAAGGTATTGAAAACATGGTCGAAAAATTGATTTGCTTTAGCGAAATACACCTCCAAAAATCACCTTAGGGCGGGAACAACCACCATCGTTTTCTCTAAAAGTTGGACGGGCAGAACCTGCGACCATTGCCCATGTATGATTGGATTTGTTTTGATAACAAAACTATGTCAATAAGGAATAGGAGCACAAATTCGTGAACGACAGAAATCAATGGGACTCGAATAGAAATAAAAATGTTGGAGTTAAACAATTTCAAAATGAAAAATTTGAAATTATAAATGAAAAATAATCATTAATTATTAATTAATTAAGAATAAAATCGAAACAATTCATTAACTTTGAAAGAAATTAGTAATTAAAAAAATAAATTTAAAAATTTTTTTAAATAAAAAAAATTTATTAAAAAGTTTTAAAAAAAATAAAAAAATAAATATATCGTAAATAAACGAAATCACAGATAAAATAAATACAAAACAAATTGATTAATTAATAAAAAATTAGGTAGGTACCTTCGATATTTGTTGTCTAAGTTCGTCCAGTTTTTCTTTGAGAATCTGCGAACTTTTTAGCGTTTCTTGCTCGACTAGTTGCTGCACAAGGAAATAATACATTGGAAATAAGCCTAAGTATAAGCCTAAGACTAGCAAAAGATAAATAAAATTAAAATAAATTTATTAATTTTGCAGTCGACTTATATAACATGACGTAATTGACGAATAATATTCAATCTTAAATGCATTTTGAAATTTTATATTAAATTTAAAATTTAAATTCGAATATGCTTAAATTTAAAATCTTTGCTTACGTATTTTTCGCGCGCTTTTTGAAGCGCTTCGGATTGTTCGAGGCGTTCGGTTTCGGCCTTTAGCTTCTTCAAATTCTCCTAAAATAAAACAAAAATCAAGACTCAGAACGAAAATATAAAAAAATCTTAAGAGTAAGACTTCAACAAGCAAGGAACCCAATACTAAAAAGCAGGCTTATGGTTTTAAAAATTAAATACACTATAAAAATTAGAACATAAGTCCGAAAAAAATTTGAACATAGCGAATTAGCTTTATATTATATTACAAACATACATGTAAGAGGGAAATGAGGGCGATACCCCACCCAAAGTTGGTTGTCCACATCCCCAAAGCCAAAAATTTTTGACTTCCCGCCATTTTTGGAAAAAATTGAATTTTTTGGCCGTTTTAGGCGATTTTTAGCCAAAAAATTAAGATCATTAACCCCTCCCCCGTAAAAATAGTCGGCAACCCCCTCCCGAAATTTCAAGCCCTTACATATATCATTACAAACGAACTACTTAATTTTATATTATGATTTATTAATATTGTAAAAAAATTAATCAATAAATAAATGAATAAATAAATGAGAATCTAATTTATAAAAACGTCAAAAAAGTCTAGAGACTGAATGCTGAAAATTTAGAAAAATATACAAATTCTCAAAAAAGCACCTCCAAATCTTTGTTCTTCTGCATCTCTTCTTTGATGTTATCGACTAGGTTGCCGAGAAATCCTTTACGCTGCGAACTGTATCTACGCATCTGAAAGCGAAGTAATTAAAACATAACAATAATTATAAAAATCATAAAAATCTAAATCCTGAATTATTAACAATACGTAATACATGCGAAAACATTAAATTTGAGTGCCATTGATAAAGATGTACAGCGATGGTCGGTCTGTGATTTTTTGAACCAAAAAGGCCACAAAGCTGGTTAAATCCTAGAATATCATAATAAATATGTTGATCCGCAGTTTCCGGTCAATTTAAAGTAATTTTACAAAGAAAAATTTTATTCTTATCCATTTTTGGTCTTTATTTTTGCCTTATTTTGCCCAGAAGATTTTCCATTTTTCTAAAAGTAGAAAGGTAAGTTTCCTAAACGAATAGCAAGGGCGAAACACTTCAAATCTGTGAGATAGGATAACCGACTTCAAAATTCGATACACTACACAATACATGTAAAAGAGAGATGGGGATCATACCAAACCAAAATTTGTCGCTTCCTTTATCCCGATCTCCTCAAATAAAGAGAATTTCTACCCCTTTCCAGACTTTTAGGTTAAAGCTTGCGTCCTAAGCTAGTTTGACGCGCTCTTTTGTCAAGTTGGCCAAAACCCATTTCATTTGTCCTCTTCCGAAAATAGTCGACTACATACATGTAACAATGGGAATGGAGGATCCGCACACCCAAAGTCGGGCATTCCCCCACGCCCCCAAGCCAAAAAGTTTTTACCCCCCATTTTCGAAAAAAATGGAATTTTTCGGTAATTTTTTTGGCGCTTCTTAAGCCATTAAATCTTCTCCCTCCAAATATCGAGCCGTTACATGTATGGTCGACTACCATATATACATGATTTAGCCAAAAGCGGATCTAGGATTTCCTTAAAGGGGACGGGTACCCCAACTTTATGTATGTCACACATGCACACTAGGGGTATGGGGGTATCCCCTACCACAACTTTTGGAAGGCATACCCCCTTCAGGCCGTTCTGGGACCAAACCTGTTGCTCGAACCTTGTCCAATAAATTCTTCCAGATGATTTTCTTCCATTATTTTGTATATTGATCTTGCAGGTCATTTAATCGCCCTTATCGCTACCGTTTTCATGCAAATTTAAATATCAATATTCATGAAAAATGAAATAAAACGAATAAAGTATCAAAATTTGTCGAAATTTAACATTAAATAGGTTAAGAATTACTCAATCCCCAAAAGGAATCTCGGTTTATTCCCTCCCAAACTTCTGACCGTGTGCATGTATGATGTATGTCTTTATTTTTTCCTCATTTTTTCTTTCTTTTTCATAAATAGGTCCCAATAATCCGCCATTTACGGGCAGAATAGCGTTTTTTCGCCGTTGTCTATTAATCAAAATGATTTCTGATGCAAAAATTTCCGCAGAAATTTCAGAATTTTCTGCAATTTTATGCAAAAAAAGTGCCTTACAGATCTACGTTCACAGCTTAAGCTGAAATTGGTTGAATTCCAGACGTGTGCTTTAGGAGCAAAGCCTATTAAAGTGATTAACGAGAAGACAGCAAAAGTTTTAGAATTTGCATTAAAAAATGGAAGAAAACTACAAAAAATGGATTACAGGCCGCCAAGAAAGTGACTAAATGTAATGAACAGATTTATCCAGCGCAGAAGCGCCGGAAAATCTTGAGAAATTAATATTATTATTACATCAATTATTTAATATTATTTATTATTATTATTATTATTATTTAAATTTATTATTATTATTATTATTAATTATTATTAAATTATTATTATTATATTATATTATTATTATTATTATCAATTAATATTCAATTATCATCAATTATTATGTCACCAGGGAAAGTTTAGTGGGGCATCCACCTTTATCTCCCGTAAAAGCATTTTACTCCGCAGAGAATATTTCATTTCCCTGAAATATTGATTCTCAAAAAAACGAAAAAAGGTTCTGTATTAAGCGTGCTCATCATATTCATTAAAAAACACCACTCTTTAAATACAAATATCCTGAAAAACTTTAATGTTCATAAAAATTTAAGCTTTCCAAGTCTCAAAATTCCGGCTCATTCAGAGAAAAGCCGAATTTTGCGAAAAGAGCTATTTTAATTTTTTGAAAAAATTTGATTTATCCAAGAGCTCTTCGCTACAATTCACATAAATTACATACCGGTATAAAGTCGGTTAATGCACGACTTGTACACTGCACATCCCCCAGCGCAGAATCAGCGATACTTGCAGCTAGCAACTTAGAGCAACGCCCACGCATCGATCGATAAATAATGTTATACATGCTAGCAGACCCTAATAACAATATGAAATAATTTATTTATTTTATTTATCAAGTACGTAATTAAATAATAATGATTAATAAATTATGTACAAATGAAACGTGAGGCAATATAAGCAAATGATCAACTATGAATTTAATATTCCGCAAATTTATTACAAGAACGGGGGCACAAAATGAACAAATCGGATCGTACATGTATAAAAAGGCTCAAAATTTTAGGTGGAGAACTCGGCTATTTTTAGGGAGGGAGTGAATGATCTCTCCAATTTTTGGCCAAAAACGCCAAAAAACGGCCAAAAAATTCAATTTTTTCCAAAAATTGTGTAGTCGAAAAATTTCTGACTTCGGTGGATGGAGGACGACCGACTTTGAGTGGGAATCCCCTCATCCCATTGTTACATGTATGATTCAGATACACTCTACGGTTCACTCAAATAAGATAATCATCGGTCATCACTTTTTATGCGAATGTCCTACACATGTAAACATTCTCATGTTTTAACGTTTCTTACAACGCTTCATTGTTCACTAGCTTTCAAGTAGAAAGCAACTTGAACATAGAATACAAATTATAAGCCTATCGAAAAAGGTTTGAGGGAAAGCTAGGTACAAAAACGCAGAAACTCACACAACAAATTAGTTAACTGAATGGCGGGCATTAATTCTAGGTTGTGATAACTTCTATAATACCAGTAAAAGCACGAAAATGTTTTTAAATGCAAAACTAAGCAAAACCTAGACCGCTTTTGTTACCCTGTAACTTTACAGCGTTCCTTGACAGCTGGGTGAAATAATTGAAGTAATTAAAGCTTCAATCAAAAGTCACACGTTTTGACAACGGTTTGCAAATTAAAAGCGTTGATCATTGATTATGAATAGGATAACCAAAGGAAAAGTGTATTTGTTTCACATAGGCTAAACTAATCATAATAAAAATAAATTAATTAATAAATATTGCATTACAAAAATTTCCACAATGGGAATAAAGCAGTGATCGTACGGGGACCCCGACCCCGAAAAACCCCGGCCTAAACCCCGACCCCGACCGGGGGCATGATTTTTCGAGTCGGGGTTGGACCTTTTTTCGGGGTTGAAATTAGAGTTGTGCCGGGGCCAGGCCCCGGCCGGGCTAGGCTGGCCCCGGCACCGGGGCCGGGGCCAATGTTAGAGTCGATTATAATGTAGAAACTTGATAATGTTTTGGGGCAGATTTACCTTCAAACTCAATTTCAAGCAAACCACAGATCTTGCTAATTCAAATCTTTATTTCACTATGTCAGATTGGTGCAAACTTCTAGCTAATAATCAAAATTGACATATTTCAAATTGCAATTCATATAGACGAGCATTTCCAGCTTGCTTGGTAGCGAGACAGCTACGTCTATCAGAACAAATAGAATAATAAGCCTAAAAAAAGTGCAAAGTAAAGCACATTGAGAAACGCATCCAAGTCAGAGGAGTTAAATCCATACATGGGCAGCTCAAAAATTCTATGGGGTGCAAAATTTTTCAAAGTCAAAAAGTGCCTGATAATATAAGGTAGAGCGAAAAAAACACAGTTTTCTCGCGTTTCTCAATGAGAGCTATCCATTAGCATCAAAAACCGCAGAAAAACAGAAAAAATTCTGAAAATCAAATTCTGGGGGGTCTAGCGGATTTTTTTGGGGGGGGGAGAATAAGAATTCTGGGCGTCCAGATCCCCCGATGCCCATGTTCTGTTATATCTT
This sequence comes from Mermis nigrescens, assembly GCA_036768485.1. Taxonomy (NCBI): domain Eukaryota; kingdom Metazoa; phylum Nematoda; class Enoplea; order Mermithida; family Mermithidae; genus Mermis; species Mermis nigrescens. The sequence goes on from JAVLUZ010000056.1 coordinate 2,465,504, forward strand.
GTAATCCCAACAAATATTAACGCTTGACGTGCATATCTACAAGCAAGAATATATGCATAGGTACATATAAGGGGTAGGGCAGGGTCGTACTATAAGCATGGTAAAGCACGCTATTATTGGCCCCGGCCAGGCCCCGCCCCCGCAAAAAAGGCAGCCCCGGCACAGCTCTTAGTTTAAATATAGCATTTTATTTGTTGGTACATAGAAGAATTGTATAAATAGCAAATAAATTCGGAACAAGGACGATTCATTCACCAGCAAAATTAATATCTTAAACTCGACACTCGCGATATTTCATAAAAAGTACGCCTAATCGCCATGTTGTTAGGACGTGCATACATGTTCGCATATTTTCCATTATGAAGTGCGCCGAAATAACTGCGGAATCACAGGCGTAGCCGGGGGAAATGGAGGCACATGCCCCCCTGGATTTTTCAGAAATTATGTTGATTTTTCTGGCGCAATATGTCCAGAACATTGAGTCTAAAAAGGCACTAATGTCAAAATTTTCCGGCGCTCAGCGCCAAGTCATTATTATTTATTATTATACAGATCCAATGAATTTAAAAGCTTGAATATGTTGAAACATTCCAGCACTTCGCAGCACTTTAGTGATTTAATGCGCTATTAGTTCATTGAATGAAACTGCACATGCTTGTTGAACATAATAATAAAAGTGCGAAAGTGTTTGCGTACCAATTTGTCTATTCTCTGCTTTGTTTATCTTTCTTTACAAGGACACATAATTCTATTTTAAATGAAAGCAAAGGCCAAATTTTCTTGTGTTTTTGCGCATTTTCTGTTTTCTGAACTAGTTAATAAGAAGGCCACAAATGGGCCTGAGAATGGTAAGAACAAAATTCTCAATGATACATCTTTCAATGACTTATTGGTTGCGACTCGTTGCTAGCGCTACATACTTAGCAGAGGTCGAAAAACGAATTTCAGCTCAGAAGTTTTGTGCAGTGTAGGTGTTCTATCAATTTTAAGTTTTTTGGACTTAATTCAGGACCGAGATTTTGCCAACTTGCGAAAATTTAAACTTTACTAATTAAAAATTAGTGCTTTTTTTACAAAATTTTCGGGGGTTCTGCTCTGGACCTCGTTGGGGGCGTTTGAGCGCGCCACCCCAGACCCCCAGCCGTACAATCTCGTTCTACATGTTGAAAGAGATTTCTAGGAGGACAGAATAGGTAAACGGATTAGGAATTTTTAAAAATTTTCGGCGCTCCGCGCCGCCAATTAGTTTATCTGTTCTGCATGATTTAAGTGGTATAAATTGAGTTTAAAGAGTAAAAACGTCAAAATTTTTCTGCGCTTAGCACCGCCGATTATTGTCCTAGGGCGGTAAAATATGACTGAATTTCTTGATGCTTTGCGCCACTTATGATTTCCGAACTGTTTGTCAATAAGAAGGCGTAAATTCTACATAAAAACGGTAAAAATTTCGAAAATTTCCGGCGCTTCGCGCCATTCGCCTCCTCTACAATCAGTGCGCCATAGAAAACCGTTATGAAAAAACTGTGGAAGAATACGAAAAAGCGAGAGCGATTAGTGATTAAAATTGAAAGTAATGCTAAATTGCTAAAAACCATGTTTGAACTTGGAATGAAAATAAAATGTTGAACATAACCAGCTTTATTAGTAGAAAAAAGTGAAATCGTTTTTATTCTTTTCAAATTGGTATGTAATCATGCATATTAATCTTCAACCCCGACCCCGATTGGGGGTGAAAATCTGACCCCGTACGATCACTGGAATAAAGGCAAAATTTTTCTCCACATCTCGTAATTTTGGTACACGAAAACCCCTAATTTGGAAAATGAGCAAAGTTGCCAAGTATCCCTGTAAAAAACCCCAAATTTAAACCTCAAACTGTCTAAAAAACGGTGTAACCAATGATTAAACATAGGCGCAAAAAAACCTCAATCGCTAAAAAATGCCTCCAACGGCCTCTGCCTGAAAAAACGGCACTTATGCAGCTCATGTAGCACGAAAAATTTTTTTGACATTGTTTTCGAAATTTGATGAAACATGGTGAATTATCATACGCTGATCTTGAATATGACATTCATTTTCATCGCAGACCATTAGTTTTCAAAGAATTCAAATTTTAATTATTTTCTGGATTTTTAACTTTCAATTTGTTTCCAATTTTTCAAAATTATAGTCAATTTTCGTAAGCTGATCACAAATTTGGGAATTTTTGCACTTTACCGGAATTTTTTGTTTTTTCCTGAAAACAACTTTTTCCGCCATTTTAAAGGTCGCCGATTCCAAAAAAATCAATCATTTCGCGCGGAAAACACTGTATCATGAAAATTTTCAGCACAAAATATGGAAATCTTATGTATTTAATAACCATTCTTACGTCGATATAAGCATCTATACATCGACCTAAGCATCTATACATCGACCTAAGCATCTATACATCGACCTAAGCATCTATACATTGACCTGAGCGGGAGCGACCTCGACCTAAGCAGCTTAAAACACTTTTTCAGATTCTTATCAAGTAAAACCGAAAAAACATGAAAAAAATGAAAATTTTTTTAAAGTTTTTTTAAAACTTCAAACAGAAAAAAATAATAGTTTCCGCGCAAAATGATTGGTTTTTTTGGAATAACCGACCTTTAAAATGCCAGAAAAAGTTATTTTGACGAAAAAATAAAAAATTCCGGTAAAGTGCAAAATACCCCAAATTTGACATACATTTTGGACAAAGATGTTTACTTCATAAAAATCAAGAAATTTTCCAATGTTTTCATTTTATTTATGGTCAATTTTCATGTCGTTCACGAATTTGACATCCATTTTGAACGCATGCCAGCAATTTTTTTCAAAAATTATCCTCTACGTTGCTTGCGGATCCATATTGATACCAGGCAGAAATGAGCCTAAGCTAATGCGGGAATGCAGCTCGCTTCGCCCACCTTAGTACCTGCAAGCCCATCAGCTCAGGCTTATTTTCTGCCAAGTACCAACGTGAATGCGCATAACTCGCTGACATAGCCAGGGGGGAAGGGGGAATTCCCCCTGAGGAAAATTTTGACAGGTTCAAGAACTGAGCAATATGGTTGCATGATACAGTTCTGCGATGTAAATTCGAAAAATTCGGCGCTTCGTGCCGATGCGTCGATTTCTTCTATCTATTTGGCAGTTTCTACCGTTTTATTGGCGGTAAAGTCAAAAGGATTAGCGCTTCGCGCGCATTATAAGCATATTTTTCCGTCAAAAACATGGAAACAATTTTTGAAAAAATTTTTTTCTAATGGCTTAAATAATGCATGACGATTTTAAAAGCCTAAAACAACACGTTATTTAACGAGCCCCGACGCGTTTTCATGGGCTTTTTTAGATAAACAAATTTTTTCGGATTTCCCCTGGCGAAAATCCTGGCTACGCAACTAAGCCTTAGCCTAGTTCTCATTGAGAATCAGTCTGTTTATAATTTATATCTAGGCTTAGTCTTAGAATATGTGCATTCATGATGGTACCACAAAAAAGTAAGCTTGAGCTCAAGGGCTTGCGAGCGATGAGCAGAGCGAGCGAAGCAAACTGGAATCCCATTAGAGCTTAGGCTAATTTTTGCCTGATACCAAAATGGATCCGCAAGCAGCATCCAATGGTTGTTTAGTCACAGTCCGACCACAAGAAGCTTTCTATAAAAATAATGAAAAAGTGAAAAGTCAAAAAATTCAAAAAAAATAAAATTCGAATTTTTTCGAAAACTAAAGGTCTACGATCAGAATAAATGTCATATTCGTGCAGTTGACTCACCACATTTCATCAAATTTCGAGAAAATTTGTAAAATTATCCGCACTACCTAAACTGCAAGAGTGCCGAAAAAACTGTCCGCAAACCGAATTTCCTCACTCAAAAGAATGCGACATACAGTTGTATGGAGCTAATTTTACTTTAACTACCAAAGGCGACCTGCAAATCTATAGTCTGATGCATTCCAAACAGCTTACTTTAGCTTTACGGTAAGTAGCAGAATATTAGAGTGTTGTGGCAGTCCTATAGATGCGCCGCATGTTAAGCAAAGCACATTAAACATCAATAAGAAGAGCTTAAAGCAGCCAGATGTTACGAGAGCATAGTTGAAGACGCCTTTGTGCGTTGAACGTGTATTACAGTGAAGACTTCAGTAAAAATTGGGCTGTTTGGAATGCAATAGACTATAGATCGGAAATCAATAGTACTGCAATGCTGTCTTCCAACAGATCATCGCAACAAGAGACTGACTCTTAGAACAAGTTGTTGAATCACAAAATCGAAGCATATTATGCGGCCCCTGAAAAAAGTGTAACCTTCTTTGAAAAATTTTCAATGCTTCAAATAAGAGTGTATAAAAATAACGTAAAATTAAATTTTTTGCAAGTTGCAACGCTGGCTTGCTTCGTATCGTGATTAATAGAAAATTGACTGCAATTATATTCAAAGGTGCTTTATTTTGTTATCATGAGCATTAAAGCAATCAAACCTTGCGTCAATTGATTAGTGCACACAATCGTTGCGGGTATGCAAGTGGTCATGTAGTCTGTTTCATGTAAGCTTATGCGTTTCCTACTGCTCCACACAACTATTTCTTCGATTGTCTTGAATGCATCGATGTTTGCTATTTCATTCAAATGGCTTTGCAAAATCGTTCGTACTTAGTTTACTCAATCTAATTTTCCGTAGCTGCTGCATAAATAACTTGCGGCTCTTTCAATCGTTTTTTGGTTCAATGGTTTATTTCAGTCTTCAGGCCGCAGAATATACTACTGCGATTTTTTGCGTTGCTTAGAAAAGGTCTGATTTTGAATTGATTTTGCGACTTTTGGCATATACTCATGTAGCTTTTTCTTAGTCGCCTCCGTTTACATCCTTAATAATACACAACCCCAAGTATATTCGTCTTTTTTGTTCCATCGGAGCATTTTTCTTTGCTAATGTACCTATGTACATACGTGAAACGGGCCTCGAACCAATTTGCATAGGTCGGGCCGGGGATCGGGCCGCCCGCCAATTTGAGCCGACCCCTTAGCAGTTACACATATTTAAGTACATTGTACTGTACTCCTGCGAAGTGCTCTGACCTTAACTGAGTCGTACAGTCACCCGGTCACTAACTGGTCTTAGGCTGACCTAACTGACTTAACATTTACTATTGAACATGTGGTATGATAATACATGAAATGACGGTGCTAGACCGCCTGGCGTGATATCATTGATGTTTCACATATCGGAAGGAGTTCGTTACATACGCATCAAATTTTTGACCATATGTGTTTATAATTTGTTTATTTTTATAGAAATTCATATTGGAAGGATAATCGTTTTCTACTTTCTTGACGGCGTTGAATGAAAGTCAAATTATTTGCGTGAGGAATAGATTTTGTAGCAGCTAACATTTTCTTGATTAAAAACGATCGGGGACAAACAGATATTCCGGCATGCTTCTTCCATTTTTGAGCCCAAATTTAAAAATTTTCCGCAGCTTCGCCAAACGCTCTAAAGGGCTTTTATACTGCTTCATCAAAAAATCAAGTAGGTACCATGTGCGAACGAATTATAAAAGCATTAAATTCTTCAAATTTTTCAGTGCTTCTCGCTGGATTTTCACTAAAGTTTAAGAAATCTAGTTTCTACTTTTGAACTCACTATTTAAAAAGATTTAAATGATTTTAAATAAAAGTATACAAATATAAAACGGCGAAATGACGCTATTCCGCACGTTAATGGCAGCTTTTCGGACCTGTTTTCGAGTGTTTTAGAAAGATTTGACGTACCTACCGCTCCTACCGTTACAAAAATTTTACATCCACCAAAGCCATGTTGCCAGTTGTAGTGGAGGAAACTTTTTAGAGTAAATTATTTTTAAATAAAGTCTTTTAAAAGCCGTGCCATCTGAAAAAAGAAAAGTAAAAATAAGCTCAAAATTTAACTCAATTCGGATTTTGAGAAACGTATGGCTTCGATATGCATAAAGTTGGCTTACAGTAAATGGTCTGAACCACACCTGGGCGTATGGGCTTCGGGGGTATGCACCACCCTAGAAATCAAAATCCCCCCCAGAAACCAAAATACCCCCCAAAATTCAATTTTTGAAAATTTTGTTTGTTTTCCGCAATTTTTCGATGCCAATGGATAGTGCTCGATGAGAACCGTTGAATAATGGTATTTAGTCGTCATACCACCATTTTTAAGGCCATTTTTTACCTTTGAAAAATCTTGCACCCCCAGAATTTTGGTGCTGCTCACGTATGGTCTGAACGCAAAGATTTGTTTTGGCAAATTATTGTTACTGTAGACGGCTTTTTTACAGCTATCCAAAGAATTTTATCGGTCGACAGAATTTTATATATTGAGATAATTTTAATCATAAGAGATCAACGTTTCAGGTCTATTAGACAATTTTAAATTCGCTCTTTATTTTTTTAATTGCGCAAGGAACACATACCTACGTACATTGTGGTCAGTATAGCACAAACGAGGTCGAATCGATCGGACAAAAATAGTTAGAAAGGGCGATCAAAATCTGCAAAGGCAATCAGAGGATGCTCGAATAAACCAAATTTGTATGTTCTAAATGTCACCTTTTCGTCTTTTAGCAACTGCAGCCGATTTCGATGACTTGATATTGCTTATCTTAGGAGTGATAGACTTAGTCAGGCCAGTCGTCTTCGGCGTTTTGGGTATTTTAGAGCGTATTGTAACTGAAGCTTTGGCTGCTTTTGGCCTGATGGTCGACGATTCACTTCTCGAACTACTTGATTTAATGACCTTGGATCGGCGACCAACTTTAGGAGCGACCTTTGCTCCTTTTTTACCAGGGCCACTAATTTTGCTTTTGTCCAATACATAACGTTCTCGTACAGAAATTCCTTTGAGACAATTTCGAGTCTGCGCACGTATAGATAGAGCTAATATACACCTTTGTCAAGGAATGGAAATTCACAAGGAATCACTATCGAAATATTTTAAAAAAGTACCTTTTTGAGCTCAAAAGCCAAAGGTACACGTCAAAAGCATAGTTTTTCGGCGTTACAGATGGTATTCGTTATCTCCGGACCATAAAAACATAAAAGATTCCGAAAAAATTATTCAAATTGAACGACATAAGTCAAAAAAACGAGTATGTGGGGCAAAACACCAGAAATTTGACATTTTTGAGTTGAAATAAATATACATAGCCAAAACAATTTTAAAAAAGCGGACTTTTTTAATTTTTTCGAAGAACTGAAAATTCTGGGGTCAGACAGAAGCCATTCTGAGGAGAATCATTTTGAAATCCGCACGAAATTATTCATTTATTGATTCCAAGTTATAATCCAGACACTAATTCTTCTTCGAAAAAAATGGATTTATCGCTGATATTATGACTTTCTTGTGAACAAAAAAGAAAAATCAAGGTTCGATGAATAATGTAAGCACTTTGCTTCGACCTCTTTCATCGTGTTTGAAGCATTTGAGATTTTTCAATCTATTCAAGACTCGGAAATTGATTGCGTCAGAAAATTTCTACATTCCTCTTGAAATTCGAGTCAGACAGTAAATCGAGTCATGTAAACATGGGAATTCTAAATTTAATAAATTAACTATCAAAAGGGGCGCTTCGCTGCCTCTTTTACTAGATTTATCTTTTTTGCAAATGAGTCGCTTTAATCCCCATTTGCAAAAAAAGATCAGTACCCTAGTATAAATAGTCTGTTTTACACAAGTTTGGGCACAAGTTTTAAAAATAATCTCCAACAATTTGCTGGCAGATTGCGATTAGCATTGAATAAATATATAATTATCGTAATCTGTCCGCATACTGTCGATAAAAATTCATAAAATTTATGCCAAAAGTTATATGAAATAGACTCTAGTCCTTTCAAATGTTACAGCTTTCTCTCCCTCACCATGTACATACTGTCCATACTTTGTCAAACGCGAGTCTGAATGAGTATTCTTAGCTTTTTAGATAACAGAAATACCAAAGTAGAAGCGCCAATCAGAAATTGTCAATTTCTATAAGCTTGTTTTCACTCTATGTACATTATTTAAATCAATTGTTCATTTTAAATCAGCACACTCATTAAAATTGACAACACCAGCTCAGTAGATTTCTTAACTCACATACCACTCTTTTCATTTTAAGTTTTTTCTACTTTATTTTCCTGCTCTTTTCACAATTGGAGTGCATTTTAAACTGAGCAATAAATTAAATCAAAGTTTGTGCGCATTTAACAAACGCAAAAAGTTTCATGTAAAATTAGCAGCTAGAAGCAGATGTATTTGAAATTGCGTTAGCATTTTTAAAATCCTTGCATTTGAAGCTTTTGGTTGTTTTACACTCAATCGTACGCACATTGGTTTACATCATTCAAAACATTATTCATAGTTGGAACATTGGATGTTGTAATCTAGTTCCTAACGATAAATTATGCTTCTTAGAGCCTTCCAAATTTTACATTAATCCCGTCCCCTATGTGTTTTACGATAGTACTCCATGAATTATGAAGAGTAAATTGGAATCACGGGCTCAATAAACCCTAGAGGCCAAATTTGGAAACTACTACCCATGCTGTGCTTCTGCGAAGATACAAAAACTTAAAATTTATTGTCATTTATAGGGTGTATTTGGGCACCTGTATCTCAAAAACCAATCCGTGGATTTTATTTAAATTCTACAATAAGGTCAGTCGGGCCAATAAAATCTATTAGAATTTCAATAGCTGCGATTTGAGATATTTAGCAAAATATACCTTCAAAAAACATTTTTTAACGGCTTTTCGCTAGTTTACATTTCAGCATAATGTGGTTTACACTGCTTTTAGCGCATTGATAGTTGGTCTAGCGTGACTTGACATATTATACTCACGGTGCTTATGCACAACTTCAGGAGCGCCGGAATCTTTTCACGATAACCTGTCGTTTTCGAGTTTCAGAAGCCCGATTGAACCTATTTGATAAAAAAATCCAGCATCAGGGGCCCCGAATACCCCAAGGGCCTAAATTTGAGGAGCACTCCATTTTCCAGTAAAAACTTTTTCCAAACACACACGCACACATACTAAAGCTCGAAATTAATATTATAGATTTTCATTATTTTAAAGTGTAGTTTCATTGAAACCACGAATTATGCAACTTTTAATAGTTTTTAATACTTAATGTTTTAATTTTTAGAAAGCTCGCAGAACAAACTTGAAAATACCAGGCATCTTTTAACTTCAAAGGCACTGTGCTGATGCTGTAAAGGATCAAAAACTTACTTTAATTCTTCTCTTCATCAAACACAGCGCTAGGATTATCGCTATATAAATAATAATTGAACATAGGGCGCCAGACACAACATAAATTGTTGGGTCCTCTTCTATCTGGAAAGAGCGCCAAGCATGAACAATGTGACATGAGCAGTCATAATCTAAAGCTAAGATGCTAAAGTGAAACTCGGAAGCATATATGGGCGTGGGAGAAGGTTTAGGGGTCGAGAGACCCCCATAATGTGGAAAAGCCTCCCTCGAAATTGAATTTCTGGCATACTTTTGGGATTTTTTGCCAGCTTTACACTATCCACACTCCCAGAATTTGGCTGCTGCCCATGTACATTTGTAAGCTTACTTAAGTGAAGTAGATAGCACATTTGGCAAACCGATAAATGAGGTCTAACAATGCAGAATATCATCCGTGAGAATATAAACATGAGAAGGTAATGTAAAATCTGTGGTGGTTAGCTTGCTTGCTCGATTTCGAAGTAAATTTCCTATCTTGCGAGATTGTAGTCATTGGGTATTTCAAACTTATTTTACGGATCAAAGTATTTCTGGAAATCATTGAAAATTTGAAGGACGAATAGTCCTTCACTATCGTCTGTTTGCGACTGCAAGCAAATTTATAGTATAATTTTTGCCTTAAACATTGTCATTAAAATGACGTGCTCGTCCGTAAATTTCATTAGACCGTAGATAAATTTGTCGAATAGAGCCATTTTAATGATTTTCCATTCAAGATTTTTTCCTACTTCGGATTAGATTACTAGCATTTAGTCAATAGAAAACGATTCCGGCCGATATCACAGTTAAATATTTAATCTTTTGCATTCTACAAGTAAAAAATGCGTACCACAAGCGCAACGAATGCTACAATGTGGCACGTTTAATATAGGTAACAAGACAAGTAAATGACATTTATTTATTTGAAATAAATAAATAAGTAAATAAGTGAACAAAAAATAACGATACACACACATTGGCTTCAAATTAAGTCTCAGATCCATAAGAAAAAATAATTATAAAGTCATATGCCGTGAGCAGATCTTGCTACTATCGGTGAAACGTGGTGGAGTTAGCAATCAAAACTTTTAGACTTATCCAATCCATGAACCAACCGGCTGAAGTAGGTGTCAGTTTTTCGAATCCATGAATTTTCAGCAATCTGGGCTTGGCGAAATCTAGCAATGAATCTTGCAACCTTTCAGCACAAGGCATCTTTCTGAAGTCTATCGGTTATAATTTTAGATGCAGAATTTCTGAGAGGATTTTTAAAAGTTTTGTCAAATCTCTGATAATTTATTTATTCTCTTGAAAAATTCAGACTTTTCCGGGAGCTTTTCTAGAATATCCCCTACCGTTTTTCCCAATGACTACTAACTTTTTAAAAATTTCATTATTAGCTATAGTGTACACACCTATTTAGAAGTTGATTTTAAACTTTAAATGTAAGTTTAAACTATTAACGCCAATAATTCATCTGTCAAACGTCTGTATGTATGATTAAACGATGCGCCTACTGGAACTTGCAAGTCTGCTTAACGATAAATCATCGGCAGTAAAATATTTCCAAAACTATGGAATTTTATCGAACGGTCGTCTATGTCGGAATGGTCACATAATGAATCTTAGTTTAAGTGATAAGGAGGATCCTTGAAAGACCACATGAAAATAATACATAGGTACCTACCTTGAAAGACCACATATAAAGGAATTCGCATAATTTGTGTTTTCGACCGGATGGTGAGATGGTAAAAGCGCCCAACTATAGAACTGAAGCTCCCGGGTTCGAATCCGACCGATTCCAAACGATTTATGCCGAAAAAACTTACGAAAATCGGATGGGGGAAATTCTGAATAGATCCCTTTTCCGCATAGTAAAAAATTATTCCTCAAATCGTTTAACACAACACATGAAATTTCTGCATAGTAGGTTTATAACTATATCATTGGTTCGATCAGTCAGATGATCAGGGCCCCATTGCACAAGATTAGGAGTGTAGGAGTGTAGGAGCGTTGGAGTAAAATTACTCCTAGCCGAGGAGTCTCCAAAATCTGGTTGCACAAGTTACTCCTAGAGTAGGAGTAATTTTTGAACAAAACCTAGGGGTAAACTCTCATTTCACTCCTAGTAGGAGTAATTTTAGGAGTGTAGGAGTAAATCGAAGCGGAATTTTTACGGCTAAGTCGTTTTGTATTCAATCTAGTCGCTAATAGCCGGTCTTCAATTCATTATCATGTTACGAGAGGAAAAGATCATCGTTTTGAAATTAATTCGCGAAAATAAAGAAGTGTTACTCAGAAAATTCACTCCTACTGTTACACGCGATTCTAAACGAGATGCTTGGACAAAAATTCGAGAAGATTGGACTAACTAACATTCGACATTGTGTATCTTTCGACACACCGTTGACTTATGTAAACCGAGAGCATCTCCGACAAGCGTGTATATTCCTCCAGCTGCTAAGAATCTAAGCGTAAGTAAAATTTGCTTATCCGGTGATAAAGCACTAATTCTGATGCGTCTTTGGTTCCAAAAAAGCACCAATAGTATTATAAATTTGTTTCACAACGTGCCGATTGAGCCGGAAGCATTCTTAAAAATTATCTAATTCAAAATTTATCCTCGGTTTATATAATGGTCGCTTTCGTTTATTCGTAACTTCTGCCTCAGTTTCACTCTCGCTGGAGCTATCCATAGAACGTTTAACTCGACATATTCAAAAAAATGACAATGAAAGTTTACTCCTCAGCATTTAGGAGCATACAAACACTCCTAGATTTTGTGTGCACTTCTAGGAGTAAAATTACTCCTACAAATGACACTCCTAACTAGTGTGCAACAGGAAGAAAATTTACTCCTAAAATTACTCCAACGTCAGCCCCTTTTACTCCTACATTCACTTCTACACTCCTACTTTAGGAGTCTCCTTACTCCTAGACTGTGCAACAGGAATTCTTCCTACACTCCTAACTCCTACACTCTTAGCCGCTTGTGCAACAGGGTCCAGATATCAAATTGAGAAAAGATGCTATCGATATTTTAAAAAATGATGCAACAGGGCCCAGATATCAAATTGAGAAAAGATGCTATCGATATTTTAAAAAATGATAAAATTAGAATTTAGCAACTACCCCTTGATACATTTTCGTTTTTCGGAAAAAACACAATAAAATTGTTTAAAATGAACCATCATTAGGTATTAGTTATCATTTGAGTATAATTTGGGATATTGAGCGTCAATATGATTTCTAATATATTCATTTATACATATATTAAGCATTACGATGCAAAGCGGTACGGCAGTAGTCGTTGATGTGCTTGTTGGCGGATCTGAGCAATTTTTTTGCTTGCAATCCGTGAAGTATTCTGTAGGACAATTGTAGCCATATTTAGAAATTTTGTACCCGTGGCGACGCTGGCACTTTTGTCCGTACTTATAGCACAACGAATCAGTGTAATTGACGAATTGGCAATATCGCATTTTATCGCAAATAATTTCCATGATCCCGCTCACGTCTTTCAGTTCATCGTATGGCGGGTTTAATATCCATTTCATCGCCAGCGAGAATTCATCAAGCTTCATGGACGAAGTGATGTCATCTGAGTATGAAGTTTTGCTTTTGGAATGAATTTCTGAAGACTTCTTAATTTCGCTACAAAATACTTAGCGATATCAAGTATAGCGCCGTAAATTTAAATTGCTTACTCATTCTGTTGTTCAGCTTTGGAATCTTAATCGAGAAAGCGTCCAGCTTCCTAACAATTTCAAGTTCCGGCCAGCTGGCCATGTTTTTCGATATTCTTGAGAAATTTTAAAATTTCATCCTTTTCATTAAATACACCTGTTTTTAATTTCGATATCTTGTTTTCGCTATCTTCTTGTAAAATTAGTCCACTAATTTAGAAGTCCTGGAGCAGCCGATTCTTAAAGTTAATAATTAGAATTTTTACAAAGGATTATTCTGCCATGAATATCTCAATTTCTTTGGCAATATAGTAAATTTCATATACGGAATCGACGACACTATATTAACATAGCCATCTTGTTAAATTTGCTGATATGCCCGTTTTTTGTTGAATTTTCTTTGTTTATCCAGCAAAAAGCAGGTTTTCTGTTATCAACAGGGTTCCTTTGCGCATTCGAAAGATGGTAGCTACGCAAAGTCTTTGTGTATTTTGTAGTACACAGTACGTAGTTTACTTGTATTATACAGCAGTTTGATCCATTCTGTGTCCTTATACAGTGTGGTTCGACTTAAAATAAGATAGGCTAATTGATTTCTGGGCTTAAAAACAAACGAAACAGAAAATTGCATCACTGATGCTAAACCATTTTTTCATATCTTTGCTATAATGCTCGAGTTAAGTTTAAAGCATTTAAATCAAAACTAATTCAATGTACAAGTGGCTCATTTAACCTTCTAACATACTAGAGCTTGTTGTATAACAATAAATATACAGAGAAATAAAAAATAAAGCGAAATAAGAAAAAATATTATCATAGGTAGCGCGTTAGCGCGTACCTATAATATACTTGGGTACCCCCAACACCTGGGCACCCCCCTACAGCTATAACGAGACACTTCTGGAAGGTGCGGTTTTTTTTAAAAGAAAGATAATAAAAAAATTCGCTGCCCGTGTTTTTTTGTTTTTCTTGAAACTTAAAATTGACTGTGTAAAGAAGGTGTAAAGTTTTTGTGTAACGTTATAACATAGGACAAATTTTGGGACCTTTTTACTGCGGCATGTGGACAACTGAGTATTGATGACTCGAAGGATTGAACAGAATAGGATAATAGAGGGATGAATTCTACAGATGATACTTTTTTTGTTTTTTGAAATTCGCATTATTTATCGAACGGCAGTGTAAAGAGTGCGAAGATCTGGGGGTGAAAAAGCACTTTTTGGTCGAGTTTTCAACCTTCCTATGTCCGATACTAACTCCGGTTATGAGGTTTTTAAAATGTTTTCTGACAGAAATGTAGAGCGGATCAAGGGCTACATTCTGCATATAAGCAAAGTCTTCTATGCTCTATGGTGAGTTAGATCCTGGGGTTTAAAGTTTACACTCTAGTGGATGGTGTAAAAAAACGGATTTTAACTAAGATTTCTCTGCCAAATTTTTCCGCTTATGAGTCAGTGCAAATCGAAGACAGCATTAATAAAGTGCCTTACAGGGGCTAAACATCGCAGCAAACCGCATTTCAAAAACGCAATATTGAGTTATTTATAGGGTGTAAAGTTCGAAATCAGAGGTGAAAAATGGGCTAAAAAACACGTTTTTTCCGAAGTTTGATTGATAAATCATGCCAAATAATTTTTGCAACAGAATTTTGGCACACAGGAATGTACTACGATTTAAAAGCTACTAAATTGTACCAATCCGAATTTCTTTAAACTCAATGGGGAGTTCGGTACGGAATTTTAAAGTTTACAGTGTTCTAAATGATGGAAAATACGTTTTTGTTGCGTTTTTTGTTCGCCACTTTCTCCGTCCAGAAGTGGGGATAAGTCTAATAGAATAAAAATAAAGTGCTTTATATCGGGTGCATGTCAAAGCAAATTGTCTATACATTAATATTTAGCGAGTGTAAAGTCAAAAATTTGGAGTTTTAAATGCGTTTCTGTCTTGTTTTTTCTGCCTGCTTCTCCGGTTACGAGTCAGGGACACGTTTATCAAGTCTAGAAATGGACCAGGAATCAAATTTGATATGCCAGTCTGGCGCATATGTTTACACTCTACGGTGTTGTAAAGTAGTTTACACCAATTGTTAGTTTGCCCATAGAACATTATGTAGACTCAATTTTTTCATAAATATTAATCGTAATATCGGAACAATATCAAAATTACGAATCTGACTAAAATCTTCTTTACACTAGGTGTTTACATGAAGTTTACACTACATATATATTTATCTTCGTTTTTAAGCATTCCTGAAACCTAATTTTTTCTTGGAGCCTAGAAGTTTTCAAAGGATCAAATGTGAGACGTCACGTAGGCGCGTTTATTTACATCCAACAGTGATGTAAAGTAGTTTACATTCATTGTTTATATGTCCTCAGAC
Source organism: Mermis nigrescens (assembly GCA_036768485.1). Lineage (NCBI taxonomy): Eukaryota > Metazoa > Nematoda > Enoplea > Mermithida > Mermithidae > Mermis > Mermis nigrescens. The sequence goes on from JAVLUZ010000056.1 coordinate 2,480,816, forward strand.
CATTGTAGAGACATAATTTTTTCATGAATGTTGATCATAATATCCGAGTAATTTTTACACTGCATGTTAGCCTTTGTTCTAGAGCATTGCAAAAATCGAAATTTTTTCCTGAGATATAAAAATTTACAGGGAATGAAATATATACGTCAATTGGGCGCGCTTGCTTACACTCATGCAGTATTGCAAAGTGGTTTAAACCTAATGTTTATTGTCTTTAAAACATTATGGAGACTCATTTTTCCATAAATGTTGAAAGAAATATCGGAGCAATATCAAAATTACGAATCCGACTAAAATATTCTTTACGCTATGTGTTTGTGTAAAGTTTACGTTACGTGTTAACCCTAAATCGATAGACTTGCAGAGACTTTGTAACTGAAGTCAAGAAATTTTCAAGGATTCATATGTGAGGCATCAATTAAGTGAGTTTGTTTACCCTCAAAAGTAATCTAAAGTGGTTTGAAAATTATGTTCAAGTGTCCTTAGATCATTGAAGAGATGTAATTTTGTCTTAAATGGGTTGCATTAAAGTTAAATCTTTCTTAGCCGTGTTTATAATATGTTTCACAAAATCTTGCACATGGAGAGCTATCGTTTAATTGATGTAAATTGCCTGCAAAAGTGGTTTAAATGAACCAGCAATCACACTACTGTGCACAGAAGTCGACAAAGATATACAGCTTTATTGTAATCATGTACATTAATAAGCCGTAAACTGTTAGTATTCTCTACACCTAGTAGTTGTGTAAAGTTTGCACTATTCATTTGTTGTTAATATGTAGTCTATACTACAAATTTATTTTACTACCAAATCAAAGCGTTAGTGTTCCTTACATTTGATATTTGCGTGAAGTTTTTGAATTTTTGCCGAAAATCTTTGCCTTCTAATTTACCAACATCCCGCCTTTTCCATTTTCTTGAAGTTTAAAATCTTTTATAATTCTCTCATAATTTAATGGTAGGTTTTAACTTTAAGTTTCTCTTGGTTTACAACTCTCGCTTAGCAAGCTCATTTTTTCAAAACTTTTTCATAGTGATCAGATTAGTTGCGTTTAGTTTGGAATTGGTGGACGGTCGTTATTTTATTACTCGGCTTAAATAAACCAAGTGACTATCTTTTGATTATTTTCTTTTCATCGCAAATTCAAACACCCAATTTTCAATTTGAAAATTGATCCAATTTTCAATTTGAAAATTGAAAATTGGGTGTTTTTAATTTCAAAAAGTCACAACACATTGTGCTTGTGTATTGATTGAGTGAGGATTTGCAATGTTGTGCTTGATTATAAGTGATCTGCACATTAAGAAGAAATAACTTAATGGGGTTTTAATTTGAAAATGGATGGTGTCAATAAGGTTGTCTTGTTTAAAAAGGATAATGCTGATGTTAAGAACAATATTGTTTTCCGCGTTCTTGGACTGTTGTCATTATTGTGGCATGTTACTGATTGTGTTTACTGACTGATGTACTGAAATCACGCTAATTAAAAAGTAGTGTACTAGCAAAGAAAAATGCTCCGATGGAACAAAAAAGATGAATATACTTGGAATTGTGGATTATTATGGATGTAAAAGGAGGGGACTAGGAAAAATCTACCTAAAGTCGGAAAATCTGCTAAAAATCACACTTTCTCTAAGCAACGCAAAAAATCGATGTATATTCTGCGGCCTCTAAAAAAGTGTCTTTTTTAAATAATGTTCGAAGTTTCAGATAAGAGTGTATAAACGAAATCTATCAAGGTTACTTTTTTAAATTGCTGGCATCTGATTGATAGAAAACTAAGAGGTATTGTATTTAAAGTTGTTTTGTTTTATGAGCATTATAGCAAGCAAAGCAGGAGCCGATTGATTAGTGCACACAATCGTTTCGGGCATGCTAGTGTATCTACATTAAGTCTGTTTCAAGTCAACTTACGTGTTTCCTACTGTTTTTAACCAACCATGTCTTCAATTGTCTTCGATGTTTGCTATTTCATTCAATTGGCTTGGAAGACTGTTAGTTTACTTTTAATATCATTTCCCATAGCTACTGCATAGCTAACGTGCTGCTGTTTCAATCATTGTTATGGTTGAATATTTATTTTAATCTGTTGGCCGCAGAATATACATCGATTTTTTGCGTTGCTTAGAGAAAGTGTGATTTTTAGCAGATTTTCCGACTTTAGGTAGATTTTTCCTAGTCCCCTCCTTTTACATCCATAATAATCCACAATTCCAAGTATATTCATCTTTTTTGTTCCATCGGAGCATTTTTCTTTGCTAGTATAGAAATAATTATATGTTTGACATTAGTCTAAAACTTTCAAATTTGTCGATGCTCCGCATCGAATCCTGCTGTACTTATTAATGACTTTAAGCCACTTCGCCATTTTTCACAATAAGTCTGGTTTTAAAAAATTGAAAAGATATAAAAAATTTAACAAAAGGATAGCAAAGTTACCAAGCGCAAAATGCGGAAAAATTTATTGATTTCGATCTAATAAAATGAATCAAATGGGACTCACTTCGTTCGTTAAATACAATCATGAAGTTCGTCATGTTGCCCAGTATTTCATTAAATCGTTTGGCAATTGCTGAACTATTCTTGAACCCAGTCGTCAATACTGGAAAACGAATATCTAGAAACTTTGCATTGATGTCTACAACAGGACTCTTAAGAAATAGCGGAAAAGCGAATTGAGAATTTGCCTACTAACAGATTAAAGGGCAAGTCGTTGATTTAGTCTCTGAAGGTACACATAACTTGCAATCATTTTAAGTTCAACAACGAACATTTCGACTATTTCAGAATATTTCAACTTCATTTCAACTTATTCCATCGTTCGGTTCACTTAAATCCCACCAAAGATTCGCACGTACGTACATACATAAGCAAGACCTTCGAATTTCATATCGCCAATTTTTTCATCATGCCACTTTATAACGCCCTAAATATAATTTTAATTTTTCGTACAAAGAATGATTAAGTTCTTTGAAAAAATGCACATTTATACACAAGCGATTAACCTTTCATACATTTTTCACGACAGAAGCCAAAAATATCCACTTTTTTGCAGACTTGTTTAGAGGAGAAAATCATGAACTCTATGCAGGTAATCAAAGCTTCAATCGGTAGTCTATTTCGCGATACCTCCTTATCATAGGTTAGCGGCACCAAAGTTCTGGGGGGCGCAAGAATTTTTCAAAGGTCAAAAAATGGCCTTAAAAATGGTGGTATGCCGAAAAACACCATTTTCCAACCTTTCTCATCAAGCTGGCATCAAAAAATTGCGAAAAAAACAAAAAAAAATTCCAAAAATTGAATTCTGGGGGGGGGGGGGTATTTTGTTTTCTGGGGGGTGCATGCCCCAAACCCCCTCCCCCACACCCAGGTATGCTACTTATGCAATAAAAGCAATTATCAGCGCTCGGAGAAGAAGCTTCAAGATTGGCTCATGGAGCATCCTACGCAAACGTGATCTGAGGAGGGTTTTGGAAAACATTGTGCACCAAGTCTGCAGATATTTGCGTTTTTTAAATTTCGAATGTCATTGCAGACATTCCCCAATAATGAGTTAAGAAGAAAGTTAGATTATATGCGTCACAAAAGCACAGCCAGCGAGTAAAGCCCAAAACATACTTCACGCGGCGCGGCAAACGGCGCGAATTCGTCGCAGCGGTCGCCGCGCCGAATTCGCGCTGACCCATGGCATACTTCCTGGCGCCGCGCGGCGAGGCGCGAAGTTTGCCGCGCCGCATTTCAAGGCATACTTCAAGCGGCAGCCGCACCGCAACCAAATTCGCTAAAATCAATTTTTTTGGCCGCTTTTCATGGCATACTTCACCGCACGGCGAGAAGCAAATAATGTCTATTTTTAGCATTTTTTTCGAATTTTTGCCGCGCCGCAGAAGTCAAAACGTTTGGACTTTCCTCGCGAATGCTAATGAGGTGCGCCGATCATTGCGGCGATTCGCGCGGAGTATGCCAACATCGAGCGAAGCGGCGAAGGGTCGCCCAGTTGGCGCCAATTTTCTTGCCACGCGGCAACCGCGCCGCGTGAAGTATGCCCAGGTGGCGCGAAGCGGCAGACGAATTTCTCCGCGCCAGTTTCGCATCATGACGTCACATTTTTTGGTATACTGTGGCCGCAAACCCCCTTTGCGGCGCGAATCGCGTGAAGTATGTTTCGGGCTGAAAACCTTTTTCAGGTGTTAATAGTTTGCAATTTTATCTTACTTATGTTAACATCCTCGACGTAGTTCCTGTGCTGAGCATTGGGACCACAGTGCAACGCATATATAGACTCATTAATAAAGTACTCAATGTGCTCTTTTGTGTTATAGGAATCGTCCTCTCATGACTGATTTAAAGAGAAGGTCGTCTCCGCCGTCGAATGAGTCAGTCAGCTGGGTTAAAGAACCATTGATCTCACTAATGTCTGTGATGTAATTTGGAAAGTAAATGACATTGGAAATGGCCAGGTGAGTATGATTTATATCGACATCAAAAGAATCATTTAATGCTTCCAAAATGAACTGTAGCATCGACGGTTCAAATTTGAGATTTTGCCGGTACTGCAAATCGACAAAAACCACGATGTTGCTGCGATGTATTTTACTACATTGTGGTCCTCGAAATGCTATCACAGTTCCGCTCACAAGCAAAATCTTTGCCAAAATGTGCCATGAAACTTCAGTCTAAAAAAATAACGTGTAAAAACTCGAGATTGCAAAACAACACGTTTGTTTAGGTAATCATTTTAAATAATCCTTGATACCACACATAGGCATGGGAGTTCGGGGCTTTGTTGTACCCTCAGAATCCGGTAGACCTTCAGGGTTTTTGCTGCTTTTTTGCATCACCCAGAACCCCGCGTAATTTGGTCGCTGTTCATGCATGTGTGATACCGCTGGAATATCGTGCGTTTGGCATACCGTTAAAACATTTCATAAACTATGCCATGATTATTACAACGAAGACTATTAGCCAAAAATCCATAAGTTGTTAAGACAAAAAACGAGCAAAAATAGATAAAAGTCGCAAAAAACATCTTCCATGTCAACATTCTTCTCTTTTTGTTTATTGCTTAACTAGCTATAGTCTGTTTCATTTATTCGAGAGCTTTTTAGTCAATTCTTTTAAGGGCTACAGTAAGCTAAACAAGACGAATTACTGTACTCCAGCAGATCAGCTCAGTGGAGGGCGAGTACTAAGAATTTCTTCCATTTTCTAATGCACTAATACGCACAAATAAATTTGATTTAGGCATTTAATCAGTGCTGGAACATATTACAGTAAGTGCGCTAAACAAAAAGCTATAGGCCAGAATCGAACCCGGGCTGCTTCGACTACAAGCAAGAGGTTTTACCACTGAGCTATGCGGTAGTTCGCGGCGTTTCTTGGCATCTGACTCGATTGTGTTTAAAATGTCGACTCATGATATGATGAATGCGCGATTTTTATCAGTAAGTTAATTGATCTGCTGGAAGACGAGAATAAATTATGCCGCAAAAATGTTGTTAAAAAACCCGTCTTTACTACATAGCTATAGTGAGATCTAGCGACCTACAGTAAATAAGAAAGAAGGGGTTACTGTAGGCTCCGTAAACATTTGCTGAAAAAGCTCTCGGATAAAATGAAACAGACTATAGTCGCTTTCAATCACTATTATTCATTGTCCGCAAATTTACTCCATTCCTTTCCTAATACGGCGCATAGTGCGTCGCAGTGTCATTGCCTGGCCATCCAATTTAAAGTGTAGGTTGAAATGTGGCACTTGTAAACTTTATACAGGAAGTTGGAAAAGCTTCAAAAAATTATGAAAAACTCTTACGCGAATTTAAACTTATTCTGCTCAAATTTAATGCATCGCATAAAATTCATAACACTTTGCGTAAGTATCTCTTCATACAAATGCTCAAATATCCCTATTTCGGCGTTAAATTTTTTGGGGTTACACGGGATTCGGCCCTAGGTATTCAGGTTGGTAGTTGGTAGTAAAGCAGCTTATTCACTGAACAACATTCATGCGCCTGGCTGACAGTTGGCATAAGACATCACGGCGGAAAGGGGACCGTGGGAGATTTGGTTCCCTCAGAATCCGAAAGGCCTCCGTCCGAGAATCTATTAGATCATAGAAATGAATTTTTGCTACTTTGTTGCGATTTTGCTTCATCAGATCTCCAGGATTTGATTGAACCACTATTATTGTAGGGTTTGAGAGTGCGAAAATGAGAAATCAGCTGGGGAGCATAAGGCAAAATTGAGGCTAGAAATTGATGAAAATCAACAATTTTCGCCAATAATATCATCCGGATTTTAGCAATTTTATTCTCAAATATCGCCTTTTTCGTGTAAAATTTTTTCAGAGTCACTCGGATTCGACCGGCTTTTGGTTCGTAGTCAAGCGCTCCACCAATTAACTTCCTGCTGACAATTAAAATTTGCTCCCTAAGCTACGAACGAATAAGCGAAATCGTAAGCTCAAACACAATTAGGCTCAAGTTTACGCTCGGGGCATTTTGAACGGCCTAGAAGGGCTGCTGAATCCATGCATAGATAATCACTAATCTGAATTTTCTTTAAAGCTTATCTCAGTTGAGTCCATGTCACCTACTTTACTTAATATAAAGTTTTTATCGTACAGATACTGGATGCAATAAATGAATTAATACACTCACCATTTACGATTATGTTAAGCGACAGAGTAAACGGAAAGAATGATTAAAAAGACGCGCTGTTGTTACATTGATAAGTTTCTGAACCATAAACAATTTGTAAACTATTGATGGGTATAAATTAATCGTTTTGCATTATATCCCGTCAATTTAAACTAACATCAAAAGAATAGATTTTATCACCTTGTTACCTAAGGCGTCTGAAACAAAAAATGGAATCCGCAACAATTCGGCTCTGTGTTCATTTCGAAAAAGGTCGTTTTTTAAATTTAAAAATAAGCGGTACTTATTCTTTTGACCGATGCAAGGGAGATAAAGTATACCTATCATTATAAAATGTTCCATTACGATTTGATTTTTATTTGCTCGACGACGACCTAATCTCGTCCTCTGTGGAACAATGGAAAAAATCTGGTGTTCAATGACATTCAGTTCCCGACCGTGGCGGATCCAGGAATTTCTGAAACTTTATGCAAATTAAAAGAAATTTCAAACGACATTTTAAAAGAAATTTTAAAGAAATTTTAAAAGACATTTAAAAGAAGTTTTACGAAATTGAAAGAAATTTTCGAAAGTCTCCTACGAAAAGAGCTTGAGACGCTTTCTGATAAGATCGACGATGGGCAATAGAAGTCGGCACAAGTCAGAAAATTAATCATACCTGCAAAAAAACACATAATGTGCAATTTTTAGCGGTGATTAACGTGATTACTTTATTATTCATGAAAGTCAAAATTTAAGTTAATACAGTAATCCAAAGTTTAAAAAACGACGACTTTCTGCATAAAAAAGTGTTGTTTTCGTTTAAGCCCGTAATTTTTGTGTTGACATATCCAGCTGAATGAAATTTCAACCACTTATGCAGAATATTACACTGTAACGCTTATAATATAATTTTTACATGACACTCTCAAAGGCAGATTCTACAGGCGGCGTTTAAAGTATAGAAATTGGACAGAAAAATTGAGAAAAATTGGCCTTTCTTACTGTTAGCTCATTTAATTTTTGAGAACAAGTAAAAATTTTTTGATACGTTATGCAGGAATGAACCGTGCATACGCCTGCTAAATTTTATTGAAACATCGGAGTCCTTCTTTCTTATAGAACTAGGGTTCGATTGATACCCTTAATTTCGCAAATGTGTGCTAACAAATTATATATATTAAAGACACTAAAAAACCATCCGTTTTGCACAATAAGATGCAAAATTATATTTACTACATAAACACATCACCTTTTCTTTAAAAAACTTTGATTTTTTCATTTCAACGCAATATTTATTTTGAGTAATCAGTTCGATGTGCACTGGAATTTATGATCTTTTAATGAACAAATTTGTGATTAACTTTATTTCCCGAAATGCTCACGACTTTTGCGGAAATAAATGTAGCTCAATGAAATTTTCATGACTTGCCCAAATTATCGTACTGCAATATTGCCAGTTTTGTGATTTACTTCGTACTTACAAACGCAGATTTTACGACTATGTATGTAAGACATGAAAATAATCTGAAATTGATATGAATTTTTTCAACCACTGTAGCTCAAACAAATTCTGACACAAGAAACAACAATTTGCCAGAAACAAATAAAAATAGATCACTTTTAAACTGCTAGGATCAGAGGTACTTACAACAGAAATGTAATCCTGCACAATAAAGAAAATCACATTATTAATAATTTTGCATATGCTAGGCTAGTGGGTGCCGAGTTAGAACTTTTCTTCTCGCAAGCACAAACATGAATAGCGAAATTAATTTTCTGAAGTCAAAATAAATCTGGAATTTTCTTAAAAAGATCTTATCTTGTCGTTTGATGAATAAATCATTTCTCCAGGCTCCTATTTGACACTCGATTGCATTCATATCAAGCGGCACATCTAATGGAATGGATCAGATTTAACATAGCATAAGCAGTTTAGCCATAATTAGGATTTAGTTTTTATCCTTTTATCGTCTATATCCTTTTTTACAACACTAGTGGGCAACTATGAAGTACCTTATTTTTAATCTCTATTCCGATGGCATCTCTCCCTGCCATCGGACATCTAGATACATGACTATCTTTCTGGATCATTCTGTTTTTTCATGAGCAAATCGAACAGTAGACTCTACATAGGCATACATAGTCTTAGATCAAGTCAGTTTAGACATGTATTAATATTTTTAATTTTTTTAATCGCGGACCGTCAATAACTAGAGTCTGTTCCATTTTGAACGGCCCATTTTTCCTAAAGTCTTATTACTGTAATAGATTTTGACTGCACAAATGACATCTTCAGATTGCTCTCGTAATAGCTAGTTAGCTTTAAACTCTTCCTCATAGATGTTAACTGCGCTTTGCTTAAAATGTGACGCATCTAATAGACTGCCGCAACCGACCTAGCCCGTAAAATATTCTGCTACAGTAATAAGCCGTAGAGCGAAAATGGGCCGTTTGGAATGGAGCAGACTATAATGTACATAAAACTACTAGCGCAAGCATATTCGAGAAAATTCCGTTATCTAAAATGTTAATCGATCAGCTAATACCTGATGTCTTCGTGATGACCAATGAAAAGTAAATTTCTGATAAGCGTCCGTTCCCTAATATTTTGACGTGCGTTGTCAAAAAAAATCAGTCGACGCTTGTAAATAGAAAATTCAGTACTCTCGCAGATAATTTTTCCTACTAAATTATAAATTTGCCCAATATCAAAGTTCGATTAGAAAGAAATGCACGTGTTGACTGCGACCTATTTATCATTCATTGCAGCTCGCACTACATTTGCATTGGTGTGCACCACTGGTAATACTGTAGCACGTGTGAACATCCATCTAATTTTGTTTTTTTCGATGGCTTATCAAAAACGAGAGCCATAAATTTATACACCTGTAAGTTTGATCGGAAACTAGCCGGGCGACCTTTTGCGAATAAGTACCTGTGCTCATAGATGGGCGAACTTAAAATTAACCAACACTTTTTAAAGGGCAGGGATATTGACGGCGTGAGCGTAAGGCATAATTTTTATCGTTTCTTAACATAGTCTATCCATTCACGAAAAAATCGAAACAAAAGAAAATCTAATTCTGTGGCTTTGAGCGATTTCACGCATCGCATGGTCGCCAGGTTCTAGTACAATTAGAGTTCCCTAAAAAAACCTCACGCCCACGTGTAGCAATTGGTACCCACCTTAAAAGATGTGTTTGGGCAATAAAATTAGACTGATGAAACACGTGCTTCAGGGCCATCAATACAGCCCGGTGAAAGCGACTGCATTAGAATAATTGGCAAATTTAAATGCCAAGGCACTCCAGAGAAGGTGGAAATTGGGTTGTATGACATAGACAAAGGTATGTAAGTGAATTATTGTGCCCACTATAACAAGTTACGTTTTTCCGCTTTTAATTGAATAAAATGAAGATTAGCTAAAATCTACAATTGAGTTTTTTCGGTATCTACGACAGAACATTCCAAGTTAAAGTTTGCGACATTTTGGCGGCTTGAAGCAGATTAAGCAAGCTGAAAAACGTTGCCGATTGAACTATAAGAGTTTTCAAAGCTCGCTGCATGAATAAACCCGGGTTTTTTTTATTTGATTTTAGTTTTAGGTAAAATTGGTCGATATTGTCAGATTTAAACATCTATCAGTGACGGCGGCAAAAATAGTGCATAATACATACCATGTAAACAATTAAAAACAGAGGAAAAGTAAAATCCGGAAACGGAAATGGAAACGATGGGTGGAAGCCGGAAACACAAACGCGAACGGAAACGATGGGTAAAATACGAAAAAGGAAACGTATATTACTGTGCACACAGTTCCGCCGGGGGTTTCTCCGCCCTGGGATAGTCCAATGTGCAGGAAACGGGGTCCCCAAGTGAGGCCCATCAGGGAAAACACCCCAACCCCGTTTCCAGCAAAATTTCTCCCGCTAAAGGGGGTATCGGGGCTCGGAAACGGGGTACCTTATTATTCATATGTGAAGCTGACCCTGCTTCCGTCGGGGGTTTCCTCGCCCTAGGGGTAGTCCAAAGTGCTGGAAACGGGGTTTAGTGTACATATACTCTGATAGACCCTACTTGGGGAACCCCGGTTCCGGCACTTTGGACTGCCCCCAGAGCGGAGAAACCGCCGACGGAAGCGAAGTCACCTTCTCTTATGATATATTGAGTACCCCGTTTCCAAACCCCTTAACCCCCTTCAATGGAGTGAAAATTTTGCCAGAAACGGGGTTTAGGTATTGAACCTGGTGAGCTGTATTTGGGGAGCTCCGGTTCTGGCACTTTGGACTATCCCCGGGCGATAAACCTCAGACGTAAGCTGGGTCAGCTTCACGCATGAATAATGGGGTACCCCGTTCCCAAGCCCCTAAACTCCCCTTCAATTGGTGAAATTTGGCCGGAAACGGGGCTAGGGGTGGTCACCTTGAGAAGCCCTACTTGGGCAACCCCGGTTCCGGCACTTTGGACTATCCCTCGGCGGAGAAACCCCCAACGGAACCGGGGTCAGCTTTAGGTGTCAATAATGGGCTTCCTCGTTTCCGAGCCCCTAAAACCCCTTTAATGGGTGAAATTTTGCCGGAAGCAGGGTTGCGTGTAGTGACCCTGATGGGCCTTTCTTGTGGAACCCGGTTCTGGCAGTTTTGACTATTCCCAGGGCGGAGAAACCGCAGACGGAACCGGGGTCAGCTTCACGTATGAATAATAGGTTACCCCGTTTCCGAGCCTCTAAACCACCCTTCAGTGGAAGAAATTTTGTCGGAAACGGGGTTGGGGGTGTTGACCGTGATGAGCCCTACTTGGGTAACCCCAGCTAGGGCACTTTGGACTTGTCTCCAGGACGGAGAAAAGCCCGACGCAACCGGGGTCAGCCTCACATATGAATAAAGGGGACCCCTTCTCCGAGCCCCTGAACCCCCTTCAGTGGGTTAAATTTTGCCGGAAACAGGGTTGGGGGTGTTCACCCTGGGAGGCTCTACCTGTTGAACCCCGGTTCCGGCACTATGGAATATTCCCAGGGCGGGTCAGCTTCACGTATGAATGATAAGGTACCCCGTTTCCGAGCCACTATAGCCCCTTCAGTGCGAGAAATTCTGCCGGAAACTGGGTTAGGGGTGTTCACATTGATGAGCCCTACTTTTGAATCCCCGCTCCGGGCACTTTGGACTACCCTCAGGGCGGAAAAACTCCCGACGGGACTGTGTGCACAATAGTATACGTTTCTGTTTCCGTATTTTACCCATCGTTTCCGTTTCCGGCTTTTACCCATCGTTTCCGTTTCCGCTTCCGTTTACGGATTTTACCAACACCACGGAAAGTGTAAAAATGTGTGATAATGAGTTTGGCTTAGATGCTTGCTTTGTCACCGATTCAAAATTGGTACCAATTGTTTCTCTTTTTTATTTCCTTTATCTTTTTTCTTTTTATTTTTTTATTTTATGTTGTTTTTACTTTTATCTGAGGTAATCTATTGTATGTATTTTATTTACTTTTGCTATTGAATTAAATAACCTTTTGTTATTCGGATTTAAACAGTAAGAGATCCGTAATTTTCTAAGGTGGCTGTACCCAAACTTGTCCCCCAAATAGTCTGAAATAGATTACAAAATTGCGCCATTTATAAGTCAAATGGCGTTTTCCCGCCATTCTACATTGTCTACTTTTATCCAAAACCATATTGTACCGAATTTTTTCGGAAAAATTTTGTCATCTCCGACGATTTCGCACTAAAAAACGCTGAAAGTGTTTTACTTTAGCGGAAATCCGGCGAAGCGTCGGAAAAATTGATAAGTTTATGCAGAAACGTGCTAAAAGATTTAAATTACGCACTATTCTCTAACCTTGCATTTGGAAAATTATACAAAGTCCATTAAACATTTATGCAAACGGTCAAAAATTTTTTAGAATCTATGCTAAGAAGTAATGAAAAATTTGGCATAAATATTCATCATCATACATGAGCAGCAATCAAATTCAATGGGTCAGGGTGGTGTAAAATCGACAAAAATCTAAAAAACATGCCAAAATTCAATTCTAGGATCTTTCGATTTTTGAGGGTCTATCAGATCCTCGGGGGTCTAAACCCCCAACTCCGCTACGCCCACATGCGGTCGTTATGCGCCAAAAATCATTTTCAAACGTTACAAACACGTTTGCCGCTGCAAAAACATATTTCGGGTAGAAAAATAGGGCCTCCAGCCAGATCACCAGTAAATAAATGTAGATATTGTTTGGCATGAAGGGAGGGAACATTCGAGAAATTATGTCTCGTCAAGTATTTTGGGCCAAAAAGGTTTACTGCTCAGCCCGCTCCTCTCATAGATACGCCACTGGGTTTAAGATGAGTCTCTCAGCGAAATTATAGATTATTGCGTGATTTCAGTTTACTATACTTAATAAATCGTGGCTCAATCAATCAACCTACTAGCAAAGAAAAATGCTCCCATGGAACAAAAAAGACGAATATACTTGGAATTGTGGATTATTAAGGATGTAAAAGGAGGGGACTAGGAAAAAGCCACCTAAAGTCGCAAAATCTGATAAAAATCACACTTTCTCTAAGCAATGCAAAAATCGAAGTATATTCTGCGGCCTCTAAAAAGTGTCTTTTTTAAATAATTTTCAAAGTTTCAGATAAAAGTGTATAAACGAAATCTATAATGTTTACTTTTTTTTAAATTGCTGGCAAGTAGCAACGCTCTGACTAGTTTCGTATCCCGATTGATAGAAAATTAAGTGGTATTGTATTTGAAGTTGTTTTATTTTGTTATGAGCATTATAGCAAGCAAAGCAGGGGCCGATTGATTATTGCACACAATCGTTACGGGCATGCTAGTGTACCAACATTTAGTCTGTTTCAAGTCAACTCACGCGTTTCCTACTTTTTTAAACCAACAATTTCTTCAATTGTTTTGGATGCATCGCTTTGCTATTTCATTAAATTGGCTTAGAAAGACTGTTACTCAATATCATTTCCCATAGCTACATACTGCATAGCTAACGTGCTGCTTTTTCAATCCTTTTTATGGTTAAATATTTATTTTAATGTGTCGGCCGCAGAATATACTTCGATTTTTTGCGTTGCTTAGAGAAAGTGTGATTTTTATCAGATTTTGCGACATTAGGTAGTTTTTTCCTAGTCCCCTCCTTTTACATCCTTAACAATCCACAATTCCAAGTATATTCATCTTTTTTGTTCCATCGGAGCATTTTTCTATGCTAGTACCCTACTTTTAATTAGCATGATTTGAGTACATCAGTCGGTAAACACATACAGTAACATGCCACAATAACGACGGCAGTCCAAGAACGCGGAAAACAATATTGTTCTTAACATCAGCATTATCCTTTTTAAACAAGACAACCTTACATTATTTAAAAAGATCAAAGTTTTTCAGCATAAACTTTACGCAAATATCAAGTGTAAGGAACACTAACGCTCAGATTTGAAAGTAAAATCAATTTGTAGTATAAACTACATATTAACAACAAATGCATGGTGCAAACTTTACACAACTACTAGGTGTAGAGAAAACTTACATTTAGATTCATAATTCTGATTTTACGTAGAACAGTTTGAAAAAGATTGAGCTTCCGTAAGGCTCTAGAACTAAAGTTAATATGCAGTGTAAACTTTACACAACCACAGAGTGTAAAGAAAATTTCAGTCGGATTCGTAATTCTGATATTACTCTGATATTGCGATCAACATTTATAAAAAACTAAGTCTCCACAACGGCCCGGAGACAAATAAATATCAGATGTAAACCACTTTACACCACTGTTGAGTGCAAACAAACTAGCGTATCACATTTGGTTTCTGGTTCACTTTTAGACTTGAGATTATGTCCAGACTCATAACCCAGAACTTGGCAGAAAAAAACAAGACAGAAACACGTTTAATTTCCCTATTTTTTTTGACTTTACACCTCCCGAAAAAACTAAATATTGATGTAAACAAACGCAATTTGCTGTGACGCGTACCCCTTAATAAGTACCTTATTTTTATCCTATTCGACGTCGCCCGACTTTTGAACAGAGAAAGTGGCGAACAAAAAACTGGACAAACACGTATTTTCCACTGTCCGCTACATTGTAAACTTCAAAAATCTTCAAAAATCTGAACCTAACGCCCCTTTGAGTGTAAATAAATTCGGTTAGGGCCAGTTTGTAGCTCTTTGAATACAGTACGTTTGTATGTGCCAAAGTTATGTTTCGCAAAATATTTGATATGATTTACCAATCAAAATACGAAAAAAACCTGTTTTTTTCTCCCATTTTACACCTCAGATTTCGAACTTTACACCCCCATAAACAACTGAATATTACGTTTTTTTGAACACGGCTTACTTCGACGCTTAGCTCTTCAAAGTTACTCTATTTCTATGTTATTCAATTCATCCCAACTCATAACCGAAAAAGTTGGCAGAGAAATCTTGGACAAAATCTGTTTTTTTACTCATCCACTAGAGTATAAAGTTTAAACCTCTAATACTAAGTGCGTATTGATTGTAGAAAAGTTTGCTGGTAAGCAGAAGATAGCCCTTGATCCGTAGTACATCTCTGTCAGAAAAAATTTCTTAAAACTCATAACCGGAGTTGTTGGTAGACATAAACAAGTCGAAAATCGATCAACATGTGTCTTTCACCCTCAGATTTTCGCACTCTTTACACTCCCATTCGAGAACTGAGAGCGAAATTCAAAAAACAAAAAGCTGTGTGATCTGCAGAACCTAAATAGATGAATAAGTCAAATAAAGTGCATGGTTTTGCCAAAAGAATTAAAAAAATGAAAAAGTTAGTAATCAGAAGACTTGAACCCATTATTCTTTTTTAAATCCACATGTGCGAACGGACGTCTGCCACTGCACCAACTCAACTCGCAACCAAGATTTTAGCTTGATTATACTATACTAGTTGAGCTGCCCGGCGTTGCCCGGGCTTGAACTTAGGCCTGATAGCTATATGGAATTAATATGTCTCTTGTATTTTTTATTTTTCAAGACTTTTGATGTTTTTGGGATATTTCTAAAAAAATTGTTGGTACAAACCATATTTTGTTTTTTGGATTTTTTTAAAATGTCTTTTGTCAACCATTTTTTTGATCAAATCCATATTTTTGACGTTACAGAATGGTTTTGAAAATTGTTTAGCCATAATCATATTTTTGATGTTCTGGGGTGTTCTGGAAATTTTTTAATAAAACCCATATTGTTGATGTTTTGGGATGTTTTGGAAAATTTTTTTCGTCAAACCATATTTTTGATGTTTTAGGATGTTTTGGAAAATTTTTTTAATCAAACCCATATTTTTGATGTTTTGGGATGTTTTGGAAAATTTTTTCGTCAAACCATATTTTTGATGTTTTAGGATGTTTTGAAAAATTTTTTCGGTCAAACCATATTTTTGATGTTTTAAAAATTTTTTGTTTGTTGTAGCAAAGGGTGTCATATATCACGTGATATGTTATAGCTGATGGTATCTCCTATCTTATATCACTGCATGTTATGGCACAGACAGGGTATCTATACCAAACCTATCTTATAGCATTGCCTATCTCGTAGCACAGGGTATCTTATATCCCATACTATCTTATAACATTGCCTATCTTGCAGCTCGGGGTATCTTATATCACTTCCTATCTTATAGCATTGCCTATCTTGTAGCACGGGGTATCTTTTATAACGTTCTATCTTATAGCATTGCCTATCTTGTAGCACGGGGTGTCTTATATCACGTCCTATCTTATAGTATTGCCTATCCTGTAGCACAGAGTATCTTATATCACGTCCTATCTTATAGCATTGCTTATCTTGTTGCACATAGTATCTCATACCATGCCTATCTTATAAAATTGCCTATGTTATAGCATCATTTGGTTAAACCCGTATTTTGATGTTTCACAGTGCCGACCAATGCTATAACATATAACAATGTACATAGTGTCGCCAGGCATGCTCCTCTTGGCCGGGGTATCCCTATACAAACAGTATAAACTAATTTTTGAAAAAATAGCAAAAAATCGGCCATCTCCCGAAATCGTGGAGGCTTATAGCACAGGGGCCAAACCCTGCTCCCTCCCTGCCCAGGGCCAATGGGTGCGTTTGTCGAAATTTCAAGATCGCTACGGCTCCTTCCCCCATTGGACCGACCTCGGCCCAAAATATCAGCCCACCAAATTTCATTGGGCCGGAGCCAACCCGGCACAAACATACATACATACAAACAAACAAACTTTCAAAAATATATAGTAGATTGGAAAATATTCATCATTCTACTGAAGTTTTAGAATAGTGCATTTATGGTAATAAAAATAATTATTTGTCAAAGATGAATCAAAAACCTCTGGAATAAGAAACATCTGAGTCTACTAAGTGGAGAATATGGCAGGAAAAAAAATTTTTTTGTCTCAGACTCTTTACAATAAACCGCCTCTAAATTTGAAAATATTACTTTAAAAAAATAAAAAAAGTTTCCCCTAGATTTTATTAAGGACTACCTTTTGAAACCAATCAGACTGCATAGAATGTAAAACTGAGTTAGATATGCTTGTGCACATGAAAACAGTAAAAAACCGTCTAATTAACACTCGTGTGCAACAACTAATGAGTGTAAAGAAATTTAAAGACTAGATTCAAAAGCTGCTAATCAGGGAAAACATTTTTAAAAAAATTGGCCCTCCGCCGCTCATTTGAATTGCTGGTGTAAACTTTACACACTCATGACCAGCTCGGTGATAAGTGTAAACAAAAAAAGGTATCTAAGTTTTTCTATTATCTACCTTTTGAAAAAACCGCACCTCCCAGATGTGTGCGGTTATTGCTGTGAGGGGGACACAAATTTCGCACTCGCTGTGATAAACATTTAAGAAAAAGGATGGCCAAGTAAATTGTAGGTGCGCTACCTATGATAGTCTGTTTCACATAGGTTGGGCATAAATTTAAGAATTTTTTCGAAAGTAAGCCGACTGATTACGATAATTGTATATTAAATCAATGCTATAATCGCAATCTGTATTGTCGGACACAGTTATTAAAATTTAGGCCCAATCTCCAGTGAAACAGATTATAGCTTAAAAGCTTAAACAGCGTCCATTCAATTTATAATTTTTGTTTAGTTCAGTGGGATAGACATTACAATACACTTCAGCCGAAGAAATAAGAAATTTATTACTGATTAATAAGCAATCTCTTGACACTTTGTGCAAAGTAGACTCTCGCCTCAAGCAGTCGATTAGATGTGCCAGGCTCCGGCCCGGTCCCAGCTTTTTTTAATCGATTTATACACTGTAATATATATATATATTTTTCATTTATTTAAGAAGTTAAATTACGTTAGCTACGTTTTCTCCCCCAAATAAATAGCGGTTTTGCTACAAACATTATTTTTAATTTTTTGAGCGGCGCTTCACGCCAAGCAAGCAAGCAGGACCACTACCTATGTATATTCTAAATTTCTCCATTAGGCTATGACGTTCCAGGCACGTAGCTATCCTTTCAAATTCGGGGGGGGGGGGTGGGAAATAAAATTTTGACGTCAGGTATCTCAACAATTACTTGCAGACAGGCAAAAATGATGGTGTTTTTGAGTTTTTCTCAGCGAGCTCTACACACTGAGAAAGAAATAATTTTCAAAACTTCAAAAATTTTGCTTGATTTTAGTCACGTTCAAAAAATATGCTATATAAAATGTTCACGCAAATGACTTCTTGAAAATGATTAACTTGTTGTGTAATGAATTCTGGCACCAAATTATACAACAGCAATGAATCTGGCGCGGAGCGGCCGAAAATTTTGGGCTTATTAGTTCAAAAATAAGCTAAAATCTATTCTGGCAGTCTTTCAAAATGCTCTTCAAGAATTTTAACTTTTTCCTTTGGGTGAGTCCTGCAAAAAATATTCGCATTCCCAAAATTTTTGCGGGACTAGTCCTACTCTATCCACAGCTACGTGCCTACATGGTTTAGTTTATTGTAGGGTCGTGAGGGGGAATAGGGGGCTTATAAGTCCGAAATACCACTTATTAGTTTAACATGCCTAATTGAAATCAAGTTGAATTTATAAATTTTTTCTCTTTCGATGTTTTATAGATCTCGATGAAAAGCTCAGAAATACCATTGTTTTTTCCTATCTACACATGGTTTTTAGGATATCCGCTTCAAAATTTTCATCCCCCGAAATTCAGAAGTTCAGCTGTGCTATAGTTTCTTGTAGAGCTTTCACATTATTTAAGTCCTATGCACGTTTCTTGCTCTTGATAGAGGATTTTCAGTCAGTGAAAAACGATTTTGTTCTCCTCCATTGTTTCCGCTTAATTTTCAGCGAGAGTTACTTTATGCACATGTATACAATTCAATTGTTTTGGGATCGCATTTAAAATTTACCATCACGTAAAAGTCGTGTGAATTGCCTGGCCCCGACCCCAACTCAGGTGCCAAAAGACCGAGGACCGGTCCTGGGCCGGGGCCTGGGTGGCGGCGGAGTAAAGACATAGGAAAAACGAAGAAAATTAGCGAAAATAAGATTAGTGTATTATTTATCGAAGTATAATTTAAAAAGCTCGCAGATTTTGAATATGGCAAAATGATTTTGTTTAAGGCAAAGGGCGTAACGTAATGACTGAGTTAGATTTTGACCCTAATGTCAATGAGCCGTTTCAATTGCAAGGCTGTTATGCGGAAAAAAAAGGACAGAAGCCACCAATCGATCCAGAACTGTTTATACAACATAATTGCAAAGGAAAGCAGAAAAAAGAAGTCCGCTTCATTTTGCCGCATTTTTGCATTTATAAAATGCATACGCCGAAGAAGACGTGCGAGTTTTTGAATGTGGTCGATTTGACAAAGCCATTGCCTCGTGAAAGGAACGTCCCATAAAGAAGTTGAATTTTAATTCATGAAAATGATCATAAGCTGATGATCTTAGCGTTTAACTTAACATTTATAATAATGACGTTGCTTATCCAATTCTACTTGACTGGCATTGAAAAAATATCTTTAAAATTAGAATTTGGGGGTTAACACAGTAAAATAAGCTGCGTTTAAATTAATAAAAAATTTCTCTATGTAAGTGAAGTAGGCGTATAAATGCATATCCACTTAAAACTAATTTTAGATCTTTTTGCGCATAAACCCTTAAAATGGTGCTTTATATCTGGATGACAACACACCGGCTGAGCCTAAGTTTAGCGCTGGCAGTGGCGGATCTAGGATTTTCCTAAGGGGGGGCGGTATCCCAACTTTTCCGAAAACAGTCAAAAATAGGTCCGAAAATTTGCCCGTAACGCGCGAAATAGCGTTTTTTCGGTGTTTTACATTGTATACTTTTAAATAAAATCACTTTTGACGCAATATTTTTTTCGAATAATTTCAGAATTTTAGACAATTTTGTGCGGAAAATCATTAAATTTCTTCTACTTTTACAAAAATCTGGCGCGTAGCGCCGGAAAATTGTGAAATTAAGGCGGATAGACGTCTAGAAGCATGATTTACTGCTTGATTTATTGTTTTTATAGCATTTGATGCGAAACATCGAAGTTTTCGATTGAAAATAGAAGAAAACTATGCAAAAATGGAACAGAAAATGGCTTCTAGGTCGCCAAGAAAGTTAAGAAATGTGATTAATAGATATCATCCGGCACGTAGCGCCGGATAAATTTGAGAAATTATGGTCACTGACGGCCAAAAATCATTGCAAGTTGCATATCCATTCTTTATCTCGCCAACTATTTTTGGTCAATGGGGGGGCGGCCACCCCTGCCCCCTTAAATCCGCGCCTTAACGCTGGTCTGTCCCACGTGATGATTGCATTAGCAGAATTTGAAAACGAACTTCAAAAGTACTTTTGTGATAGCGAGCTGACTGTTGCGATAAATGCATTCATATGATCCACTGTATATCAACTTAATGTCAATGAAAGTGCTTTATTCAATCGATAGTCTGTTCCATTTAACTTAACCGTTTTCTTTTGAATTTAATCCGCATGAATCAGGCTACAAAACTGATTTAAACTTATGAGACAGTAATGCGGTTTGGCAATTGCAATCGTCTCATAATTACTCGATATACTGTAGAACATCACAGCTGTACTCTTAGTTTAAACCACTTTTGTAGCAACTTTAAATTTTTTCAAAACCTCAAAGGTAAATGAAACGGACTATAAATCCAAGATTTTAGCTCAATTGGACCGAGCACATTGCCTCAGATTGTAACACATGTATGTATGTGGCAAGAGGGATACAAGCTTGACATGTTGGAGGAACACACAACACGCATAACGTGTTGACATGTTGGGTGGGACGGGTTAGGCCTCTCCTCCTCCTCCTCCTCCTCCTCCTCCTCCTCCTCCTCCTCCTCCTCCTCCTCCTCCTCCTCCTCCTCCTCCTCCTCCTCCTCCTCCTCCTCCTCCTCCTCCTCCTCCTCCTCCTCCTCCTCCTCCTCCTCCTCCTCCTCCTCCTCCTCCTCCTCCTCCTCCTCCTCCTCCTCCTCCTCCTCCTCCTCCTCCTCCTCCTCCTCCTCCTCCTCCTCCTCCTCCTCCTCCTCCTCCTCCTCCTCCTCCTCCTCCTCCTCCTCCTCCTCCTCCTCCTCCTCCTCCTCCTCCTCCTCCTCCTCCTCCTCCTCCTCCTCCTCCTCCTCCTCCTCCTCCTCCTCCTCCTCCTCCTCCTCCTCCTCCTCCTCCTCCTCCTCCTCCTCCTCCTCCTCCTCCTCCTCCTCCTCCTCCTCCTCCTCCTCCTCCTCCTCCTCCTCCTCCTCCTCCTCCTCCTCCTCCTCCTCCTCCTCCTCCTCCTCCTCCTCCTCTTCCTCCTCCCTCCTCCTCTTCCTCTTCCTCCTCCTCCTCCTCCTCCTCCTCCTCCTCCTCCTCCTCCTCCTCCTCCTCCTCCTCCTCCTCCTCCTCCTCCTCCTCCTCCTCCTCCTCCTCCTCCTCCTCCTCCTCCTCCTCCTCCTCCTCCTCCTCCTCCTCCTCCTCCTCCTCCTCCTCCTCCTCCTCCTCTTCCTCTTCCTCTTCCTCCTCCTCCTCCTCCTCCTCCTCCTCCTCCTCCTCCTCTTCCTCTTCCTCCTCCTCCTCCTCTTCCTCTTCCTCCTCCTCCTCCTCCTCCTCCTCCTCCTCCTCCTCCTCCTCCTCCTCCTCCTCCTCCTCCTCCTCCTCCTCCTCCTCCTCCTCCTCCTCCTCCTCCTCCTCCTCCTCCTCCTCCTCCTCCTCCTCCTCCTCCTCCTCCTCCTCCTCCTCCTCCTCCTCCTCCTCCTCCTCCTCTTCCTCTTCCTCTTCCTCCTCCTCCTCCTCCTCCTCCTCCTCCTCCTCCTCCTCCTCCTCCTCCTCCTCCTCCTCCTCCTCCTCCTCCCTCCTCCTCCTCCTCCTCCTCCTCCTCCTCCTCCTCCTCCTCCTCCCTCCTCCTCCCACGCAGTTAAGAACAGTTGTTGTGCAATTGCGATGGACAAAAATGTATATACATACATGCTACAGGCGGCCTGTGGGCGTGTCCAGCCAGACTTATGTAGGTATACTGGGGTGTTTTCACCACAGACTTATTTGGCATTTGTACTGAGATGCCATATAACTTTGTGCATGACTCAGTTTACACCATAGGCACAGTGAAGACCTTAAATCAAGTTTACACTATGGGCTATTTATTTTTCACTTGGGCTTATTTCAGATTTAGCACTAGTATACATCCAGTCCTTAGCTTAGCTGGGCTTAGTTTAGTCCTACTAGCCATATTTATTGCATATTTAAGCCCTGGCAGATGTAGCAAGAAAGGACCACTGCTTGGTGTGGGGAAACATGCTTGACGTGTTGGGACTATGTATGTATTTTTGAGCAGTACCAAAATTCTTGGGGTGCAAGATTTTTCATAGTTAA
The DNA here is from genome assembly GCA_036768485.1 of Mermis nigrescens. Lineage (NCBI taxonomy): Eukaryota > Metazoa > Nematoda > Enoplea > Mermithida > Mermithidae > Mermis > Mermis nigrescens. The sequence continues at coordinate 2,503,309 of JAVLUZ010000056.1, forward strand.
AAAATGGTCTTTGAAATGATGATATGGCGAAAAAACACTATTTTTCAACGTTTTTCATCGAGCACTTTCCATTGGCATCAAAAAATTGGGAAAAATTCTCAAAAATTGAATTCTGGGTGGGGGGGGGGGTTATTTTGGTTTCTGGGGGAGAGGGTATTCGGCCTTCTGGGGGTGCACACCACAACTGAGCGTGGGGGGTTTGGGGGGTATGCACCCCCAAAAACCAAAATATCCCCCAGCATTCAATTTTTAAAATTTTTGCTATCGTTGTCTTCGCAATTTTTTGATGTCAATGGATAGTGCTCAATAAGAAACGTTGAAAAATGGTGTTTTTTCGCCATGCCACCATTTTTAAGACCATTTTTTGATCTTTTAAAAATCTTGCACCTCCCCAGAGTTTTGGTGCTACCCACGTATGATGCACACGCCCTAATTCCACCTTCCCCCACTACCACGTATGGTTGGGACCTCCTCCCTCCTCCCAGCGATGACCCGCAGGCAGTAAGTAGATCACAGCTTTGTGAAGGACCAGGATGTCATACAATATAGGTACCTACATTGTACATACATACACATTGGCTTAATTTTTACACTTAAGCTTAATTTACACTATGCTTAGTGTATACCTTAGGTTTACTTTACACTTAAGCTTAGATTATACTTGGGCTCAATTAAGACCCTAAATTAACATTGCACTAATGCTTAATTTACACTCTTTAGCATAGTTTACACCAAAGCCTAGGCTTGGCACTGAGCCCAGTTTTACCCTTCTTGTCCTTAACTATGTATGTCCTATGCTACAACATTACATTTCATATAGCATTGCCTATCCTTAAGCATCGTGTATCCTTAAGCATTGCTCCCTGACCCCTACCTCAGGGAGCAGGACTCCGCCCTTCGCATATGCTTAAGTGTAGGCTATATTATAACATTTGCAATCCAAAGGCCACGTATAACTACTGTTGTAAAAAGGCAAGAAACGAAAGTATATTAGAAAATCTATGTATGAAATGGGTTTACTTGTTACTGTGCGTAAGGAAGGAAAGCGTTAGTAAGCATAGTAAGCAACAGAGCAGGGTGGCCAGGTGCGGTGCATCTGCGTTAGATATAGTGCATTTGGAAGCTTCTAGTGTATAATTTAGTGCATAGGGCTTTCAGTGCAATTCCTAGTGCGATTTAGGGTTTTCAGTGCATTTTTCAGTGCATCCAAGATTTTTGCGCATTCAGGGTATACCTTTTACCAGTAGTTATGGTCGTTCACTCTTACTGTGGATCTTATTTCATTGAATAAATTTAATTGTTCCTCTTGTTCATGTATAGTAGTTTTTGGGTACTTGTATACTTGACCTATCGAATTTTTTAAATGTTTTTTAACATTAGGATATATTTTGGATTTTCTGGAGATTTATTGAGTTGGTTAACTTGTTTTTTGAGCGATAGGACTCAAAGGGTTGTTATTAACGGTCAGTTTTCGAGCGAAAAATCTGTCACTAGCGGTGTTCCTCAGGGCAGTATACTTGGCCCGATTCTTTTTGTTTTATTCATAAATGACATTAGCGACCGCTTAAATAGCAAAGTTTGCCTTTTTGCCGATGACGTCAAGCTTTATAATTTATCTAGCAATCACACCCAACTTCAAGATGATATCGCTAAACTCGTAGTCTGGTCCAAGGATTGGCAGTTAAAAATTGCTACTGAAAAATGCTACGTGTTATATCTAGGTTTTGGAAATCCCAAGCATTCTTATAGAATTTCTGACCTGACTGTAGAACAGAGTGTAAATTCTGTAAAGGATTTGGGTGTTTACGTATCAAGTAAACTTGATTTTAATTTCCACTATAATGATATAACGCGTAGAGCTTATGCTAGGGCTATGCTAATATCGAAATCATTTGCTTCTAAAAATAAACTAAATATGTCTAGGGCTTTTACTGTTTACGTCAGACCGATTCTTGAGTATTGTAGCACTGTTTGGAATCCATACCGTAAGACCCATGTTTCAATGATCGAAAATGTCCAAAGGAAATTTACACGTAAAATTATTGGATTTCGGGGACTTTCTTATGCTGAAAGACTCAGTTCCTTAGAATTGGATAGCCTGGAGATTCGCAGATTGCGTAGTGATCTGTGTATGATGTATCAGATATTGAGTGGTAGATGCGTTTTGCAGCAAGCCGACTTTTTTACTTTTTGTGAAAACAACACGCGTGCTCAAAATTCAATGAAATGTGAATGCACTCCTTTTCGGCTTGATGTTCGTGGGTATGATTTATCCAATAGGTGGATTCACGTATGGAATTCTCTCCCTGAAGCTGTTGTAAGATCTCCTAGTGTTGCTTCCCTCCGTGAAAAGTTGAAAAAGTTGATCTAACGGGGTATTTGCTAGGGGGCGTGTTCTAAGTGCATAATTTATTTAGCCTGCGCGCCTACCTTCGTCTTTTGCACTAATCTCGTATAAATGTACTTTAATTAATAATTTCTTGCTTTTAGAATATGTGATTTTGTATGATGATTCATGTCGAATGTTTATTTATAATTGTATTTCATTGTATATTAATGTTTCTTTTCTTATTGTGTTCTTTTTTTGTGCGACGAAAATAAAATATTTGTATTTGTATTTGTATTTGCAAGTTTTAGGAAACATTAGGCAACCATTTTTCCTTTTTTTCTAAGAAAGGTACCAGTAGTCTGGCTGGGATCGGACTGCAGACTGTAAGTTCACAGAGTCATCAACTACTAAGCCATGCCACTTCAACTCGCTGAAACAAATTTTTGCATAATAAAAACTAACTGAATCCGTGCAGAAGATAAGGATTTTCAATCGTAGCGAAGTTCTAGACCAGATTGTCGATAAAAATGCTGCAATTGGAAGATTAATAATAAGTAAGAATTAAATCAATTCGGCGCAAAGCGCCGAGAAATTTTGAAGTTTTAACTCTCTAAAACGCATTTTTAAGATTACAAAAATTTTCTACAAATGCCAACTAAGCCCAAAAATTTTTCCATTTCCCAAAATTTTGGTTGACAAATAGACCAAAAAGTGGAAAAAAACAGTGATATCACCTAAGTTGGACAAAAATGAATGAGACTTATATCAGTTTATTGTTGTTTCATCATTGCATTGAAACGCATGAAGCAATGGTATTCCAAAAAATGGATAAAAGGCACTACCGTTTTTCCAGTCGACTACCGTGTGTCTGCATCCAATTCACTGCTCCAAATAATCTGTTTGTTAAATGAAGCGAAGAATTCAAGATATTGACAAATGCGAGTTGTCAAAGAAGGTATCCGATCTTAGTGAATAAGAGAATCCGCATAATTGACAGCAAAAAATATTTTTGGAGGACTTCTGAAAATCATAAGCGCGCCACAAATTTGGCACTGCGGATATTGCTATGACAAATCACCGTCCTGGCACCACTGTATGGCCGTGTTTCCATCTGGGGTTGCTTGCAAGTAGAGATCCGCTAATTTAAAACCACGAACATCGTAAAGTAAAGCCATTGACTGGCTTTACTTTACCCTCGTTATTAAGGAGGTGGCGACTAATCAAGCTGAAGAGCCGCAATGCGTTATTTGAAGTAATTTGATCATTATTGACGTTAACTTTTGATTCTAGCCAGTTGCGTAAATCTACCACGCTTCATTTCACTGAGACGTCATCATAATAATGCCCCACAGCAGAAAAAACCAGCGGTATTCGCATACACCGTCGCAGGTCACATCAATTGTTCCTGTTACCTTGTCGTCGGACATGCCCTGCACGCTTTGCAAAAAGCCGGTCACGGATACAGATAAAACGGCACTGAGCTGCGACATTTGCAGACGTTGGTCACGTAGCGCTTGCTTAAAAATCCCGATCAAAGTCATCAAATTTTTCAATAGTCCTATTTATGCGAACTCAGATTTCAACTTACCTTTGATATGTGGCAGCTGTACGCTAGTGTTCGAGCAAATTAAAGAGTTGCCGGGTATAATGGCTGTTCTCGAGCGTCGTTTCGCCCTGCTAGAATCAAAACTGGAGGTCGGCTTGCCACCTATCCAGCCACGACCGACTTGCCGCTACTCATCAAGGATGCTATGGAAATAGAATCGAAAAAGAACAAGGCTGTACTATTTGGATTACCCGAGTTGGTGGATAACGACAATTTGACTGCGGTTCGAAAGCTGATCACTTTCTTGACGGCCCTAAATATGACGACAAATCTAGATTTTTGAAGGTTGTATGCGATTCGCTCTAGGCGAAGAAGGAGTTTATACTGGTGATCAATTCTACTCGCCGCCAGCGAGGTTTACGATCGAGGCCCGATTTGTCTTTTCTTCAATGTAAATGTGGCCGCGAACTACGTATGGAGCTACAAACCCGTCTAGATTACGGAGAAACGGTTCTTTTTATCGACTATCCTTCGGATTGTATTAAATCGCGTATTTCTAACGATAACAAAAATACATGTTCTACTTTTTATCACAAAAAAATTAGAGCTTAGGGATTTTCACCCTGCGCAAGTGACATAAAGTTTTTAAGATGCTTACAATTTAATTCTAGAAATGTTAAAACAAGTCACTAGAGCTCAATTTTCTGTTTAGTACCCAAATTTATGATTTTATCTTCATCACTGAGAGTTGGTTGGAGTCCAATATACCTGATTTGATTATTTTCCAAAACTGGGAATACATTGTTTTCTGTTGTGACCGTAAGGTGCCAAAAAAGGGGCGGAGTTTGTTGCCTTACGAAAAAGTTGTTGAATGCCATAAGTATAAGTTATCCAGACGAATTTTGTGATCGTGAATGTTAAGTTATTGATTTACTAACGAAAACCTAAAAAATTCAAACCTTGTCATCTTATAGGCCACCGGGTCATGACGCTACTGTTACTGAAAACTTGTGCGACTTTCTACTTTGGTGTATGGCCCAAAATTTCCTAACGATAATAATAGAAGATTTTAACTTTCCCGACATTAATTGGTATTCTAATGAAATTCCGACTGATAAAAGCTCTTTGTTGTTTTTTGGAATACTCACATATCAAGTGGTTTTACTCAGCATGTAAATCAGCCTACCAGATTAGATAACACATTAGATCCTGTTTTTTTAACGCTAAGATTTGTTTTGACATATCTGTTTTGCCACGTTTAACATTTTCTTGTGATCATTATCAGATAAGCTTTTCTGTCATTGCTGATTGTAGCAGAAAAAATAAAAACAAAATCACGTTATTTTTCGTGTGGAAATATCTTGTTTTTTCATCTTATTTAGATTCAATTTTATGGGAAGATACATTTTTTGACTGTGTAACAATCGAAGACTTTTATAATAAATACCTTGCTATTATAAATCTTGGTGTCTCAAAATTCGTACCTTCCAGAAAGATAGGAGCGAAATTGTACCCAATCGAAATCAAAACACTACGGCTAAAAAACTAAGGCTATGGCGTAAATATAAAGCATCTAAAACTGATATTTCAAAATCAAAATACGAACTGGTTTGCAAAGAAATATCTTCAGCTATTTTTGCTTTTGAATTTAAGTGCGAAAATAAATTAGTTGAAAAGGGAAATTTAAAACAGCTTTATAATTTTGTTGGTAAACGTCTGAAAAATACAAAATTCATGCCACGCTAAAGAAGGATAATAGCGAGCTAGTTTCGGAAGAATCTAAGAAATTATATACTTTACTGAATACTTTTTTCTGTTCAGTTTTTACTCAGGATGATGGAAGCTTACCCTTACTTGACCTCGATTTGAAGAAATTGTCCTGTTTGGAAAACATCATATTTGATGAAGCAGCTATAGCTAAGGCCATTTCCAATCTGAATTGTTCTAGTACCTTTGGTCCAGATGGATTACCTAGTATTTTTAATAAAAATTTGAAAGTCTCGCTTTTGTTACCGCGTAAAAAGATCTTTTCCATTTCATTGTTAAGTGATCTGGAAAACAGCTCACGTCATCTCCATTTTCAAAAGGGTGATCCTTCCATAACTTCTACTTATAGGCCTATTTTAATAACGTGTGTGAGTTACAGAATTTTAGAGAAAATATTAAAAGATAATATCTTAACGTATATTCAAACAAACAAAATTTTTCCATCTATTCAGTTCGAGTTTTTGCCTAAAAAATCATGTGAAGCCCAAACATAAACGAAATTATATGCCACATCGATTCTAAAAGTCTGGTTGATGCACTATATATATTTAGACTTCTGCAAAGCTTTTGATTTTGTCTTAATTAATAAGCTCCTTCACAAACTTTTTTACGAACTAAAAGGACGATTATTTTTGTGGAAACTGATTTTTTACATGGTCGAACTCAGCAGGTAAAAATTGGTGATTTTTTCCGAGCTCACTGATGTTACTAGCGGAGTTCCTCAGGGTAGCGTTCTTGGTCCTCTTTTGTTTCTTTTTTACATAAATGATATCGCTTTTCTCAAGAAAAATGAAAAGTTGAAAATGTACCTATTTACGGATGATGTAAACATATTTTCCGTAACAGAACAAGCAGTTTTGTTGAACAATTTGTTACTGAATGTTTGTGAGTGGTCTGTAAAGTGGCAATTACCTTTATCTTTGGCTAAGTGCTCCGTTTTAGGTGATAGGTGATGTAGCGGTGGTACCTCCTGTGAGACCCAAGCACGCAGGCTACAAGCCCATTGTGCTTCGCGGAATAGATTATCATCTCACCGAGTTATACCAGCAGTACCTCTTTAAGAGCCCTGCTGGATACCAGCGGTATCACGTAAGTGTCCCGCTGGAAGAATCAGCCGACTGCACGAAGAAAGAACCCACAGTGCGTGGTTTCGGAACCTTGTGCCTGCAACTGTAGTTAGATCGTTAACCACTAAGCCACGGAGGCCAGTGCTCCGTTTTGCATTAAGGTCATAAAAATCTTAGGCAAAAATATTCGATTGGAATGGAGGATCTTTTGGAAAACAGAGAAGCAAAAGATTTAGGTATTCTTTTAAATGAATATATGGATTGTGCGCCGCACATTGCACATACAGTTAAAAGTTCATATTTTAGGATGTCACTGATTTTTCGAGCATTTAAGGCTTAAGATGCTGAACTGATAGTTATGGCTTATAAAACGTATATCCGACCTTTACTAGAATATTGCGCGGTTATTTGGTCACCACACAAAAAGCAAGGCGTAAAAAGTATTGAGAGAGTTCAAAGATACTTTACTAGAAGGGTCTTAAATTTTCCCGACTTGAGCTATAGGGAACGTTAAGATTTTCTTAAATTAGACTCTTCAGTTGCATCGAGTCCGTCATGATCTATCGGCGACCCATAAAATTTACCATGGTCTTATAGACATCGATTTTACGATTTGTTCACGGTGTGTAATGGTATCACTTGATCAGTTGACTCGGTAAAGCTGAAAATACCAAAATCTCGCTCAAATTTGAAAATAAACTGTTTTACAAATGGACTCCCTCCTCTTTGGAATAGTTTGCCAGAAGAAGTTGTAAATACCCCTAACTTTCCCTCCTTCAGCAGTCATTTAGAGAAAATTAGTTTTACCTTAGACTATAAGTAAATGCAAACCGCCTTTATAGTCCTCGCGCAGGTTATTGATATTACACATTGTCTTATCACAGTAATTTATAGTTCAAATTGCATTGCATTGACGTCATTTTATTGTATTTACTTTGATGTTTTCTTTTTCAATCTGACCAAATTCAGTCTCTGTCACAATAAACTATTTCAATGTTGCCTAGGAAAAACGTTGCCTATACCGTAATGTTGAAAAACTTGAAAAAAATTCGATAGGTCCTAAAGTATACAAGTGCCTAGTTTTGTCTTCTAAACACCGTTTTTCCACATTTAGGGGTTTTTATGAACTAAAATTTTGAGATGTGGAAAAAAAGTTTGGGCTTGGTTCACATTGTGGAAAATTTTTGGAATGCAAAAACGCATTTTACACTTGGTTTACACTAAGGAAAATTTTTGGAATGCAAAAACGCATTTTAGATAGGTAAAATGTAAATATTTTCCATATCGATTTAATTTTATTACTTTTCATTGATATCTAGGCTGCGTCGGATTCGGCCAACTTTTGTAATGCAAAAATGCGTTTTAGAGAGCCAAAAGTTCGAAATTTTTAGCGCCGGATTGATTTGATTATACATTTGTTATTGGTGTTAAGGCCGTGCCGCGCTGAGATCACTTTTTAGGTACCAACTTTGGTACCCAATTTTTTTAAAATACCAACTTTGATACCTAACTCATGCCTCCGCATCCGTTAGGTACCAAGGTTTTTCCTTTTAAAAATTTTTTCGAGAAAAACTTGCTGTTTTGGGGATCGAACTTACGGCTACAAACTACCTTCGCAACATAAGAGGGCGCTCCGGACCACTCGTCGGCCATGCATCCCAGTTCTGAAATTCTATCTAATTTTATAAATCAACAACAGTAGGTATAGTAAATGGGTTTTATTATACTTTTGAGCTTTCTGACCGTCTTATTCATTCGTTTGATGCGTGTACTATGATCAATCCAGCTCACATAATGAGTAAAATGCGAAAACCAAAAATAACAAATCTCAGGGAAACTTTAAAACTTTTTTGGGACAAAATTGCCTCAAAATTAGCAATTTTTTGAAATTTTCTGAAAATTTGCTAAAAATTTGTAGAAAAGATGCATTTTTAATGTTTACAGCTATCTATTTTCTCAAAAGTACCAAATTTTTCGCGCCATTATACTCATGTTTTGACTATATTTTGTTTAATTTGCTTCGACTTTTTATACTTATTATCGAAATTTTTTAATCTTTTTATGCTCTGAAAAGATACAGCGTCGTCAGAAACGCTGGAAAACGATGTTTTGACGCGTACCTACCATTTTTGGACCCAAAAAGGCACTTTGTAATTTCACCTTTTCCCAGAATTCTCGTGTTGTGCATGTATGAACAGTGGCGGATCTAGGATTTTCCTAAGGGAGCGGTATCCCAACCTTTCCAAAAACAATCAAAAATAGGTCCAAAATTTGCCCTTAATGTGCGAAGCGTTTTTTTCGATATATTACATTGTACGAGTATACTATTACATAAAATTACTTTTGCCGCAATATTTATTCTAAAAATTTTGAAATTTTCGACAATTTTGTGCGAAAAAAATCATTAAAATTTCTTTGATCTCAACAAAAATCTGGCGTGAAGCGCCGGAAAATTTGTGAAATTAAGGCGGATAGACGTCTAGAAGCATGATTTACTGCTTGACTTCCTGTATTTATAGCATTTGATACGAAACATCAAAATTTTTAATTGAAAATAGAAGAAAACTATGCAAAAATACCTGTTTCTGCTGTCAAAATTGTTTTAAAACCTACATGAACAGAAAATGGCATCAATAATAGGTATCATCCAGCACATGGGGCCGGAAAAATTTGAGAAATTATGGTCAATGACGGCCAAAAATCATTGCAAATAGCATATCCATTCTTAATCTCGCCAAATATTTTTGGCCAATGGGGACGGCGGCCGCCTCCCCCCACCCCCTTAAATCCGCCCCTGTGTATGAATGAAATTCCTTACCATGATTGCAGTTCACAGTTTTTTGTCTTCGGCAATGATTTTTCCCGATGTTGTACCAAGACTTTTCGGGACCGTCCTTAATGTGTGTTCTATATATATCTTTATATTAACAGAAATTGCATTTTTAAAGGAAAAATGTCAAATTTTTCGGCGCTTCGTGCCGTTTTAAGATGATTTTTAATGATTTTTGCCCGCAGAAACCCGAAAATTAGCTAAAATACACTACCAAAGGTCGAACAACTCTATTTTTACTACACTAAAATCGCTACTGTACCATATTATAGTGCCAAAAAATTTATGCATACTTAATGTACAAAGACTTTTAGGGACCATCTTTGTACTTTACAAACGACTTTGTACAAAAAAAACACTGTTACAGTTAATGAGGCCTTGACCTAAAATCATCTATACTATACATCATATATGTAACTGGGGCTGGGGGGATCCCCGCTAACCCAAAGTCAGTCGTCCCCCTATCCCCCAACGCCAGAGAATGTTTTCCCTTATTTTCAGAGAAAAATGAATTTTTACCGTTTTTTAGGTGTTTTTTGGCTGTTTTTGGCCAAAATTAGGGGTCATATTGGCGGTTATTAACTCCCCTCCTCACGGTTTTCTTTTTGTATTCGGCAAAGATTTTTCCCGATGTACAGAGACTTTTTGGCACCGTCTTTGTATATACATGTACAAATATTTTGGGAAGATAACTGTAAAAAGCATACATGCACACAGGGAGGGGTATGAGAAGGGTATCCACCCCTATAAGGACTCTTGAAAAGTATACCTTCTCAAGCAGGCTTGTATCCAGAATTCGGCCAAGGGGGTGGGGTTGGGGGCGGACCCAACATAAATTGGTCTATATCTCAAAAAATTTGCTGGGATAGCTCGCAAAAATCGCATTTTTCGAAGTTTTCCGACATGCTTTATCCATTGAGATCATAAAATTCGAATTTTTTGAGAAAAATTTCTTCACTTAGAAAGCTACATAAAAGTGTTATTTTTTTGGTCGCGCTGGAGTTAAAATGATGAAAAATATTTCTTATCCGGCGCGATGCGCCGAAAATTTGAAGATTTTACATGAAAGACATTCGATTTTTCCATCTTCCCGTGCATTATCTTACCTTTCAAAATTTTTTTCAGGTCAAGGGTAGGCGGCCGCATCACCCGCCCCCTTAAATACGGCCCTGCCCTCAAGCCATTTTCGGACTGAAACCTATTGCTTAAACTATGTATCAAAAAGCGCCAAGCGACGTCTAAAAGTTTAATCTCAAGTACATATGTATACTAATTTTTCGAGTAGTAGACTTTTCAATGCATTCGTCCAGACACTTTACTTCCATAATTTTTTATATATTATTCCATCGCCTTTGTTGTTATTTAATTTCATTCAAATTTAACCGTAAATGTCCATGAGGAATAAATTATGCAACGGATTCATGATCAAAATTTGAGGAAACTCGGTTTAACCCTTCCCAGAATTTTTGACAGTGTGCATGTATGGTAAAAAGGTCTGAAATTCCCAAAAATTTTCGACGCTCTGCGGAAATGTGTAATTATCTGTCCTATACACTTCTCACCACAAAATTTGATTAATGAAGAATCGATCAAGTTTATTCAGGAACGCTTTTCACGACCTAATCGCCGGAGACCTAAAGAGTATGCTGACATATTTTACTTTAAGAAAACGCGGCCTAAATGCATAGGTCGGACCGTTTACGACTCAGCGCGCGTTCTAAGTAGACGCGTTATGGTATCGCGGCGTGTGCGCATTATGTACTACACAATACCATATGCAAATGAATTGTGTGATTATAATCAATATTAATGTGCTCTACGCGTGCTGAGTCGTTAAAACTCCGACCTAAGCGTTTAGGCCACGATTTCTTAAAACTAACCAGCGCTTCGCGTTGTTTGGGTCGCGTTTTCTTAAAATAAAGCACGTCAGGATACTATTTAGGTCTCCAGCGATTAGGTCGTGAAAAAGCATTCCTACAGAAACTCAATCGCTTCTTTATTTTTCAAATTTCGTGGCAAGTGTTGTATATCTTCATAATAACAGAAATTGCATTTAGAATGGAAAAATGTCAAATTTTTCGGGGCTTCGCGCCATTTTGAGACAACTTTTAGTATTTTTTTGGCATTAAAAACTCAGGAATTAGGTAAAATATACTACCAAAGATCGAAAAACCCTGTTTTACCACAATATAATTGCTACTATAATATATTATAGAACCCAAAAATTTGCATGTACGGAAAGTTCAACGACTTTTGGGGACCATTTCTGTACATGCACTAAGAGACCTTGCATGAAAACACTGCCTCCCCTAAAATTTACCGGGGACCCCGCTCACCCAAAATTTCAAGCTGTCGTACATAAATGATCATGTTCAGGTTTTTCAGTGTCAGATTACTCCGCTATGAAACCTGCGCAGGGTGGGTCATGCATGAGCAGAGTTGGAGAGCATGATTGATCTAGGGAGGGGGTGGAAAATTGAGTTTTATGGGGTCAAAATGACTTCAAGAACTGGTATAAATGCTAAAATAGTGGTACTACTACGTTATTACAAAGTTTCTTGTCCGGTTTCCCCTGCAGAATTGCTGGGTTCCTCAGCCGACGTCGTCAAGTCGCGTGACCCTGAATTGACCCAGCGCCCATGTATTATACTGTTTCTGTTTCGCGCCAAATAATAATTTCTGGTCTTCATAATTGTACGGAATTTTCGGGAATTAAGCTTGTGCTGTCCTTATGAATGTTTATTGCCGCGCCGCAGCTAGTATTTTGACAAAAAAATGCTTAAAGCTCGCAAAGCAGCATTCTCATGCCATAGTGGATTCAGAAGACTACGAATCTTCATGGATATCAGTCTTTTGAAGTGAAAAGTGTTATAAAAAGTATAGCTTTAATCAAAACTTTTATTCCTCCATTTTTCAGTTTGAAGCCTTTGCAAGATGAAAACTGCTAAAATAGTGGTACAACTACTCTTTAATTGATCCCTTCTTCGCACTCATATTAATAAGTACTATTGCATAAATTTATTGATGGTAAAGGGTACGCTAATATTGGGTCAGCCATCAAATATAACTGAGTGCTGAATTTTTCCCCGGCTCCGTTGAATAAGAAATATTGCTGTCGTTGACATATGCTAACAGAATTAGGCAATAATCATCGTTGCGCTTTTGAATTTAATGTCAAATTAAATAAATATGCTGATTTTGTTGCAACAGAAACAGCGATAAGTTGTCATATGGTTTTTGTTTCCTGCAAACAACGCATTGAAAACTAACAAGATAGAGACAAAGTATGATTGAATTCGTAAACAGATTGACTGCAGAGTTTTTAAATCGCGCTTCTGACTGAATCTATAGTCATTACATATGATGTTCGGCGCAAAGCGTTGCTAAAAAATGAATAAAAACGTGTAAATTACTATACTTTTGCTCAAAAAAGTTTTTGTACAAGGTACGGATATACCAAGATCTTTCAAAAATCTTTGCACGAGCTCAAAGTCTTTGTCTCGTACAAAAAAATGGCGCGACGTGTTTTTACAATTAAAAGTCGCAAAGTATTAGCTTCGATGTTCGAAGATACTCCGCTAGATAAGAATTCGTAAAAGCGAAAATTATTTGAGAATCGAGAATATGATTCACATGTAAATGCAGGTGAATTACCGGAGTTGCTGTAACGACATTCCGTTACAGTTATTGAATTTACACTTATTTCAGAAATTTAATTTTCACTCTCAATAATTTAGTTTACACTCATTTCAGCGACACAAACGATCGTTCGATTCATGCATTTTTACGCCCACGAATACTCGGTTTTTAAATCTTATCTTTGAACAATAACCGAAGCGGCAATTTAAATTTCGATAGATTTGATTGCTGAACCGAGCCACTTTTATTCTCGTGCGAGTTGCAAGCTGTTTTTTTTGTAGATGATCGAATATGGAATTCATTAGTCGCTCAACTTTTACAAAATCGCGTAAGCTAAATTCCTTCCTTTTCATTTTTTCCATTGCGAATTAACTTAATCAAAGTTATTATGTATCTGATTGTATAATAACATTATGTCTTAGTTGGTTTTTTTGCATGTGTAAGATATTTGACAAAGTTGGCTTATCGCGCGAAAAGGCAAAAGGTGCTCAATGCACGAATAATATTCATAAAAAATAAATGAATAAATAAATGAATAAAAAAAGATATGTAATAAATAAATACATGAATCAGGATAATTAGATAAATCTCTTAATAATGAAAACATCCTTAATGCATTGCGTTGCGTCCACTTTGCGCTGCTTCTTCTGATCCAGTTGTAAACAAATTTTGGATTAAGGAATCGGTAGGTGTCTCCTTTTCTCGTTTGGCTGAATAAAGGAGGAAGTTTTGTGTATGTCGTATTGCAGCGTAGCATACATTTCCATAGGGGAGTGAGGGGGGTATTAACCCCACCTCAGGGTAGGAGACTTGAATGTCAGACGATTTTGAGGTATCAAACATATTCTGCTTGATTTTTGGGTACAAAAGCAACGTAGATATTAAATTTTTTGCGCTTCGCGCCGATTAATACATTTCTGTTTTGTGTACCCATAAAATACCTGAGATGAACTTAAAATGATCTGAAAAGTCAAAATTTTCGATGAATTCTTATATTTTTTACTTACAAGAGTAACGAATTAGTCAGTAGGGGACAAAAAGTAGTTTAAAATGCAGTTTTTCACATTAAAACATGCTATACAGGATGTTTTAGCCATTTTTCATATTTGACCTGCAGAAAAACGCTAGACTCTTAATTTAGTGGTCCCAAATTTTGGGATTTCACCCCCTGAGCTTTCGACCTCGGGAAACTATGCATCGTAGTGATACATGCAGGTACTTATTCGTCTTATTACTGTAGAAAGCTTTCCTCCGTTTTATTACTGTAGATAGCTTTTCGGCTCCTCATGAGGGCGCGTTTTTCACTTCGGCTTGCCTCGGTCCTCAGTACTGCAAGGTCATTGTGACTGGAGGTCAAGATCACTCCGTCTACTTGTGGTCGTTAGACAAGGCGGAACCGGTCGTTGTAAGTTTGCTAATTAGAGTGTGACATAAAAATTTAATTACCGTATGACTTAAAAACGTGGTTTACAACGGTCGACGACGCTTTGGCGCCGCCGTTTTGGCGCCAGCAACTTATAAATTATTCTAATTAAATTAATTTTGAAGCAATTTGTAAATAAATTATATATTCAGAAAGCAGATTCTACAAACTACAAAATAGCATATTGTTCTTTTCGATTCGATGGGTATTCATTTGTGTACGACTGAAAAACTGTAGAAAATCCATTGTATCTTTAGATGCATTCAATTATCACACTGAAGTCAAAGATATTCTAAAAGTAATTTATACCATCACGTAGAGAAGTGAATGGGCTTTCAGAATCTGTATTATACTCCAATAATAAATGAAATGTAAATAATTAATAATATTACAAAGAGTGTGGCGCCAAAAAGTCCCTTTCCGGGTTTACGGTGATTAATTGCACAAATGTGGTTTACGATGATTTATGAACAATTCGAATGTGAAAATTTAGTTTCGGAATGAACCACAAAGCGCTCGTATTTTTGCTTAGGGACTTTTTTCCTTACCGTAGCTTCCCTTTATCACGTTGCTTATAACGCAATCATTTTTTCTATAGTCTCTAACCGGGCATCAAACTAGCGTGGAATCGGTCGCTTTGTCTTGGGACGAATTTAGGGCCGCCGGTGGAAGCGCGTCCGGTGTTGTGAAAATTTGGGATATTTTTAAAAATCAAAGTTAGTGCATGTACGTATGTAGCGCCTCTGATCGTTTTTTTCGATGTTGGTGTAAAGTATTTTTTGGAGAAAAGTAACGGTTTAAATTCGCCTAGCGAAATAAAGTCTCCAAACTTTTTTCGGGTATGCTAATATTTTCAATTTTTTCGGCTTTATTCCGCCGCTACGCTTCGCGTATAAACGTAATCTATTGGTTTACACTTTTGTTACGTTTGATCTCCAATCGAATGCGTTGGAAATTCTTAGCGTACCGCTATTTATTTATTTATTCGCCGTCTTTTTTTGTTTCCGTTCAGTTTCTGCCACTTTTACCGGACACAAAGCCAATATAACGTGCCTTATTTTCGATCAGTCCAATAAATTTCTATTATGTTCCGGCTCAACCGACTGTACGCTTAAATTGTGGGACACGCGCGTCAGCTCTAAAAATTCGACAATGACCATCAAAGTAAATTGGTTTAAACTGTTTAATTTTACTTTAAACTACTTGTTTTTTATCCGTTCGCTAATATTATTAAGATTTATTAAAGAATTGTTTTAAGCTTAGCGCGTACACGTCATAGTTTCCCAAGCTTGAAAGTTCAGAGGGGGGTGAAATCGTAAAATTTGAGACCACTAAATTTAGATTTCTAGCCTTTTTTGCAGGTCAAATATGCAAAACGCTTAAAACATCCTATATAGCATGTTTTAATGTGAAAACTGCATTTTCAACTAACTTTTTGTCCCATTTTGACTACTTTCGTCACTCTTGTAAGTAAAAAATATAAGAATTCATCGAAAATTTTGACTTTTCAGATCATTTTGACTTCATTCTAGGTATTTTATGGGTAAATAAAACAGAAATGTACTAGTCGGCGCGAAGCGCCGAAAAATTTTCAACATCTGCACTGCTTTTGTACCCAAAAATCATTGCAGAAAACGTTTGATAGCTCAAAATCGTCTGACAGTGATTAAAGTCTCGGACCCTGAGGTGGGGCTAATACCCTTCCCCCTCAACCCCCCTATGGGAATGTGTGGTACACGTACAATTTTGTCTTTTGTCTCAAATGCGATCGTTCAAAAACAGTTTCGTAAAGTGAGGGACGATAAAACGATCATTGTAATGT
Source organism: Mermis nigrescens (assembly GCA_036768485.1). Lineage (NCBI taxonomy): Eukaryota > Metazoa > Nematoda > Enoplea > Mermithida > Mermithidae > Mermis > Mermis nigrescens. The sequence goes on from JAVLUZ010000056.1 coordinate 2,519,732, forward strand.
GGAGATTTTCGTTGTTTAAACCGTGTGAGCTTAACGTTCGAGCGTTTCAAGGCGAGTAGTGCAGAGTAATAATGAACACATTTAGGCGTGGGGGGTTCGGGAGGTACCCCCCCCCCCGAGAAATCAAAATACCCCCAGGATTCAATTTTTGAAAATTTTTCTCGTTTTTCTCGCAATTTTTCGATGCCAATGGATAGTTCTTGATGAGAAACGTCTAAAAATTGTGTGTTTTTACGCCATGCCACCATTTTTAAGGCCATTTTTCGGCCTTTGAAAAATATTGCACCCCCTCCCCCTCCCAGGATTTTCTTGCTGTCCACGTATGTAATGAATGAATTCTTTATCAAACCTAAGTCAATTGGTGTAAAGTGAGTCCGCGAATTATTTAAATTATTAGTTTAAAATTGCGAGTCTTATATAAATTATTATTCGTTGGTCTTACAAAAAGCATATTTTACGCTGTCGCTCAGAATCACGCCAAGAAAATATGCTGCGTTGATTTTAGCCCGGACGGACGATGGTTAGTGACTGGCAGCGACGACTGTCATATTAAAGTACGCGCTTTAGTTTAAAGCTTAAATACAGCAAAAATTGATCATCGATTTTTTTTAAATTTAATCCATGCGAAAAAAATTAATAAATTCTTCCGCTGCTTCTTGTAGTTTAAAGTTGTAGATTGCTAATTCGCTCACCTTTGTAAAATAAAACGAAAAATCGATATTTTTCTAGGATGTAGGTACATTGTAAATGTTGAGTAGTGTAAAGGACCAAGAAGGTTGATTCTTTATTGTGATCGACAGCCTTTTTGCACGCAAGTGTGAAAAATGGGGTAGACGAGATACTGATGGAGGGACATTAAACAACTCAAAATTTTGGGAGATAGTCGGCCATTTGAAAGGGGTATATGGCCTATAAATTTTTGACCAAAAATTGCAAGGAACGCGTAAAAATGGCATAAAGCCGTAATTTTTTATGCCATTTTCTACGTGCACTTTTGAAGACATCAATGAAAATGTTTTTAACACTTTTTGAAATCATTTTATCTCAAGTTTTATGCCATTTTTTATTTTTTCAGTTTGTGTCAAGCTTTTGCCAAAAATCAAGGGGGGTGAAAATCCATGTCTTTAGAATGAACGGCCGGCTGCGCGGGTCATCCATCTCCCTGTCACACGTTACGCTGATCGATAACTCTTGTCACAATTCATTTTTTATTATTATTAGTTTTTCATTTTATTTTAATTAAATTTTCATTTTTATTAAATAATTAAATTACATTATAAAAATTATCATTTGTTTAAAATATGGGATCTAGTGGCCGATAAGCAAGTGGCCGATTTAAGCGGTCACTCCGGTCCGGTCACTTCGGTTCAATTCCACCCGTGCGAATATCTATTAGCCTCGGGTAGTGCCGACAAAACTATTCGATTTTGGGATTTGGAAACATTCGAGTGCGTCGGTCAGAGCGAAACGAACAGTCAACCGATACAGTAATGACATAATCAATAATACACGTAAAAATAATAAAACATGATTAAAATTACAGTGATACAAATAAATAAATTAAATTAATAAATATGTAATAAAGCGATATAAAATAAATAAAAAATACAATTGATATTACAGTGAAAAATAATTAAATATATAATTAATAATACTGTGATAAAGAATAATTAAATATGTCGTATTATGCGTAATATGTAGTACACCGATAAAGAATGCTCAAATATGAATAATTAATATGTAATACAGTGATAAGAAAATAATTATATAATTTGATTACATAAATATTAATTGACCGATACGGTGATCTTGTCCTACATTTTTCGCTTTTACATGTTTTTTGCAGAAAATTTTGCGGTTTTGTTAAAATATAGTTATCTGATTATGCTTCGTGAATTGAAATTATTGAACGTACGTAGTACATGGAACGACAAACCCGTCATTTTTGCGTTTCAATTTTCTTACTCTAGAAGGGTTTTAGCATTTTAAACAATCGATTTATAATTTTTATTTATTTATATAATTGTTGAAGTTTTTGAGTTTTGTTTTTGATTCTTAGCTTGGCTTTACCTTCAAACCCTTGTATTTACAATGTATTATTATTCATATTAATCGCATGGCCTATTTTGCTGCAAATATAATGTGTTTAAACTGTTGCAGTCTTGTAAACATGCGTATTTGAATTTTTTCTATATGTATATGCGAGTATAATGGACTTGAATAGAATGCTGACTTTCATTTTTTCTGATCTTTTTCGTTCATTAATGGAACCATGGATGCAGAGATAGCTGAAATTATTTATAAATTCCCAGTTTCTGGCAGTTTCAAAGCATTTCGCAAAAAATTTTGATTTTTTGTTCATTTTTCGAAGAAGATTTGTATTTTCATCCATTTTTCGTCTTCGCTTTGCCTTTGTTCTGCGGATAAATTTTCAGTTTTTTTTATTCTGGAAATGCAGACCGCCAAAATGTAGTTTAGCTTGTTTTATTTTATTTGAATTTAATTTGATCATTTTTATTCTAATATTTAATTTTAATTTTGATCAAATTTTGACTTGCGTTTCAAAATTTATCCTAGCGGTGTCGCATATTTCGATTGAGCTGAAAATTGATTGGAACTTTTTAACGACAACTGCCGAAAAATAAAAAAATAGTAAAAAAATAAAACAAAAATAAAAAAATAAATAAAAAATAAAACAACAAGTGTTCATAGTTTTGCCTAAAAATCAAATTTTGTAAATTTTATTTTGACTCAACTTTTTATTTTTAGATCGAAATTTTATTTCTAATTTGCGCATTGAATCGGATAGAAATTTAGCCGAAAAATCAATTATATGAATCGTTAAGGAGTTCTGTTGAGTTATATGGTTCTCCTCAGGATATATGGCTCAAATTTTGAGACAGGGTAGACAGAGGACCATTCCTTACGGATGATATAAATGGCCTATTTTTGGCTAGAAATGGCTAAATGCTTCTAAAACTGCGGGTTTTTTTTTGTCAAAATAAGTTTAGGGCGGAGTTAGAAATTTCAGCCTACTGGAGAGAAATGTTCAAAATAGACTATAAAGGCTTTTGCCCGGTTATACCCGATTTTTTTCCAGCATTTTAGTCCATCTTGACTGCACTTTATCGCTATTGAACATTAAGAAATATAGAAATTGATCAGTTTGGGGGGAAATTTTGATTTTTTAAAACCATTTTCGACACAATTTTGAGCGTTTTTTGAGTAGACAGTAAATGAAATTAATTATCAGATAAATTTTGACATTAAAATGATGCAGAACATGTTACGTTACCTCAAAATCGTTACTATCACCCATACATGTAACGGATCGATTGGGGGGTCCTGGCCATTTATAAGGGGGAGGGTGTGGGGTTAATGATCCTCCAATTTTTGTTCAAAAACGGCCAAAAACGCTACAAACTGCGAAAAATTCAATTTTTTCCCCAAAAATAGGGGGGTTCAAAAATTTCCTGGCTCCGTAGGGGGGCTGGGGGACGTCCGACTTTAGGTGGGAGATCCATCATCCCCTTGTTACATGTATCTATGTTCTCACCCCTTCCCCGTGTGCATGTACATATGAGATCATCCACGTTATGTAACGGCTCAAAATTTTAGGGTGCGGGTTCGCGGCTGCTTTTACGGAATGGGGTACATGGATTCCAACTTTTTTGACAAAAATCGCAAAAAGGCACTCAAAAATGGCCGGAAAACTCAAATTTTTGCCTGAAATGGGCGGTAAAAGCTTTTCTGACTTTAGCGTTAGTGACAGCTAAGCGACTTTGGGTGGGGTTTCGAAAGAATCACCGATTCGCACAGCGGGAATCGTATTTAGATTTACTTTTAGCTAATTATTTATATATTTATTTACATTTCTATAAAATATTTCGTTGCTGCAGGCAAATAGCCTTTCACCCCAGCGGCCAATGTTTGTTTGCCGCCAGCCGCGCCAATTTGCGCGTGCTGGCCTGGGAGCCGACGCGCGTGTTCGATTCGGCGCCTTTTGAGTTCGACGACGCCGTCGCCGCTACGGCGGCCGCCGCCGCCGACTACGGTATGCAAGCTCACCGGCGCTACAGTACACCCCAATCAGACGACCTTATTATTAACCGAATTGACCGATCAAGGACGCCGATTGAACGTGCTCAACGCCGACGTTCGAACTTTGCGGCCGTGGGCGGCTTGCGCGACGGACGTCGGCGTCGACGTTTCGCTGACGGCGATGCCGTCGTCGCTCGATCGCGACGCCGTCGCGGCCGTCGCGTCGTCGTCAGTCGGTCGGATGAGGCGCAGTTTTCACGAGAAAAAGTCGACGGGCGTCGGCGACCAGTCGCCGACGGCGACCGTCGCCGGAGTCCCGCCGGACGCCGGCGGCGAGACCCTTCCGGCTCCGTCTAAGCAAGAGCAGGAATTTAGCCTGAATTATTCGTCGGGCTTCAAACCGAAGCATATGCGTGGGTTGAAATTTTGTATTGGGATAATTTTACCGCTATAGCACGTATATATATAAGCAGGGGCGGATTTAGGGGAGGGCGGCCGCCCCCCCCCCATTGGCCCAAAATAGTGCGCAAAATTAAGCATTTTGAGCGATTTTTAGCGATTTTCGGGTTAAAACGGCTAATTTTTCCGCCCAAGTTAGGGTTTCGCCCCCTTAGGGATCCCTTAGGGGTACCGCCCTCCACCCCCCTTCCCTTAGAAAAATCCTAGATCCGCCACTGCATATAAGAGAATTTTTAAATTTGAATTGAATTAAAAAAATCACATTTTAAATTTTAAATAATTAAATCCACCAAAACGTTAGTTCCGCTGAAAAAACTTGGATTTTCTGCACGTACTCGTTGCGAAAGCTGGCTTTTCGTGAGTTTTAGGCGTCCTTCTCATTTTTTCGGGCAAAACGTCGATGACAGATTATTCATGAATGAGGTGTTTTAATTTTTTCCGAAATTCGGGGCTATTGTTTGTACGTATAATATAACCGAAATTGGCGTGTTAAAACTCAAAACTTTGGTATCGGGTTAGTTGGCCACTTTTAGGAGGAGTAAGTGGTGCAAAAATGGCAAAAAAAACGTCTAAAGTGGCCTAAAATCGCAGGTTTTTTTGCCACGAAAATCGGGGAACACAAAATCGCAACTTTCGGGGTAATCAAGGGCCAGACAACGGCCTGACATTTATAGGCGATTTTCAGCCAATTCATTGTTTTTTGCGCATTTTTCGGGGAAAAAGTGACATTGTCGGAGATTTTGTCGGAACGATGACTTCGTGGATTGTTTGTTCAAGCGAAATGGGCCTGAAATTAATTAAAAATTGGCAAAAAAAGTTATTTGAACTTGACGCGTTAAAGTCGGTAAAGAAATGATAAATACGCCGAAAAACCGTTTCTTGCATTAGTTTATTTTAATTGTTTTTGTCACCTTACGCAGTGGCGGATCCAGGATTTTCCTAAGTGGGGGGCGGTACCCCTAAGGGGGCGGAACCATGACTTGGGTGGAAAAATTAGCCGTTTTAACCCAAAAATCGCTCAAAAATCCTTAATTTTGCGCACTATTTTGGGCCAATGGGGGGCGGCCGCCCCCTTAAATCCGCCCCTGACCGTACGAATGCTATATTCTCAAACTAGGCTCCATGTATTATTTCGTCTTTTAAATGGCGCTCTATCGTAATCTTTGATCATAGTTCGATGGGTTTGTCGCGTACTGTTACGTTTCCTATGTTTTTCATTATATTTTGCGCAGTGAAAAGGTCGCCGACCCGCGCCAAACCAACGACGTTGAGCTCCTCGATGCAAGCCAGTCAATCGGGCCCGAACTTATCGACGGCAACCGGTTGCCAATCGATTGCCATCGGTTGTCAGCCGATTGCGAGCGGCTGTCGAGCGATGGTTCAAACGAGGTCGTTCGACGATTGCAGCTTAATTACGCCCAGTCACCCTAAATCGGCTTCCGTTTCGCCCCGCGTCGCCCGTAAACTGGACCACCAGCAGGCCCCCGCTTCGTCGGTCGCGCCTTTGAAGGCGCCTAAGGCCAGGGCCACCGTGTTACCGCTGCGATCCAAACAAGGTCCGGCGCCAAAAGTCGTTCAGGTACGCGAATTACGTCATTATTCTTTCATTGTATCGATTAATATTTATCATTTATTTCTTTTTATTTACTTATTTATTATATTAATTATAATTATTTGTTTTTTCATTACATGGTATGATTTAATAAGTACCTAATAATTATTGCTTATTATTTATTTATTAATATTATATGTATAGAAATATGTATGACACCAATTATTATAATTATTTACTCATGTAATAATTTAAGATATTATTTATTTATATTTTTCTTTATGATAAATTGATCGTTATTTATTAAGTATACTTACTTATTGTTGATCATTAGTTTGATACATATGATTCATACTTATTCATTATTATTCAAGTAATATTACTGATTATTATTATTTATCATCATTATTGATTATTTGTACGTTATTACTGATTTTTGTTAGTCCCTTGTTATTTACTTGATATTTATTTATTCATTTGTGGTATGGCCTCATATGTTATTTATATTATTTTATTGATTGTTTATTTCTTTAGGTCCCGCCTGTTAAACGATCTACTTTGCCAGTTAGTGATTCGGCGGATAGACGATTCGCGACTTTGTTGGAAAATGAAGAGATTATCGATTTTTCGTCCGACATTTACTCAACGGGGCCGGGGATGGATTTAAATTTGGCCGATTTTCTACCGTCTAAGGTGAATTTTTTCAATTTTCGATTTAATACTTTAATTAATTAATAAGTAATTTAATTAATTAATTAATTAATCCTTCGTCGTACTTATTTGCTTTTCCTTCCATCTTTCTTTCCGCCTCGTTTCTTATCCTTTCTACCCTTTTGATGACTTTCTATTCAACGAATAATGTATTTGTGTAAATATTTTATAAATTTCTGATATAAATTCGATGAAGATTTAAAAACCTGTAATTTTCATTCGTGTCGTTGTTTATATATTTGTAGCCTGCTTTTCTATGCGTATTTGCGCGGGAAATTTATCTGTTTAATAAATAATCCGCTACTAGACGTTTTTGGTGTTCACCCGAGCTACGTGTAACCAGTGGCGGATTCAGGATTTTCCTAAGGGGGCGGAACCCTGACATGGGCGGAGAAAATTAGCCGTTTTAACCCGAAAATCGCTCAAAAATCCTTAATTTTGCGCACGATTTTTGGCCGATGGGGGGGGCGGCCGCATCCCCGCCCCCCTTAATCCGCCCCTGCGTGTGATTGCTCAAAATTTCATTAAAAAAACATTTTCACCCCTCCTCCCTAAATTTGTGATTTTCTGGAAAAAAATTGTTGAAAACAAAGCGTCCAGGTTTTCGCGCTTTTTAGCCTTCTTTTTAATTCCAAAGTGTCAATTTTTCGGCACTTCGCGCCAAAGAGCAATATTTGTAGACTTTTGAAACTAAAACGAAGCTCTTTAAAAAAATTGTGTTCACCCCCTCCCCCAGAGTTTTAATGCTGTAGTGTGCATGTATCGAGTGATTAGTCGGCCGTTTTCCTATTCTTGGCTGGAGACGCAAGTTTTTGTTAAAGCTGTGGGGATAAAAAGATTAAGTCTTTTGATACAAACACCGGATGCAGGGTACCCCGATCCACGCTGTTACATATGTACGTCTTTGCACGCTGGTCATTTTTTCAATGAAACGCAGACAGGCGGTAGAACGATGGATTCTTCCTTATATTTCGAGCTTTTATTTAAATGATCTCAGCCTGATAATTGACGTTGTCTTGGCACTGTGCCCAACTCGTTAGCACATAATCAAACGCGCTTTTTTTGTATTCGGCAAATAATTTTCCCGATGTACAAAGACTTTTGGGGATCGTCTTTGTACATAAACAAAAATTTTTGGAAAGACAAAAACTGCAAAAAATGTTCAAAATTCGCAAGAAATGAGTAATTGTGTGTTCTATATATCTTTATAATGTCAGAAATTGCATTTTGAAAGGAAAAATGTCAAATTTTTCGCGCTTCGCGCCGTTTTGAGACGATTATCAGTGATTTTTGCCCTCATAAACCCAAAAATTAGCTAAAATACTCTACCAAAGGTCGAACAACTCTGTTTTTGCCATACTAAAATCGCTACTGTACCATATTATATGTAGGACCCAAAATTTGCGTGTACAAAATGTACAAAGACTTTTAGGGACCACCTTTGTGCATGTACAAACGGACCTGGTACAAAAGAAATTTAATCAAATTTATTATATTTCTTCTCTTCAAAAAGAAGCGAAATTGAGTATAGCAGCATAAATACGTAACTATTTTATGGCGCTTTGCGCCGGATTTATTGTTTATGTGCACTTTTTGCCTTCTAAATCGCTCAAAACTGTTTAAAGTTAAATTATACATGGAGTATACGTCAAATTTTTCTGACACTTTGCGCCAGAGTATTTATTTTCTCTGCTGTTTTGTTTTGAAATACAAAGATTGAGGATAAATACAAAAATTAAAAGGTTTTTAATGCATTGAATAATGCAGGCAGTTTGAACGATGGGTTTCGTGAATGATTATCAAATGGAGCGAATAATTTTTGGAATTTTCATTAGTATTTCCTTCGCCTAAAAGCGGTGGGTACGCGTCAAAAACATCGTTTTTTGGCGTTTTGACGAGCTTGTCCAGAAACATTCAAAAATGCCTTTATTTTGGCCAGTGGCGAATCCAGGATTTTCCTAAGGGGGGGGGGCGGAACCCTGACTTGGGCGGAAGAATTAGCCGTTTTAACCCGAAAATCGCTAAAAATCGCTCAAAAATCCTTAATTTTGCGCACTATTTTGGGCCAATAGGGGCGGCCGCCCCCCTCCCCCGCCCCCTAAATCCGCCCCTGATTTTGGCCTGTCTCCTAATAGTTCCCGAGATATCCGACTTCAAAGTTTGCGATTCCTCCTCCCCTCCTTTCTGAAAAAGAAATTCTGGATACGGGGCTGAATGTGCGTATTTTAGGATTAGGTAGGATTCTCTTTAGAATCTTCCATCCCCTGTCCATACATGCACAGCATGGGAATTCTGGGTAATTGAAATTTTAAATTGCCTTTTTTGGGCCTAAAAGCGCTGGGTACGCGTCAAAAACATCGTTTTTTAGCGTTTTGACGATGCTCTATCTTTACATAAAAAATTTTGAAAGAAAATCGAAAAAAGTCGAATAAATTGAACAAAATATAGCCAAAGCATGAGTACATGGCGCTAAGCGCCTAAAAATTCGACAATATTGAGCAAATAGATAGCTAAAACGCTTTAAAAAGCACGTTTTCTACGAATTTCTGGGATTTTTTCGAAAAACTACGAATTCTGGGGGTTGAAATTTTTTCTGAGAGGGTAAATATCTCCCGCTCCCAAAGTTACCCCTCCAAGATCATGTATGCCCCCGTCCCTCGCAAAAGTTCAGATTTTTCGCCACCTACCGAATTTTATGCAATAATGCGTTTTCTATCCGTTTTATCGTTAATTACTTCTCTTGGCAGTCTTGACCAAAAATAGGTCATTTGATTATTAATCTAAGGAGAAGCGGGCTACCAACCATCCTACCTAAATTCAAATTTGAGTTCTTGTATCGGCATGCGTACATGATCTGGGGGTTTTCACCCCTCCACTCCTCCCTCAGAAAGGCTTTCACCTCCTCCCCGTTCAGAATTTTTTCGCCCTCAGAATTGACCTTTTTCTAGAAAATCATTAAAAACGTAATGTTTCAAGCGTTTTTAGCAATCAGACTTGCTCAGAGGCCTCAAATTTTCGGCCATATACTCATTTTTTGACTACTTTGTTCAATTTATCCGATATTTGCTTGAGATTTTTCTTATTGTTTTTTCGTTCTATAAAGATAGAGCATCGTCAGAAAGGTCAAGAAATGACATTTGTCACGCCTATCCAGTATCTACCATTTTTGAGCCAAAAAAGGCACCTTAAAAAATTTTCGGTCTCCTTTCCCAAGAATTTCCATGTTATGCATGTCTGCTTACATAAATGTTTGCGCGTATGCCCTTAACCATTGCATGAATGAAAATCGCTCCGCTTAATGCATAATTAGCAGCGCAGCACCCTTCGGACTCTCAGAATCTGGGGCCTGTTGCACCAAACGCCTCTGAACTAGTGATCGACCGGGGCGACTTTTTTGGCCGGGGCCGGGGCCGGGGCTGGCCGGGGTCAGACAAGGAAAATATTATTGCATGACACATACTTGGGGTGGGGGGCATAGGAAAGAAATAATGAGCGATTGCTCCATTCAGTAGTTAATGGCTTTTCATATCAAGTTTTATTACTATTTATGTCACAAGAAACAAATTTAGTCTAGTGTTTCATTGTCTGAATCATCAATAAGGTCTATGTCGCTGCTATTAGCACACTCTGTATCATTCGAATCTTAGCTACGGCTACTGCTGCTATAGCAATTGGATGCAATAGGTATTGGATGTAATAAATGAGACATCACACATTCCCATATGGGGGAGGGGTATTACCCCCTCAGGGTCCAAGACACAAGTCACTGTCAGACGATTTTTGGTGAAAACCTTTTGAATTTTTTGAACTTAATTTTTTAGTATGGCAAAAGTGTACCTAACTATTAGAATTTCACGAAGTGATACATTATTTTATTATGTGAGCTAGAGTAAATAGATAAACTATCACTATAAAGCATGCATGTAATCGCTTAAAATTTTATGAGGTTCCCTCAGTATACCTACATGTAACGGCTGGAAATCTAGGGTAGGGGTCCCGCGCTATTTTTAGAAGGAGGGGGTTAGCGACTAGATCAAAAATGGTAAAAACACATAAAAATAGCCAAAAAAGCACAGGCTTTCGCCAAAAAATGGGGGAGGGTGGTTAAATATTTTCTGACTTTCAAGGAAGTTCGGGGCTTCAAAGCGGAGATGGGGGATGGCCCAAATCCTCTGTCACATGTATATCCCTTGGCTATTTTCAGGGGAAGGGGGTAAGCGGCTCCATTTTTGCAGCCGCTTACCCCCCTTTGAAAATCTTTAAAATGGTAGAATTTTCAATAAGGAATTCTACACCTTTTTACAGTTTTCGTTCTTCAAAAATCTTTGTACATGTACAAAGACGGTCCTGAAACGTCTATGTACATCAGCAAAAATCTTCCCCGAATACAAAAAGACCGTGCTTCAAAATGTGATAATTCGGCCTGAATTTAGTTGATAGTTCGGCGCGAAGTGCCGAAATTTTTATGAGCTTCTGATGGAATTCACACATAAAACTCGACTGAGAAAACTAAAACAACTTGTACTACAAAAATGAGAAATATTACAAAAATTGTAATATGCGAATTAAATCTTGTAATAAGCAACACTGCGCTTAGAATGGAAAAATGGAAAAATGTCAAATATTCAGGAACCCAAAAATTAGCCAAATACACTACTAAAGGTCGAAAAACTATGTTCTACTACCACACTGAAATCGTTACTGTACCATATTAAAGTATACAAAAATTTGCATGTACAAAAGAGTGTTTTTTGTATTCGCCAAAGATTTGTCCCGATGTACAAAGACTCAGGACTATCTTTGTACATGTACAAAGATTTTTGGGAAGATAAAAACTGTAAAAAGGTATAAAATTCCAAAAATTTTCCGGCATTTCCCTCCGATATGAAAAATTGTCTGTCCTATACATCTTTTAAATGGCAAAATTTAAATTTAGAATGCAGAAATGTCAAATTTTAGGCGCTTCGCGCCGTTTTGAGACAATTTTAGTAATTCTTGGCGTTAGAAACTCAGAAATTAGCTAAAATATACAATTAAAAGTCAAAAGACCCTGTTTTGCCACTAATTTTCTGGTCCTCCAATTTGGGATTTCACCCCTCCCTCAACTCTGGACCCTAGGAAACTATTTGAGACATATTTAGTTTATCGGATCGGACGCAATTCTGCAGCGTAGTTTATATTCGCCTATAATTAACCTCGGTCCTAATAACTATTACACAGGAAACGCGTTTTAAAGCACACGGTTCCCATTCAAATGAATGTAAAAGTGTTTTTTGTAGAAATAGTTTGTTAAAAACGTACAATTTCTAACTAGAAATAGAACGTATTTGTCAACTCTAAATCTTTTAGCCATAGCTATGAATGAATGAGTTAAAAGTAGCATTTAGTTTAAATAAGTTAAGTGGAGGAATCGAAAATATGCAGATTTTCCTGAACATTCATTCATTAAAAGCTCATTTATACACAGTAGAAAACTTATGACAAGGACTAAGTAAGTATACATATGAGTCTAATCAGTACAGTTCTCAAAATTAACACTTGCTCATTGATAAATAAGTGCCAGTATCACAGCCTGTACAAAATACGAATTACACTAAATTTTTCCCCGGCCCCGGCCATTTTTTGATCTTGCCCCGGCCGGGGCCGGGGATGCTGAAAAATGGCCGGGGATTGCCGGGGCCGGGGCCGGGGCCCCGGTCGATCCTACTCTGAACCTTTCTAGAGGTTCAGTGGTTCAGAGGCGCAAAAGTTCTGTGGCCACAACGTCTTCACCACTGAACCTCTAGAAAGGTCTAAGGACCACTAGAAAGGTTTCTGTTGCACCAAAATCTAGTGGTTCAGAGGTTCAGAGGCGCTTAGTGTAGTCATTTCTAGTGGCCGATTTGCTGAACTAATAAACAATTTTCTAGCTAAAATCACATTGATTAGATGTTTTCACAAAACAAGTATGAAATTTAGCATTTCTAGCTTGTTACTGGAGGATGAATAAATCGATTGCTTAAGCTCAGTCGCTCCACATTCAATTTTTATTTCATTTGTGATTGTTGATAAAAATGACCCTAACATAAATTCGTGCGCTTCTCGATTTTAATATTTACATGTAGTAAATTTTTTGATTAATTCTGCAGAAAATCCGACGAAAATTGAAAGAAACAACACTTTATGCGTACATAACGCTTTATTATTCGTCTACATTGTGCGCATAAAAGAAATATCTACACCTCTGAACCACTGAACCTGTTGAAAGTACCTCTGAACCACTGAAACACCAACCTTTCTAGAAGTCTTTGGTGCAACAGAACACCTCTGAACCTCTGAAGCGCACCACTGAACCACTGAACCTCTGAACCACTGAATTGGTGCAACAGGCCCCTGGCCGCTTTCCTGCATGCGGAAAGGACTAGACAGCTATTACGTAATATAAAGAATTTCACACCCACCAAAATTTTTTTACGCCCTCCCCTAGAATTATTCTTCTCCCAAAAAACTTGGAAAGAATCCTGTTTTGAGCATTATATGCAATCTTTTAGTTAAATAGAAATTTTTTACCTTCGATGTCAAATTGCCATTTTTGACTATCTTTTATTCAATTTCATTGAACTTTTCTTGAGAATATTCCATGTTTTTTCGTATAGAAAGGGCAAACTCATAAAAGCTCTGACGCTTTTTTGAGTATTTTCAGTAAAATTTCAGATAATTTTTTGACGCTCCGTGCCAAATATCGTAATTGCAGTCTATTTAGCGCAGAGCGCGGGTATCAAACACTCCAAAATCAATCTTTGTATAGTTTCAAGCATCTTTGTAGAGATTCAAATATCTTTTGCGTCTATCCCCACTGATTTTTTATGCCGAAAATAAGAACTATTTCACATCTTTACGCTGTTTTCTGCCCTTTGAAGATAAAATTGACTCGTTTATCTTTATGTTACATTGAATTCATAAGCGAATCAGTGTTTATTACGAGATTCAACCTGCATATTGCAATTGCTGTATCACTGTTTTTTTTGTACGAGACAAAGATTTTGAGGCTCGTACAAAGATTTTAGGAGCCATCTTTGTACAATGTACAAAGACTTTTTGTGGCAAAGTAATAGCAATTTTAACGTTTTTTTGGAGTATTTTTTAGCAAAATTTCTAAAAATTTTCGGCGCTTCGCGCCGAGTATCATAATTACATTCCATTTAGCTCCAAGCGCGGGCATTTAACACTCCAAAATCTATCTGTAAGCATCTTTGTACAGATTGATGCATCTTTTACATCTATTTTCACTGTTTTATAAAGTTTTTATGCAGAAAAAAGATCTATTAAACAACTTTGCACTGTTTTCTGCCGTTTGAAGATAAAATTGACTCTTTTATCTTTGCGTTGCAATAAATTCATAAGCAAATTGGTGTCTATTATGAGATTCAGTCAGCACATTGCAACCGCTTATTATTTATAATTGTGTAACACAAGTCATTTTAACTTGCTGAGTCGAATTTTATGTGTAATTTCAACATAAGACTCATTAAAATTTTGGCGTTTCGGGCCGAAATAATATAACCAGCTGAATTTAGGACAAAGTTACATCTTTTGCAAAGCGTGCGGGTCACGGATAACAATCTAGTAGTATGTAAAAATGTGTACATTCAATTGCATATCTATATGTTATATGTGCAAAAAAATTTTCGCTCGTACAAAGACTTTTCCGGAGATCTTTGTACATGTACAGGAGGCTCGTACAAAAAAATTAGTGTGCTGTATCATTTATGATGGCGTAATGCAAGTTACATATTTAGGCTTTCTGAGTAAATTTTTTGTGTAAATTATATCGAAAACTCATAAAAATTTCGGCGCTTCGCGCCGAACTAATATTATCATCTGAATTAAGGACGAGTATTACTGTTTGACAGCATCTGGGTTGAAGATCACAGACTGATAGTACATGTGTAAAAATGCGTATATTCAATAGTTTATCTATATGTATTTCAGGTACAAAAAATTTTTCGGTCGTAAAAAGACTTTTCTGGAGATCTTTGTACCTACAAAGAGGCTCGTACAAAAAATTGATCGATGTATTCCTGCATAATCGCGTCAATATTCCATTTGTTAGCGCGCTAATGAGGCCTGTTAATTAGCTTCCGGATTTAAGAGACGGTTTGTTCTATTTTAATCAAGCGAACTCGATTGATTAAATGTGTAATTTTTATTACGAAACGGTCACGGTGAAAATAAGAATTATTTTCTCAGCCGTCTAGCCTTTCAACTGATTTGACTGCGTAAAATGCTCTCTTTTTTGCTCATTTTACAAAATGCATTCAGACTGAATTAATCAGAATCATTTTTTATGAACGTATACGAACGTTTGAATAGAAAGAATTGGTAAAATTGTGACACAATTTCGCCTGGTTTAAAAGCAAGCTAGTTTAGACGGTTCGATGAATTTCAAGCGCAATTTTGACACACCCGTGCTAACAACTCGACTTTTTTGCTCATAACGCGTTGTTGTGGTTCAATTCACTGGTCCGAAATGGAAAAACTAGATTAGCTAGCTTCCTCTCGTATGTCGGCGTCGGTCGGAATGCTTAAGTTTTTACGTATTATTCGTTTAGATATTCATGGATGCCGCAAATTGATTCATTAGCATCTTTTTTGCCCATTTCCTGTCACCGCTCTAGCAAAAGTCTTCGCTTTTTTACTCCCGTTTGTCGTATCACGAAACGAATCGATATCGGCAGTTACGTACGTCGAATGTGATAAACAAAAATTGCGGTCGGTCCATTCCGGCGATGTAACGTAAAGCGTTATTGTAAGACGCGATGTTCCGCGTACGTTAACCGTACCGATATATTTGCGTATTAGGCAAAGTTTGTACCTCCCGCGGCTCTCGCGTTCTTTGCACACCTATCATTGCGAACAATCCTTGGGGGTTTTCGTTCGCCCTTGGTCTTCGGAAAATCGATAAATTTTTTCATTAAGCAGCGCTAACGCGGTACGAAATTCGTCGGAACAAAGATAAGCTGCGCGGAAAATTAATCGTTTCTCAATCTCGTTTTCGTACAATCTCGCCTTTATACCTTATCCATTATCCTATTCCGATTCGCCGTAAGCGCGCTTCGTCCGGCGGCACACCTGCCTGGACCCGATTGACTCCTTCGCTTTAAGCCCATTTCGTATTCTCATAATTTAATCACGCGTAATAGTAAACAACGGCCATTTTTGGCGAAGGTTGTTCGACTCTACTAGTCGCGTCCTTACCTGTAACGTTGACGTTTTGTACGTCCATTATACGCAACAAAAAGGTAACAACGCGAAACCGACGGTTTTCCGATTCGACCGTACGATTTTAACTTATTCGGTATGCTTATTCGTTTAACAACGCGATCGAAAGCGTTATTTGTACGCGGGTTTACGTCGAAGGCATTAAATCGAGTCGGATAGCAATCTCGCCAACGACCTATTTAACCAGTTCCTTCGGAACATTCGAATCCACGTCGCGCTTTACGCTTTACGAATCGCAAACGCCCGCTCTTTTCGAATTTATAATCGAAAAGTGCGCCGTAGTTGTTGATTTCAATGGCATTTTAACGTTTTAATGATCGACTGACGCTTTTCGATTGAAATTCGGGGAGCGTATAAACGCAAAAGTATTTTTACGCTTAATTTATCCGTATTGAACTTTGCGCCATGTCATTGAGCGCAACCGCGAATAACGACGACCATTTTCGTCGCAAAACGCCGCCCGTGATATTAAACGCCAAATTGGGCCTCAAACCCGTTTCGGTGAGCCGCCGCCATTCGTCGCATCGGCTTTCTTTTTACATTTTGCGCGTTTTTTTTGAGCGCGAAAACACGTGTTTAGCGTCTTTTCAAACAAGACGCCTCGGGCGCATTTTAACTCATCTCATTTCGCGTACGCAATTGGACCTTCAAATTTTTCGCGCAAACCGGTCCTTCGTTTCAACAAAATTTGTCATGAATTTAAATTGTACAAAACGAATTCCTGCGCGGCGTTTCGATTAATCTACGTAAACCGAATCGTCACGCGTAGCAGTGGCACGCTTCCATATTATTTTTGCGTTTCCGTCTTAGAATTTCAAAAATCGGTGACTATCGAACGATTTTTGGAAAACGATTAAGTTTTGGAAGGATATTATTAAATTTACGGTGAATCATTTATTTCTCAATAAATTACAACAAATTTCTAGTAAAATATACGTATTCATAACACTTCAAAATATGTAGAAATAAAAACATTTCCCAACTTTAAATTTATTTAAAAGCTCAAAAATACAACGGCGGATATATAATATGCGCAAAGCGTGCGCGAGACTATTTTTAAGTACGATGCGTCGTAAGAAAACCGAATTTTTCAAATGATTAATAAATAAATAATATGTAAATTAATTCTCAGGAAGTAACAGCCTTTTCGCCCGTGACCAATTCTTCGGCGACATTCACCGAAGATGATTTCCTAAGCTCTGTGGAAAGCCAATCGACGAGCATGCACGCCGTGCTACAGCATAGGGTCAAAAGCGCGGCAGTCGTGGTTACCGTGTTCAAAAATAAAGGGGTCAAGGCTGCCCTGGACACTGCACTCAGCATGAACAATGCGGCCGTTGTGATTGACTTATTGCATGTGCTCAATGCGCGCAGGTATCAATTCAAATATGATGAATAACAGATATAATAGTAATGATTATAACAATAATTAATACTATTCATAATAAATAGTAATAATATTGATAATAATAATAATAATAATAACTATAATCATAATTATAATAATCATAATAGTAATGGTAATAGTAATAATAATTATTATAATTATAGTACTTAATAATTCTAGGAAAAACAAATTATGAAAAGATTACTATGTCAGCGGAAAAGACTATATAATTTTAATTAATTATAAACTTTTGAGACATCAGTAAAATTTTTAAATTTTTCCCCACGTTCATGCGTGATGTCTTCTACTCTTGGACGCTTTTCGTAAATGTCTTGATTTACAATTTCATTAGTTATTTAGTTCTGGTCGATTTATTTATTACATTATTGCCTTAATTGCGCTTGCTTGTTTGAATTAAGAAAGAAAACTTCAAAAGTAATTCGAAAGAGAAGACTAAATTCTATTCAAAGTCTATGTGAAATGTGTTGCAATTCTGACTTATTTATAACGATTAATTCAGAAACCGATCGACTCTACTGAGGTTTGTTCTTTCATGAATAAAATAATTTACATAATTAAATCAGCAAGTATAATTAATTAATTATATAATTAACTAGCTTGCGATATAATGGAAATTCGGATGATCTTTCACCCAGAAACGGTCGGTCACCCGGGACCATAGGTGGGCAGCACCGAAATTTGGGGAGGGGGCTGAAAAAATTTTCAACGGTCAAAAAATGGTCTTAAAAGTGGTCGTATGGCGAAAAAACACCATTTTTCGACGTTTCTCATCGAGCACTATCCAATGGCATCAAAAAATCGCTAAAAAAGCAAAAAAATTCAAAATTTGAATTCTGGGAGGGGTATTTTGATTTCTGGGGGGTTATTTCAACTTCTGGGGTGCATACCCCCCTTGCCCATGTGTGCCCGGGACTATCAAGATTCATTCAATGTTAGCTCTTTCCGCAAAGTTCCGAATTTTTGAAGTCGAAAATCACTTTAAAGTGAACGGCGCTCGTTTACACTGATTTTTTTACAGTAATCTTTGGTCGCTGGACGTTTGCGCGATGATATTGCCTCAATTGAAGGAGCTGATGCTTTCCAAATACCGTACTCATTGTCAGGTGGCCGCTGATTCGATTCGGCTCATATTGCGTGATTTTGGTCAAGTGATCAAAAGCGGTTTGGTTGTTTTGCCTTCTATCGGCGTTGACGTCACCCAAGAAGAACGGTAATAAATCAAATCGTAGCGTAAACCCATGTTTTTTTAATTGTAAATTGACTTTGTTAATTAGTTTACACAAACCTCTATTTTTTACTGAATTTGCAGCATTAAATGGCCTTGCGAAAGCATAAGTGACTAATTAAAGTAGCTTCGATCTGGGAAAGCATTTTTTTAAATTGATTTCTAAAGTATTTCAAACCGAAACAACGACATACGCTTTACACGAGATTTTTGAGCGCAGCTTCTAAAAGTTCTTGGATGACTTTGGCTTACCTTCTTTACACCCATTTCTCATCAGATTGAAACGAATATCAGCCGTTTTGCACTCAAGCTTTATTATTTTTTTAAGTGTAAAGTATTCTTAATTGTTTGACGAGTGTAAAGTGCTTCCGTTCGGTAATTCGAGATGCTCGATCGCTTGTTTTAGCTATGGAAAATGCCAAAGATGTTACTCTGAGCTTCTGGCGTTGCGCGGCTCGATCAACGACAATAGACAAAAATTATCTACTTCGGGCGCTTTAAATCCGCATCAGTTTAGGGAAATTTATCTACTCATGCAACAATTGGATTCATAGTTTGTGTACAAATTGCGTAGTCTACGTTTGCTCTATGTCTTACTGTAAATCGGTCCCATTCTATGTTCTTCTTATCGCATTTCGTTAGGTAGTTTGGCAAAATGAGAAATTGAAATTAATTTAAAGTAGCATTCAGACGCTTCTTCAGTAGGTAAAGTGTAAAGTTTATAAAAATCTTATAACGTAATGTCCGATTTCTCGCCCAGCTAACATTTTTCGCTTAAACGTTTAGCTATGTTTCGTTAACTGTGCGAATTGATACAAATGTCTAATCTTTTTAAAGCATAAATTCGGTGTAAAGTATTGGGGAAAAATGTATGGATGGCATAGAAGTTTAGTTTTGAACACGCAAGTAATTTCAGCTCAAGTGCGATTGTTTTGAAGCAAAATTAATTGAGAATCGCTTACCTTTTGCGTTGGTTTAATGGCTATTGCGTCAAGTTCTTTCGCAACTTATTTTTAAATACTAATGGGTTTTATAGATAGGTACTGCCTTTTTATTAATTTACCTGAGATCTCGATGTCATATTGTGTTTCGCGTATATACTATGTAGGTATCGTATTACCTAGACTGTCATATTAGTGTATAAATTACCAATGTGTGTAGGCATACTCGTACTCGTTCGTTTTATTCATCGTACTTAATGATACATACCTACGTACGTTGTGACTATCAAAATAAACGGTTGTGTGGCTCGTTTCGCGGAGGAAAGAGTTGCATGCATTTCTGTGTAAAGTAGGCAATTGATATTGGACAAATTAATTAAATTTGTTTTTGGGAAAGCTTACCTAACTATAGTCTGTTTCGCGAAACCCTTTGCATGGATTAAGAATTTTGAATCGATGTAAATCGATTTTAAAAGTGGTGCTAATAGAAGCAACAATCGGGATATTGCGCGTAGTAATAAGCATATTAAGATTTACTCTGCAAGTTTGTATAACAGTAGGCTGGCCAAAAATCACTTTTGTAGCCGATTGCCCGAGCGCTTAAGATCAAGTTTCATGCGCAAGATTTTGTGAAATAGACTATACCCGCCGGATACTTTGGCACCAAATAAAAGCTTATACTCGTAAATATTCTGAGTGTTCTTTACATAATTTTATCCTTCTTCTAACGTGCGGTATTGTATAAAGTGAGTAGGCGTCTTCAAAGGTGCAAGCACGTGCAAAAGGAGGGATAGTCGACTTGGGGTCTCTTTGTCATTGTCGAGCGGTGGCAATGCAGCGGACTACGGTCTAACTCACGAAACCTTGTGCATGGAAATAAATTTTCAGCGAGCAGCTATACAAAAGTTGTTCCTTGACGGCTTAGTGTACTTGTACCTACCTAATGCAATTTTGCAATAATAAAACTTCATCCGCCTATTAATTGCTGTTAGGTGCTTATGCCGGCCTTGGGGCTCAGTAAGGTAGTTTTCTATCTAAATGGCTTAGATGCTAAAATAACGTAGAAACTATCTAATGCATAATGCTTGGTCAATGTCGAATAAATTTGTAGGACAATTTTATTTTTCATTTTGACAGTCATTTTATCTTTACTTTCGCCCTAAATCTGGGTCTAGTAGGCTCCCAAGGCCATTGACTTATTGCATATGGCGGAGTTGCGAAATTCTGCCATTTTGGAGTCAGGTACTCAGTGTAACTGCGAGAGTTACACGTGTAGGCGAACCTGCCTTAGCAGTTCGCGATAGCCATAACATAGCCAATACTAGTAGCTATCTATGATAGTGCACTGTGGGCTATGCCTTCGGTCTTCCCATTATTTCCCCAAATTTTCAATAATAAAAAACATTTAGATACTTGTCCGGTAGCATAGAGCTAAGTGTATGATAATAGTAATTGTTTAATGCATACCGCTTACGTGAATCGAGAACTTTCGATCTGAGATAAAAGTGATTCAGTATTATGTTAAATTGATCGTTCTTTAATTTACTGTAATGGCCCTTGAGGCCAGTGAACGTAACGTTGTAGTTTAGAGTCTGGCTTTTTGGTTTTTTCGTTGGCCGGTTATTTCGACTGTACATTATTGTTTTTCTTTTTGCGTATTTTGTTTCCCGGCTATAGGCCGTGCGTTCTTCGTCGAATAAAAGCATAGAAAACCAACCCAGTGGTTTTGGTTATACCGAGGGTTAGGTCGGCCACCATCCCTACGTCGAGGACTCTCCACCCATCTAGTGGACTGATAGGTAAATTTCGTATGATAGTTTATTTCATTCGAAAATCATAATTTATCTCTCAACCCAAAAATTGATCAAAATATTATTTAATCTTTAAGGATGATTGATCAGCATAGAGCTCGTTGTTGTTGTTTTCATAGTTCAGCGTGCTACACAAATTAGGAACCAAAAACATTTCGAGTCAGGCACTGATTGAAAATAAGCTAAATAATCAACTTGAGCTTGAGATAGGTCAACTGACCTCCGCGGCAATTACCGAGACTAGGTAGGTAGCCTTAGGTCTTAGGGCGTAGCTGCTGAGATCACCCGACGTAAAAGCGGCCAGCAATATTAGGGCTGAGGGGATCGAAGCCGTAAGGTCTGTAAGGGTCCAAAGATCGAAAGCCTTAGAGCCGCGCGATCGGGGCCAGCACTAAGCGTAGACTTAAGTACCTACGTACCTAGGTAAATCTCGAAGGTAATGTATCCGTCCTATGTCGATTCTTTGTAGACATAAGGCGGCTCTACATTTACATTGGACGTTCCCTCCTTTAGGCTGCTAGCTACAGCCGAGCTGATCAATCATCGTAAAATTATTTTTCGATCCAAAAATCATCATTTTGGCCATCTAAAAATGTGTAACATTTCGTTCACCTTTGTTGTTGTATCGACCGCGATCGTGGCAGTGCGCAATTTAAGTAAGCGTCCGTGGTAAAGATTTTGTGTATCGTGGTAAAGCCATCGTTATTTTTCTATTTCCGTCGGATCTCTACCGACGAAGGCAGCTCTCACGCTCGTATATTCATTTTTCTATAAACGTCAGCCCTCAGGCGACGATTTATCATTTTTCTCAACGGACGACGAAATTCCGTCATTTAGGTTCTTACCTAACTGTTTTTCTAACCACGTACACGTTCTTGCGCTTTAGGCTTAGTCCTATCTGCTTTCGATCATTTCACGTCAGGTATATCTTACTTCACGTAAGGAAGTACTATTCACGTGGAAAAACCTGTTTTTCGGATCGACAAAGGTCTAATTCGAAACATTTATTTTGGGAAAAATTTCGACGTACTGAAATTTATTTTACCCAAAGGCACATTTTTCGACATTTTTGACACCTAAAAATGGCAGGAAAAAAGGTTTTGCGGACACCGCCTACTAAATTGAAAAAACCTTCTACGCCACCTACTTCAGCTCGCCAATTACCTACCGCGCCTGTTGACTCTAATAGCGCGTGTAATTCTGCGAGTAATGACACAGTTACGAGAGACGTAACGACTAAGGCGAATAATGATAAATTACCCGCGTCACTACATGCCGCGAGTAATACACAGTCTGAAGATGAATTATCATTGAGTACCATGCGATCTCGCATTAATCAATCTTCGCTAACTAGGTCGGATCCTAATATTGACAATTCATCAAGTCACACAATGATCGATAATACGACTACCATTAACACGGCAAATAATCCTGAAACCAGTTCGGAGCGCGAAAATCACGATTCTGACGTAGAAAGTAATCATAGTCGCAGCATGAATGCCGACAGAGAGCGTGCTAATGCTAATGTGACTAATGATCTTATTTTGAAAGCGCTACAAGCTATTCATTTGCAATTTTCGGATCTTTCTACGCGCGTCGATCAGGATAAAAAGGAAAATGCGGATGAAATGCGTAAACTGCGTTTGGAGCTAAGCACTATGCTTAAACCCCAACCAGTTCTGAATCGCATAGAAACTAATGTATCTGAGCGCGTTAACCACTCAATCGATAGCGCAAATTTTTCTGAATTCAATGCGCAAAGTGCGACTCGTGCGCAAAGTACGCATAGGGCATCTTCACTGTTGTCTACTAGCAACAGAGCATCGAATTCACGCTCACCTTCGGAAACTGTTCCAGAAAATATCTCTCAAAGTTGTACGAACCGCGCGCCGGAAATATGTAATTTGTCACAGAATCCTGTAAACACGGGTTTGCAATCAGTGCAAAACTCGGGTTTTTCGGAGAATATACCTACGATTTTGCAGCCGTCGGTATCGATTTCGCAGACGTCGCGATCTCGGCCTTCGCTGCCATTAAATCGTAATGCGCCTTCCTTCGTACCTAATCCTTCTATTGCGAATTCGCAGCAGCAACTAAATCCACCACCGCTGCAGTATTTTCCACCTCAAGGAGAAATCTTACCCAATAATTATGTACCTAATCCTATAAATGTGGAAATACCACCTAATAATCCTATCTTGCATTCTTCTAATATCGAAATGCAACCGGTTGAGATAAATTTATCTGGTATTAATAATGAATCTGCAAATTTGCAAAATGAATCTGCTCCTCAATCTGAATCATCTAGTAGGAAAAAACATGTCAAATTTTCTGACGACAGCTCATCTAATAGTTATGATCGCCCGCGCAGTCGTCGCTCGCGTCGCAAATCTCAATCGCGCAGACGACGTCATAGGCATAGTTCAGGTTCTTCATCTGAAAGCTCGCGTGGTGATTCACGTCTCGCTGATTCCTTGAATCGCGGACCATTTTTGCAGCAGATGCAATTTGCAATTGCAAATAAAAAATTCTTTGATGGCGATAAATCGGATATAAAGGCTTATTTTGCAGAATTTGAATCGCTTGCCAATACCTATGATATTGACAAGGCTGATCGTTTAAAATTCGCTACTGGATTTCTTGACCCTTATGTTTTGCGTCTATACCATTCGTTACCTGCTGATATACAACAATCTTATTCGAAAATGAAGCATGCGCTAATAACCGAATTTTGTCCTATGGACACCGGTGCGCTCTTTAATCGTTTTTTGTCACACAAACAGCAGCCTAACGAATCGGTTAAAGCTTATTATCTCGCTTCGCGAAGAGTTAATTAAATCTGATCCCTATCTTGAAGTTGACTCGCCACATTTTAATAATTTAATGCGACATCAACTAAAACAAGGTTTATTACCACACATTTCGAAAGAGGCATATCATAAAAAACCTAGAGCATCATTAGCTGAATTTTTGGACAATGCGCTTAGCGCTGAATTTGCTAATAAAGAATTTGAGGATAAAAAGGCAGTAACGCCTTACGTATCGGTAACAGCTGCTCCAGTAGGCAGCGTAGTACCTAAAGATACTCCTCGCGCATCGAACCAAAATGATCCAAATCGTTCACGTCATAGAACGTTTCATCGCTCATCGCGTGCTGAGAAACCAGAAAATTCTTTTCGTAAATATTGTACCTTTTGCAAGCGCATAGGGCACATTTATGAGGAGTGTTTCACACGTCAAAGGCAAGAAACGTCTAATAATGCTAATTTTAATCAAGCTGAGCGGAATACTAATTCTATGGCGCGCAATTGCAGCCAATCGCGTTCTTTTTCGCGACGAAATCGTTCGCCATCGCGTTCGAATTCGCAGAATAGGCATCGATCTCAATCACGATATCGTAATTCTAGTCAACATCGTTCATCTAACTATGCGAATAATGATAATCGCTTTGAATTAAAGCAATCACGATCGAATTTTCGGCAAAATCGTAATGATCATTACCAAAATTCGCGTGCTAATTATCAAAATTCGCGTTACGATAATCGTTATAATAACCAATCGCGCCAAAATACACCTTTTGTGCAATTTCCTAATGAACAGCGTGGCACATACTATAACTCTAATTATCGCAGCGATAATAATTTCAATCGCCCGTATGTCACATATACTGCAGACAACCAACCCGCCTTGAATGTACCCCCACCGCAGCCAACCCTTACATCTCCTCGTGATGTGAACACGGTTACTGCGAAAGAGCAAGAATCTAGCGCGCGTCCTAATTTATTCGCGTCGCAAGAATTTCTTGAAGAGTACGAACGTCTACAACGTCGTCTTGCAACTTACGAAAAAATTAATCTACCTCCATCTAAGACTTTCGATCCTAATATTCCTATCGTAAGCCATGCTGGGACAAATTTACCCACCATCCTAGTTAAAGTTCATGGCGTTGACGTGCCTGCTCTGATAGACACGGGTTCACAGGTCACCATGATGACCACGTCTGCATTCTTACGTCTTGGTTTTAATTTACCACCTAAGCAAGTTTCACAAGTCGTACATGGTGTAGGCGAAATCACCGCAGTCGTTCGCTATAAAGTAAATATGACTTTAACAATCGCGGAACAATCTATTTCTACCTCAGTAGCTATAATTGATCACTTGCCGGAAGACATGCTCTTAGGATATGATTTTTGCGAATCCGCACTCATGTGGGTTAATCCTATTGAGCGTTGTGCTTTTATAAACGGCATAAAGATTAATTTACTTTCATCTCACGAAAAATTGCAATTTCGCGCGAAACCCAACGCAACTACCTCTGGTGTTGTGTGTGTGCATGTTTCGCTACCTGAGCCTGTTATTATACAACCTAGGCATGAATTAATTACACCTGGCTATATAAGTCACGGTTCTTGCAATTTTGATTTCGCATTATTCGAACCAAATCCCGATTTTATGGAAAAAACGTCACTTTTTGTTGCTCCGTCTATAGTCGATGCTTCACAACCTCTAATACCTGTTCGCGTTTGTAACATCTCTAAAACACCAATTCGCATTGACTCTGGTGAAATAATAGGTTCTTTAACCACTGATGCCGAAGTCGTGTCACATGTTTCATCTTTGGATGATAGGACACCAGAACTTTTTGCATCAATAAATAAAGCTTTAAACGGCTCCGCCGTTAATTCTAGACAGCAGCAACAAATTCGTGAACTTTGCTTAAAATACGACTCAATTTTTGCATTAAAAAATGAACCTCTCGGTCGTACCCCTTGATGAAACATCATATTGACACAGGGGATAATCCACCCGTTGTTGGAAAAACTTATCGTGTTGAGCATTCTAGAAGAGAATCTATGCAGAAAATTATAAATGAAATGCTTGCGGATAAAATTATTCGACCTACAACTAGCCCATGGGCAAGTCCATTATTTCTCATCGGAAAAAAGGACGGTTCCCTTAGGCCAGTCGTCGATTATCGACGGTTAAATGACGTCACTAAAACGCAAGTTTACCCTCTTCCACAATTAGACGATTATTTCGATACTTTAGGCAGTGCTGCATATTTTAGCACACTCGACTTAAAATCTGGATATTGGCAAATTCCACTCGATAATAAATCTCGCGAAAAAACAGCATTTATATGTCCTGTTGGTCATTACGAATTTGAAGTTTTACCTTTTGGTTTAAAGAATGCGCCCGCAGATTTTCAAAGACTAATGGAGCTTGTGCTCGCAGGTCTAAATTGGAAATCTTGTCTCGTTTACATCGATGACATAATTATTTTTTCACGTACTTTCGAAGAACATTTAAAAGATCTTGAAAATGTCTTCATCGCTCTTAAAAAGGCAAACTTACGTGTCAAGCCTGATAAATGCCATCTTGCGCATGCAGAGGTAAAATTTCTTGGCCACAGCATCAGTGCAATGGGCATCGCTCCCGATATGTCTAAAGTCGCAGATTTAATCTCGTTTCCCGTACCAAAAACCGTTAAATCCGTGCAGAAATTCCTTGGCTTAGTCCAATGGTTTAAGAAATTCGTTAAAGATCTGGCTAAAATCGCTAAACCGCTATTTCATCTTCTTCGTAAAGATGTCGAATTTTGCTGGAAGGCTGAGCACCAAACCGCTTTTGAGCTTCTGAAGAAAGCATTTACATCTCCACCTATTTTGCAATTACCAAAATTCGATGATGAGCACCAATTTATTTTAACAACTGACGCAAGTAACTATGCGTTAGGTGCTATTTTGACGCAAAAACACTTACCATCCAAAAGTCGTTTTATTCTTAGCTACGCTAGTCGCGTGCTAAATTCTGCTGAATGTAATTATGCTACTTCAGAAAAAGAAGCGCTAGCGGTAGTGTGGGCCATCAAGCATTATCGACATTATCTTTACGGTAAAAAATTCATTGTCGAAACTGATCATCAAGCGTTAACCTGGCTAGTAAATGTTAAAGACCCATCGAGTCGATTACGCCGTTGGGGTCTCAAATTACAGGAATACGAATATGATATCGTTTACGTTCCTGGTGCATATAACTGCGCAGCTGATCTTCTTTCACGTCATCCTAAATATGATCATGCAGAACGCAAATATAAAGTAGAGCGCAAAAATATCGTTAACATCGCAAATTTAGAATCCGAAGATTCTGAGTCAGATGATGAATCGGTTCCACCTGACCGATCGTGCGATAATGCGCCTACTGCGCCAATTAATCATCCAAATGCACAAAATAATAATCCTACTGCGCAAACCGATCCTATTAATTCTAAACCACCTACATTTCGCGAACGCTTGTTACTTACCGATGCAGAAAAAGCTGAAATGCTAACACCTGCGCGTTTACTCGCTGAGCAACGTGCAGATGACGAATTGCATAAAATTCGCATCGCATTGAATGACTTAACAACGAAAAAATATCGTGACGAATTTTTTCTCGTAAACGATGTACTTTTTTGTCGTTTTCAACCTAAGCGTTCACCAACTGTCGTTCATCAAATCGTCATACCCAAATCTTTGCGTCGCTTCATATTAACGGAATTTCATGACTCTATTTTCGGAGCTCATTTTTCATCGCGCAAAATCTTGCCCGCCATACAAATGCGTTATTGGTGGCCGCGCATGGAAAATGATGTGATCGCGTGGTGTAGGAATTGTGATGTGTGCTTACAACGTAAGGTCGCATTAAATTCCACATCCGTTCCGTTGCAACCAATCGAAGTATCCGCGCCTTTTGAACTCATTGCGTGCGATTGCTTGCATATGCCGCGATCTCCATCCGGAAATGACCAAATTGTAGTTTTTATGGATTATTTCACAAAATACGTGGAAGCTTTTGCTGTTTCTGATATAAAAGCAACAACTATTGCAAATTTATTACTAAGAGAAATTATACCACGTTATGGAGTCCCCAAGAAATTTTTGACAGATCAGGGGTCAAATTTTACATCTACCCTTATTTCGGAAGTTTGTAAACTATTAAACGTTCAAAAAATATTTACAACCCCATATCACCCCCAGTGTGATGGGTTGGTGGAACGTTATAATCGTACATTGATTGATGGTTTGTCTAAGCTGAGTGCGCGATCACAGTATGATTGGGAACAATTTCTACCCTTCGCATTATTTGCATACCGCGCGACTCCACAATCATCAACTAATATATCTCCTTTTGAAATGCTTTATGGTCGTGAACCAGCATTTCCTCTTGACACTTTACTCATAAATGATTTCGTGATAAATCCGAATTTACCATCTGTTGCGGAAAAATACGTCATTGATTTAAAGCTGACTTTGCAGGATCTGCATGAAATCGCGTCTCAAAATTTATCTCAAGCGCGTAAGCAGCAAAAATCGCAATATGACAAAGCCGTAACGCACACAAATTTTAATCTCTCGGATATAGTCTACCTCAATAATACCTCAGTCATTCAACCTGAAATCGGTAAACTATCACCCAAGCGTGTTGGTCCATACCGAATTATTGACTTACCTACGCCTGAAACTGCAAAAATCGCATATGTCTATAACCCTCTCATTATTCATCACGTTCACAGGAATAGACTTTTGCCTGAACCTAAATTACCTTATTCTGACTTAATTGTGGAAAAACACGCGTATGTCCCTGGCGATTTTGTGTTGGTAAAGTTACCACATCGCCCGCTTGCCCCGGCAGTTGTCATAAGTTTTGAGGATTTACCGGGCAGGGAACAAAAAGCTAAGGACTGCGCGCCTGTACGTTTATTAAATGGTTCTAAAACAGCACATGCCGTACCATTATCTAATGTTTTTCCTTTTGCAGACCCATGGCTGCACAAGGTACCCCCAGCAAGGAGGCATTGTTGGAAGCAGCTGGTCGCCGATGCAAATTCGAGGGGCGTGTTCCCGCGTCCCTAGATGAGTTTCGTTTGGCGTTGACCAGTATGGCTTTAGAGCGGGGTTTGGTCGTACCCGACCCGCTGCCGCAACACGATAATCGTCGTGTTGGCGGTCTCGAATCACTTACCGCAAAATGGGTAAAGCATAAAGCAACACATAAAATCGCAAATCACAGAAAGCGTATAAACGACCAACAACTCTGGTGGGAGAATCGGCTTGGTAGAAGTCCTTTGGTAACCCCTCGCGTACCAAAGAATAGACTTCTACCCACCGTCATAGTCTCCAACGACCAGACGTCGTTTGGCGCCATTTTGGCGTTAATTCAGCCATCGAATATGACTAATGGCACTTTATTTCTAGGCTACGACTCTGAATTTGTGAATGACAGAAAGGGCAGGCATTATAAGACCTGGGACCTGCGTTTTCAGCAACTATGTCCCACTTACCAGGACCTCCATGGCCCATTCGTACGCTACGTCCAAGTTGCGAGCGCGACTGGCCATGTGTTCTGTTGGGATCTAGCGAAGTTTCCGCAACCTCCGTTCGGGCTTCACCAGTTGCTTGAAACGCGCTTACCTAACGTTTATATGGTTTGTTACGATCCGACGCAAGATCGACTTGCGTATTTCCATGTCTACGGGCCAACCTTCGAGGAAATTGTAGCAATTCCGGATGCAGAAATTCGCAATAAACTGCACTGGAAAGACCCATTTATTGCAAATTTTATTGACATTCAGCCGTTGGCGAGAACATTTACTCGTCGTTTACGCATTAAAGCGCAATCACACTCGTTAAAGCGCTTGGCAGAATTCTTTTTTGACATGTATATTGATCCGAACGCGCCTGGAAACTTCGGACAGGCGTGGAGCTTACCTTTAACTCGGGACATGCAGCATTATCTAGCGATGGACGCCCTCATAACTATCGATGTTTTTATATTGATAGAAGGGTGCTCGCAGGATAATCGCATTACTGACGATAGAAAGCCCATGTCGGTTTCTTTCGTAGGCGATGAGTTGTACATTAAGGCTAGTGGCCCGAAAGCCAAAGTACGCATACCATTGTCGACTAGCAAGCCACCACAAGGGCAGTCGACCAGCGCAGCTGTTGACGCTGAAGTTGATTCAAATGGCGAAGAGTTAATCTTAGCTGAGGACTTTTATTGCCCGGCTCCACAACCACAAGTAGCTATAGCGGCAGCCACCACCATTGCCTCAGTAACGGAAGCGTTGGCTCACGCTAACGTGTTTGACAATCCTGACTTACAAGTGCAGGCTTTGCAAACCGTTGCCGACACAGTTTTGGGCCCGGTAAATGCGCCTGACACGGAACCTAAGTCAAAACCAACCAGTACGAGTACACCAGCTTCTGTGTTTTCTTCGCAAACCGATATTCCCTACGATTCGCCTATGCTGGGTGTAGAACCATCGATCTCCACTGAAGACGATGATTTATCTCCCAAACGTTTAGTGATGGCGTTATCTGACGCCGAGGCGGAAGCACAGGCTAACGTGTCGCCACCGCGTGTAACACGCGGAGCAATGGCTCGAAAAGGGATTGTTACCGTTTCGCAACCGATTGTCTCGCAATCGCTTGCGGCGGTTCAACAAGCACCCTTGGGTATCAGTGCACTCGGACCTTTGCCGACTCTTCAGCCGGTTGGGGCAGAGCAGCAAGCTGACCCTGATGTCATCATGACTGATATTATCGGTTTTCCGCCACAACCGCAACGTACATTAGCCGCACACGAAGTACCTCATGTAGCATTATACATGCAAGTCACGACTCAGCCCGTGTCACAAGGTACGACGGCACCGGATACTCGTTTCACGGCTCCTATGGCCATGACGGGTGTGTCTAGTACCGTGGCAAATTTGCAATCACAGGCTACGCAAAGCCAACCATCAAATAGGGAAGTTGCAATACCTGCGCACGTGCAAGCTATTCGCGACCAGATGGCCGCGAATGAAAGCGCTAGAATTCAAAATTGCTCGCGCTACGTACAGCATTTTTTCACAATGATGGAAAATATGACGCGCGAACCACCTTGTACGGTCGCGCCAGTCGTTTTGCACGACTTACGTTCCTATTTGGGTGAGGTCGCAGGATCGCGTTTGTACGATCAGTTGGTCGAAGCTGCTCAAGTGTACTTCGATCGAGTGTACGCAATTCATTTGCAGTACGCGAATTCGACTGATTCGCCCTCGCGCCCATTAGTGTGGTCTACGCTCGCACAGCCTTTGGCTGATGCCGATCGTGAGCCCGCACCTAGGTTCATAAGCGATATGAGCGTCTTTAACCGATTATTTTATCCTGACCAATACTTCGTGCGCATACGGTTTTTTATCACAACCGGAATGATGTTGTACGAGGTTCCGCTCGAGTATTTGGTCGTACACCCACATCTTGACGCACCAAGCAAGGTGATCGACGGCGTTACACATCAAATTTGCCCGGATTTATATCCGCATAGAATGTCACCAGCGCCGGATCACCTAGCGCCAATTTTAATACCGACACGCCAGATGGTCGATATTTTTGATACTTTCCGAGAATTTCAGTCTTTATATGAGTCGGAGTATCGACACATGACGATCTTTTCTTCAATAGACGTCATGCGCGCTACAGCGCTTTTGGAATTCCTGGATAGAAAATTCCACTTTTTCGCATACGCCTATGGCAATGCCGGAATAGGTTGGCGTATGACGGAACAGTTGCGTCGCATGTTACGCGTAGCGTTCCTTGGTGAATCTTACACGCCATCTCCACGTGAGGCTTTTCCGGAATTCCCGGACTTAACAGCACGAATCAAAAGTCCTCATGTTTTACACAACATGATTAGGCAAATTCGGTTAGCTACCGACCCGGCACTCGAAGTTCCGGCTCAATTCGATCGTTTTCGAGGTCGTCAAAAATCTGTATTTTACCTCAAACATCGAATACAAGGCGAATTAGAAAAAATTCGTAAAGAAAGGCGACAGGCATCCTCGCAGGACCCAAGCGGATCCGCAGCGAGCCTTGATATGCCCGAAGTCGATCTTTCTTTGGAAGCACAAATTGCGATGCGTCGAACACGCATGACGATCGAGCAGCGTGATCGTGAGAATTTGGCTACGGAAATGCCACGGCGTGCGACGAAGTTACGCGCCGCCGGTTCTCTTGCTGAGACTTCAGAAGTTTGTCATATGCCAGAAGACAAACACAAGGCAAAATTGAATCGTTTTTACGATACTAAATCCGAGCACACTTTGCGTCGGTTGAAGAATTTGGAAAAACAACGAGTCAGAAGACTCGTTCAAGCTGAAGTTGCAGCTAAGTTAAAAGCGCGTTTAGGCCAAAGGGGATCGAGGCGACAAGACCCGCAGTCATCCCGGCAGCGCTATGCGCAAACGCACCATCGTTCACAATCACAATCACAACCGCAGACACAAGTAAAACCACATGTACAGCAATACACAAGACCGCAGACCCAACCGCGGCAACAGCAGCAATTCACGGAATCGCGTGAGCGTTCCGAGGCGTATTCTCAGGCCGATGCTGGTCATCTGTCGCGCTCGCAACAGCAGCAGCCTTATGAATATCGCCGTCCGCCACAGTCGAACCGCGGAACTCATCGGGGCCGGTCACAATCCCGTCAACGTCAACAATGGGACCAGTCGTATCAATCACCGTTGGAACAAAGTCAACCAGCCACCGGGGGCTATCAGCCACAACCTCGACCAGGTCCACTTTTGCCCAAACCGTGGCCTGTTACTCAACAACAACAGCGTCCACGCGAACCTTCTCGCCAACGAACTTACGGTTTTACGCCGGAGCAATTATTTACTCCGACGCCACCCATACCGCGTCGTTACGCGGACGACTACGAGGACGACGAAGATTTTGAGGACGATGATCGACCCGTCGATCCACATCGACGCCTTACGCCAACATATGTATGGGCGTAGGCAATCGCCATATCAATATCGTGAGCGTTCAAATACGCGTCGCGAACCGGAATCGGATCAGGAATATTTTCAACGACAACGACGTCGCGGAAAATCGTATGGCTCGAAGGCCAAGTACCGCGACCAATATTAATTTACAAGTTCGACGTACTGAACTTTTGGAACTCTGCGACGGCGTCGACCTCGACCAGCAGCTTTTCGTCAATTTTTTTGTTTTTCGTCCTGATGTGGATTCCAGGACTTCGTGTATCGTTTATTTCTTGTGTATTTTTTCTCTTGTCATTTTTCTCTTGCTGTAAATTTTTTCTTTGACGGTGCTCGTATTTTTCCCCGTTATCTCGCATAATTTGCCATTTTTTCTCGTTTTACCTCTTGTTTTAATTCGTCAGTGACTTTAATTTTTTGCTCAGCATAATTTTGCCTTATCATTCCGTGTCTTAAATTTTCTTGTGTTTAATTAGCGGTGTTACTATTATGGTACCTTAACTCTTTAACGGACAAGGGGTTAATTTACACCCAATCTACAAAATTTTTCAAATCAAAATTTTTCTCATTACCCGGGGACTGAAGGAGGCTACTTGGGCAGCATAATCGAGTATTATGCTATGTTGTCCAAGACCGGAGTTCATCATTACTCGGGCAACAATATAGTTATCCCTAGCGCCATTGTGAGTGTTGCTCGAGAGTTTTCCTGAGTGCGAACGAGGTCATGCGTTGACCGGTTATCGATATTTGTTATTTTTTTGTTCTTTTTATTTTCGTTTTTCACGTTCGCTCAGGATGAGGCGTTGCGGACGCCAGAGTAGAGGCGTTGCGAACGCCAGAGAGCCGAGTTGTAGAGCGTCGCCGACGCTAGTGCCGTTGATGGTACCCCCGAAAAAATTCTCCACTTCGTGTCAAATTTTTTTCTATACGTGGGGGAGTGTAACTGCGAGAGTTACACGTGTAGGCGAACCTGCCTTAGCAGTTCGCGATAGCCATAACATAGCCAATACTAGTAGCTATCTATGATAGTGCACTGTGGGCTATGCCTTCGGTCTTCCCATTATTTCCCCAAATTTTCAATAATAAAAAACATTTAGATACTTGTCCGGTAGCATAGAGCTAAGTGTATGATAATAGTAATTGTTTAATGCATACCGCTTACGTGAATCGAGAACTTTCGATCTGAGATAAAAGTGATTCAGTATTATGTTAAATTGATCGTTCTTTAATTTACTGTAATGGCCCTTGAGGCCAGTGAACGTAACGTTGTAGTTTAGAGTCTGGCTTTTTGGTTTTTCGTTGGCCGGTTATTTCGACTGTACATTATTGTTTTTCTTTGCGTATTTTGTTTCCCGGCTTTAGGCCGTGTGTTCTTCGTCAAATAAAAGCATAGAAAACCTACCCAGTGGTTTTGGTTATACCGAGGGTTAGGTCGGCCACATCCCTACGTCGAGGACTTCCACCCATCTAGTGGACTGATAGGTAAATTCCGTATGATAGTTTATTTCATTCGAAAATCATAATTTATCTCTCAAGCCAAAAATTGATCAAAATATTATCTAATCTTTAAGGATGATTGATCAGCATAGAGCTCGTTGTTGTTGTTTTCAGTAGTTCAGCGTGCTACACAAATTAGGAACCAAAAACATTTCGAGTCAGGCACTGATTGAAAATAAGCTAAATAATCAACTTGAGCTTGAGATAGGTCAACTGACCTCCGCGGCAATTACCGAGACTAGGTAGGTAGCCTTAGGTCTTAGGGCGTAGCTGCTGAGATCACCCGACGTAAAAGCGGCCAGCAATATTAGGGCTGAGGGGATCGAAGCCGTAAGGTCTGTAAGGGTCCAAAGATCGAAAGCCTTAGAGCCGCGCGATCGGGGCCAGCACTAAGCGTAGACTTAAGTACCTACGTACCTAGGTAAATCTCGAAGGTAATGTATCCGTCCTATGTCGATTCTTTGTAGACATAAGGCGGCTCTACATTTACACTCAGTCAGAGTTTTAATTACCTTAAATGGTCTTAAAACGGCACAAGTTTTATTAGCGCATAAATCACGAAAACTTACAGCTTCTATGAGATTTAAGCACTTAATTTGCAAGACAGTTTTGATTTTTGTCTTGTTTTTGACTGTATATTTATTTATTTTCCCTACAATATGTTGCCGCTTTTTTGGTCCTCCCACAACTCTCTTAGTGCACCTGAGATCGCCACCTCATGGCATTAATTAAGTAAATGACGGGTTATTCGGACTAATATGATGTTCAATCGGACGTTTGTTTGGTAAATTCCTGTGAGTGTCTCGAATACAACTTAGAAGTGGCTTGTCTACGTATGGTGTAAAGGTACAGTGCTGCTCAAAAGTTTAGAGCCACCCACAATTTAAATGCATTTTTTGTTTTAGTCATAAGTACTTAACTAGGTATTGATGAAAACTTTTAAAACTGAACAGAAATAACAAGAACAATAATCAACAGTCAAAAATCAACAAAAAACAATCGATTAAAATGCAATCGGGTAGCCTTTGCTGTGAATTAGCGCTTGTAAACGAACTGGCATTGAATTGATCAGTTCAGTGCATTTTTCCTTTGGGATCGAAGCCCAAATATGCTTCAATTTTTGTATCATTTCATTCCTAGAGTGTGCACGGAAATTCTGTTTTCTAAGTTCCCCTTTCATAATGCACCAGATATTTTCAATCGGATTGAGGTCCGGGGACTGAGGAGGCCATGGTAATAAAGGAACTCCGTTAGTCACAAAGTACAACATAGTAGCGTTCGCCTTATGTTTTGGATCGTTATCCTGCTGGAAAAAAATTCCTCCGATGGATTTTCTATAGCAGTCGCTAAAGAGGAGGTCAAGTGCTCATCGATTAAGTCAATGTACGAAGCGGCTGTAAATTTTGGGCAAGAAGGAACGAAAACTAAATCACCAACACCTTGAGCGCCAAATGAACCCCAGATCATAACGCTACCTCCTCCACCGTGTTTGACACTGCCGACCATACAGTCAACGTTATACTTTTCGCCTGAACGTCTACGGACAAAAACCCTCGATTTGGGAGTAAAATAATCGAATTTTGACTCATCAGAAAATAAAACTTTTGACCAGTCAAGAAATGTCCAATGTGCAAAAGTTCGAGCAAAATCAAGACGCTTCTTTCTATTAATTTCGCTCACGAAAGGCTTTTTTACGGCAATTCTAGCAAAAAGTCCAATACGGCAGAGGTGCCGGCTAATTGTCTGCCTTGACACGGATGGTCCACCACCAATAGAAAATTCAGCTTGCAAGTCAGAAGCAGTCAATCGTCTATTTTTCAAGGAAGCTCGCTTTAAATCGCGTAAATCTCGAGTGGACAATTTAGAGGGTCGCCCGGACCGAGGAAGATCAGTAAACGCATCAAAAATATCATGTTTCGAAAGTGCATTTTGAACGGCGTGCCGACTTATATTTAGACGTCCTGCAATTACTCTTTGCGATAGTTTGGCATCGTTAAACATAGAGACGATTTTCGATCGAATGACTGGCAAAATAGACTGAGATTTGCCCATGATAAGTCAGCAGGCAGTGAACAGAATTGAAAACGACTGAAGTTTTCGGAATCGGCGGAAAAAAATGACTTAGAAAATTGTGTAATGTGAAAGTCGTTCATTTTAACTTTAAACTTAAAAGCGCGCTTATGACTTGGTCCGATTTCAGACTGCGCGAACAAGGTGGCTCTAAACTTTTGAGCAGCACTCTAGGTATACTTAGTATGTACATACTATGTAGAAATGACTTCGAAGAAATTATAATGAAGATTATATTAAATAAATGGAAACCAAAGGACAGTATAAACATAATACCTACATAATATTTTATACAAAAATTTTCACGAATGAATAGCGTTTCGTCGACGGCGTTTTCTTTTACCTACCCGACATTAGGTCCACTCCCTTCCATTCCGGGTATCCCACCGCCACTCATCGCGTTTTGTGGACTACTTATTCCTTTAGAAAGACTGTTTAGTAAATTGCCGTAATCGACGTTCGACTTTAAACCAAGACCCACACTCTCGCCGCCAAAATTTTGACCCGACTGAACGCCCTGCATTGGCTTTATATCGAGTCCGCGGTTCATGTCGAAACCGGGCGCCTTGATCGATTGTGCGACGCCCATCCCACCGGCCACATTGCTTTCGGATGGTTGATTCATAGAGCTAGGATTTATTAACCCGCCAAGGCCGGTCAGTGCTCCCAAAATTGGGCTCAACGTGCCCAGCGGCATAATTTGTTGAGGCATGGCTGATGATAGAGCTTCTACGGGTTTTTGTACGGGAGTGCTACCGCCATCCGTACTTTGCTTTGTTTTATCGACGCCTTGTCTGTCCGTTGCAGGCGAATTTTGATTCAATGACGTCGGTTTGAGTCACGCAGTGTAGCGCCGATTGCACCTTTGCAGAGGTTGATGTCCGGAAATCGGTCGCAATAATCGGAGAACAGTGGTCCTATCATAATTAACATTTACGCAGTGACCTAGCTGCATAGGGCACAGAGGCACAGAGATCAGTGGTGTGGACGAGCCACTGCTAAGTAAAATGCTAACCTAACCTACATGTGTATGTTTGTACATATCTATGGTCATGCGTTGAAATCTGAGGGCCGAGCAACAAATGGACAATGTGCTCCGTCTCAAGGAGGAGAGGTCAGGCCAAAGTGGCCTCAAAGACTGATATAAATGATGAAACAATATCTAAAATAAGCCCACTTTCTGGTTTCGAGTCTTTTGCATGGAATTTTTAATTTTTATCCTTCTTTGGCCTTTGTTTTACCCCAGAAATTTATAATTTTTCTGTTGCGGTATAGTCTATACCACACCTGGGCGTGGGGGTTTAGGGGTATGCACCCTTCCCCCCGAGAAACCAAATACCCGCCCCAGAAATTAAAATACCCTCTTCCCCCAGAATTCAATTTTTAAAATTTTTTTCGCAATTCTTTAATGCCAATGGATAGTGCTCGATGAGAAATGTTGAAAAATGGTGTTTTTTGCCATACCACCATTTTTAAGGCCATTTTTTGACCTTTGAAAAATCTTGCCTACCCCCCCCCCAGAATTCCCACGTATGGTCTATACCCCACGTGCATGTCTCATAATCTCAACGTTGCCGTATGGGTCATAAATTTACTAACTACTGTAAACCAACATCGCCCCAGTATAATGCGAAGCATCCCTCTATTATTAAGTTAGCGAATTATCCTTTCGCAATAAAAACTCAATTCAGAAAAGCAATTGCGATCATTCCAATAATAATAATAATACGGAATAATTAGAATTTCTAAAACATCTCTTAACTCAACGTCGATCATTTAAACACCCATCACATTTTCATTTTTGTGTAGAAAGCAAAACGATATGTGTTTTTGCAACAAAGTTTTGGGTCAGCACGCTTACATACATTTTTGTAGTAATTTTTCATGCATGAAGTTTTAGAGGCAATGTCGAGATTTGATGGCAGTGCTGCGCTAGGTTGTTGTGATTTGCGATAGAAATGTTGAAATGGTGGCAAAATTTGGCCCATTCATGGTGTGACAGTATGGTCGGTCTGGGGTCCAGGCCAGCCCGAGAATCAACAATAAAAATAACTAAGTAAGCTCAAAATTCAATACAAATGTTAAAATTTGCAGAAAAACTCTAATTGATTCCAAGCATTTTTGCAAGAAAGTTTTGGTTTTTCGCCCGTTTTTTTGACCTCAAATCAGCCTTATTTTCGCCAGACAATATTCTCTTTGCCCTTGAGATGTTAGTTTTGGAAGGTCACATGTGAACAGCATGGGAATTCTAGGGAATAAGTGGAAGCAAAAATTTTCCTTAAGTGCAAGTGTCTTTTTTGAGCTCAAAGGCGTGCGTCAAAAAACGACTGTTGGCGTTTCCGACGATGCTTTCTTTTCTAAACACACCTCTTGAATGAAATTGAGAAAAAGTGTGAAAAAATCGAGCAAATCGAACAAAATTTAGTGAAAAAAAATTATCTGCCGCGAAGCGCTGAAAATGTGACACTTTTGATCCACAAAATCGTTAGAAACGTATAAAACAACACTTTTTTACGTTTTTGTTAGTAAATCAAAAAATTTTGGTGGGCGAAATTTCCTGAAGGAGTAAAACGTTTTGAGGGAGGACAAGACTATGGTTGGCAACAATCAAATTCAGTGGGGCTGATAAAAAAATCGCCAAAAAATTAATTTAAGGAATTCTGGTGAGGGAGGATCAAAACCCTACAAAGCCTCGAATCGTCCATGCGTAGTCTGGATACTAAATTTCTCATTAATCTTAGGTAGCGCGTTAGCGCGTACCTATAATATACTTGGGTACCCCCAACACCTGTGCACCCCCCTACAGCTATAACGGGACACTTCTGGAAGGTGCGGTTTTTTTTAAAAGAAAGATAATAAAAAATTCGCTGCCCGTGTTTTTTTGTTTTTCTTGAAACTCAAAACTGACTGTGTAAAGGAGTTGTAAAGTTTTTGTGTAACGTTATAACATAGGACAAATTTTGGGACCTTTTTACTGCGGCATGTGGACAACTGAGTATTGATGACTCGAAGGATTGAACGGGATAGGATAATAGAGGGATGAATTCTACAGATGATACTTTTTTTGTTTTTTGAAATTCGCATTAGTTATCGAATGGCAGTGTAAAGAGTGCGAAAATGTGGGGGTGAAAAAGCACTTTTTGGTCGAGTTTTCAACCTGCCTATGTCCAATACTAACTCCGGTCATGAGTTTTTTAAAATGTTTTCTGACAGAAATGTAGAGCGGATCAAGTGCTACATTCTGCATATAAGCAAAGTCTTCTATGCTCTATGGTGAGTTAGATCCTGGGGTTTAAAGTTTACACTCTAGTGGATAATGTAAAAAAACGGATTTTAACTAAGATTTCTCTGCCAAATTTTCCCGCTTATGAGTAAGGGGGATTTGAATACATCAGTAATAGAGTGCTTCTCAGGGGCTACACATCGCAGCAAACCGCATTTAAAAAACGCAATATTGAGTTATTTATGGGGGTGTAAAGTTCGAAATCAGAGGTAAAAAAATGGGCGAAAAAACGTTTTTTCCGAAGTTTGATTGATAAATCATACCAAATAATTTTTGCAACAGAATTTTGGCACACAGGAATGTACTGCGATTTAAAAGCTACAAATTGTACCAAACCGAATTT
The DNA here is from genome assembly GCA_036768485.1 of Mermis nigrescens. NCBI lineage: Eukaryota > Metazoa > Nematoda > Enoplea > Mermithida > Mermithidae > Mermis > Mermis nigrescens. The sequence goes on from JAVLUZ010000056.1 coordinate 2,560,143, forward strand.
CTTTAAACTCAATGGGGAGTTCGGTACGGAATTTTAAAGTTTACAGTGTTCTAAATGATGGAAAATACGTTTTTGTCGCGTTTTTTGTTCGCCACTTTCTCCGTCCAGAAGTCGGGATAAGTCTAATGGAATAAAAATAAAGTGCTTTATATCGGGTGCATGTCAAAGCAAATTGTCTATACATTAATATTTAGCGAGTGTAAAGTCAAAAATTTGGTGTTTAAAATGCGTTTCCGTCTTGTTTTTTCTGCCTGCTTCTCCGGTTACGAGTCAGGGACACGTTTATCAAGTCTAGAAATGGACCAGGAATCAAATTTGATATGCCAGTCTGGCGCATATGTTTACGCTCTACGGTGTTGTAAAGTAGTTTACACCAATTGTTAGTTTGCCCATAGAACATTATGTAGACTTAATTTTTTCATAAATATTAATCGTAATATCGGAACAATATCAAAATTACGAATCTGACTAAAATCTTCTTTACACTATGTGTTAACATGAAGTTTACACTACATATGTATTTATCTTCGTTTTTGAGCATTCCAGAAACCTAATTTTTTCCTGGAGTCTGAAAGTTTTCAAAGGATCAAATGTGAGACGTCACGTAGGCGCGTTTGTTTACATCCAACAGTGATGTAAAGTAGTTTACACTCATTGTTTATATGTCCCCAGACCATTGTAGAGACATAATTTTTTCATGAATGTTGATCATAATATCCGAGTAATTTTTCACACTGCATGTTAGCCTTTGTTCTAGAGCATTGCAAAAATCGAAATTTTTTCCTGCGATATAAAAATTTACAGGGAATGAAATATATACGTCAGTTGGGCGCGCTTGCTTACACTCAGCAGTATTGCAAAGTGGTTTAAACCTAATGTTTATTGTCTTTAAAACATTATGGAGACCTATTTTTCCATAAATGTTGAAAGTAATATCGGAGCAATATCAAAATTACGAATCCGACTAAAATATTCTTTACGCTATGTGTTTGTGTAAAGTTTACATTACGTGTTAACCTTAATTCGATAGACTTGCAGAGACTTTGTAACTGAAGTCAAGAAATTTTCAAGGATTCATATGTGAGACATCAATTAAGTGAGTTTGTTTACCCTCAAAAGTAATCTAAAGTGATTTAAAAATTATGTTCAAGTGTCCTTAGATCATTGAAGAGACGTAATTTTGTCTTAAATGGGTTGCATTAAAGTTAAATCCTTCTTAGCCGTGTTTATAATATGTTTCACAAAATCTTGCACATGGAGAGCTGACTGATTATGAAGGAATAGTTTTGAAAAATGAGCTTGCTAAGCGAGAGTTGTAAACTAAGAGGAGCTTAAAGTTTAAACCTACCATTAAATTATAAAGATAGTAATAAAAGATTTAAAGCTTTAAGAAAAAAGAAAAATGTGGTAAATTAAAACAAATTTAAAGGATATGATGAAACATTATTGTTGAGAATATGACGATCACGTGCTATGTATAATGACTCCTTGATTAAAAGATCAAAAGAGTTGGATGCTCGACTGATAACCTTGAAGCAATCTGATGTAATTGGATGATTGCTATTTGAGATATGTTTGTGAAAAGCAAATCAACTATCACCCTGAATTGGCTTTCCTGTAGCAAATGAGTGCCAGTATGCTCTGCCATTCTACTCCCAAAATGTCGGCGAGTTTCACCGATGTAACTAGCCATACAGCTAGAACACGTATACTTATATACTAAATTTGAGAGTAGCTTAGCAGGTACAGCATCCTTGTTCTTGAAAAACCGGCTGATACACATAACAGGTTTGTAAACAAACCTTATTCTAATCTGAGGGTAAAATGCAGATATAACCTTTAGAATTCTGCTGCGTACATTGTAGCCATGCACACCAGTGTAAGGCAAAACAAGAGAATAGCATAGTTTATCACACCCGAATTTTATGTCATCACTCTTACTATAAACTTTTGTCATAAATTCTGATATGACCTTATCAATCAAGCTAAGCGGATACTCATTTTGCAGTAGAAGTGTGCACAGAAGTCGACAAGTGTGCACAGAAGTCGACAAAGATATGCAGCTTTATTGTAATCATGTACATTAATAAGCCGTAAACTGTTAGTATTCTCTACACCTAGTAGTTGTGTAAAGTTTGCACTATTCATTTGTTGTTAATATGTAGTCTATACTACAAATTTATTTTACTACCAAATCAAAGCGTTAGTGTTCCTTACATTTGATATTTGCGTGAAGTTTTTGAATTTTTGCCGAAAAACTTTGCCTTCTAATTTACCAACATCCCGCCTTTTCCATTTTCTTAAAGTTTAAAATCTTTTATAATTCTCTTAATAATTTAATGGTAGGTTTTAACTTTAAGTTAATCTTGGTTTACAACTCTCGCTTAGCAAGCTCATTTTTCAAAACTTTTTCATAGTGATCAGATAAGTCGCGTTTAGTTTGGAATTGGTGGACGGTCGTTATTTTATTACTCGGCTTAAATAAACCAAGTGACTATCTTTTGATTATTTTCTCTATCGCAAATTCAAACACCCAATTTTCAATTTGAAAATTGATCCAATTTTCAATTTGAAAATTGATCCAATTTTCAATTTGAACATTGAAAATTGGGTGTTTTCAATTTCAAAAGTCACAACACATTGTGCTTGTGTATTGATTGAGTGAGGATTTGCAATGTTGTGCTTGATTATAAGTGATCTGCACATTAAGAAGAAATAACTTAATGGGGTTTTAATTTGAAAATGGATGGTGTCAATAAGGTTGTCTTGTTTAAAAAGGATAATGCTGATGTTAAGAACAATATTGTTTTCCGCGTTCTTGGACTGTTGTCATTATTGTGGCATGTTACTGATTGTGTTTACTGACTGATGTACTGAAATCACGCTAATTAAAAGTAGTGTACTAGCAAAGAAAAATGCTCCGATGGAACAAAAAAGATGAATATACTTGAATTGTGGATTATTATGGATGTAAAAGGAGGGGACTAGGAAAAATCTACCTAAAGTCGGAAAATCTGCTAAAAATCACACTTTCTCTAAGCAACGCAAAAAATCGATGTATATTCTGCGGCCTCTAAAAAAGTGTCTTTTTTAAATAATGTTCGAAGTTTCAGATAAGAGTGTATAAACGAAATCTATCAAGGTTACTTTTTTAAATTGCTGGCACCTGATTGATAGAAAACTAAGAGGTATTGTATTTAAAGTTGTTTTATTTTGTTATGAGCATTATAGCAAGCAAAGCAGGAGCCGATTGATTAGTGCACACAATCGTTTCGGGCATGCTAGTGTATCTACATTTAGTCTGTTTCAAGTCAACTTACGTGTTTCCTACTGTTTGTAAACCAACCATGTCTTCAATTGTCTTCGATGTTTGCTATTTCATTCAATTGGCATGGAAGACTGTTAGTTTACTTAATATCATTTCCCATAGCTACTGCATAGCTAACGTGCTGCTGTTTCAATCATTGTTATGGTTGAATATTTATTTTAATCTGTTGGCCGCAGAATATACATCGATTTTTGCGTTGCTTAGAGAAAGTGTGATTTTTAGCAGATTTTCCGACTTTAGGTAGATTTTTCCTAGTCCCCTCCTTTTACATCCATAATAATCCACAATTCCAAGTATATTCATAAGCGAAAGGTAGCCCTTGGGTTCTAAAACATTTCTATCAGGAGAAATGTTTGTGTCTTATAAGCGGAGTTGTTCGCATACCGAAAAAAGTAAAAACGCGGCCTGAAATCTGTCTTCACACTCGCATTTTTTTGCACTCTTTACACTACGCCTCGAGAACTGATACAAATTTCAAAAAACAAAAAATGGGTTTTAGAATTTTCTACAAGTCTGTGCCATCAAAATATATGATTATATGAGGCGTTTACACTGAGTTGCGTACAAGGTGGCTTAAAAAACCATCAAAAGTTTCTATGTTATAACGTTACGCAAAAACGTTACACACTCAGTTACAACCTTAATATTGAGTATAAGGAAAAACTAAAAAACACCCGCACCGAATTTTCTTATTACCTTTCTAAAAAATTCGCATCTTAGAGATATGTCCCATTATAGCTGTAGGGGGTCATAGGTTAGTGGTACCCAAGTAAATTACATGTACGCGCTACCTATGATACATTTTTTATCAATGCGAGCCCTTTGTAGCTGGTTGCATAGGTAGTACCTATGCATTTTATCTGAATATTAAGCTACTGCATATTTAATATTTAAATAATATTTACTGATTCAGTCGACCATAGGTGCCTCAGGTCATATCAGATTAAATAAGAGCTACATTAGTTAGCATGTTGCTCCAACTTAAGATATTTCTAAGGATGCCATAACTATCGTACTCAATCACTTTTTAGCAAATATTTTACCTACTCTCTGTATACACATAGATACGTGCAGACGTCCGACAATGCAATACATGAAATGCTAAACACAAGATATCGTAGTTTACTGTAGTAGCCGCTTGTTTATGTACAGTCGAAAATTTCGAAGTGATACGAATGACAAAATTATGAAGTGGGTGGTACTTAAAGGATAATGCATGTTTTACCAACAGCATTTTTCGCAAAGATTGCGAACCACCTCGGTGCCTTGTATCCAATTCGCTAACGGCTCTATTTACGCCCTCCAAGGCCCGGTATACCTCCTCCTCCAAGGCCGGGAATGCCGGCTAATAAATCGCCATAATTGACATTCGAAGAAGAGCCTAAGTCGAAACCCGGAAACTGGTTATTTTGGCCCCACTGCACCCCCTTCGAGGGATCTGCGTTGAATCCACGGTTCATATCGACGAAAGGCGCTTTGAAAGATTGACCGATGCCCACGCCATTGGGTACGCTGCCTCCAAATTGATTACCCGCTGCTGGAATCGAACCAACGAGTCCGGACAATGGCTTGCCCGCCGATGGATTTAAGGCGCCAAGCGGATTAGGCAGTGTAGGTATAGTCGGAACCGAAAAAATATCCGGTGATGGACTAGTCGGTGGAGATGCACTATAAGCTGGTGTACTTTCGTCGAGTTTTTTGCTTTGCTGAGGCGTTTGTGAAGTTGAGAAACCAGGGCTCGTATCACTGTTACCACTTTTAGTTGATAAATTAGTTGGTGTACTTTCTTCCGACTTTTTGCTTTGTTGAGTCGATTGCGAAGTTGAGGGACCGGGGCTAGTATCACTGCTACCTCCTGTAGTAGGGTTTTGGCTTGGGCTGACCGTAGAGGGCGATTCTGTCTGCTCTTCGTTAGGTGTTGGTTTAACCTCTTTAACCTCCTGCTGTGCGGCTTCAGTTGCGTTTTTGCAAGGCTCGTAGTCTTCTAAGCGGGCGCATAAAGCGGGAAAAGCGGGTCCTGTAAAAAACTTCTCTCGCTTTCAACATGTAACCTTCCATGACGAGTGAGTAAGTAATGATAAAGACTCGGAAAAATGCAAATACACTTGCTACATACTCTCGTAGAGATGCAACGGTCATTAAATCCGATAATCTACATGTATATATATATGTATACATAGTACATACAAGGATAACTTACAAACTTAATCTAAAATACCATGTAAGTGTATCCTATCTTAAGGAGACATTTTTTCGAAAAATTTGAAAATGGGGAGTTTATTATCTGAAACGGGCTGATTATTTGCATGTGGTAGCTTACTAACACGAAATATTTTTTTATTTTTCAACTCTTAACCACAGGCGCTGAATTTCTCACCTGAATTAGAGATTTATCTTTTACATTAAGTCAGATTATTAATTATAAATAATTATTGGTAACTTAATATTTAATATTAATAAATTATTTATTATGAATTTTCATTATTGATTACTTAATGTAAGGAAGAGTGATGTTTTTCATGTTTTTCCAGTACGCATTAGATTTTCGCGATAGGTACATATGTCGGTGCGAGGTGTAAATAAAAAGACATTTTGACATTTTTCCTGAAATTCGCGATTAAAAAGAACATCAAAGCTTAAGTGTATTAATCTGCCTGATCGTGCTTCAGTCCACGGCATAAACTGAATGATTACGAAAGTCAGAAAAACGCTGAGGTTAAAGATCATCTTGAAAATAATTTCGCAAATGTCTCCGCTTGTTCGGAGCTCTGTAAAGTAGCGCAAACAAGTTAAAATATATGATATAGGCACTAAAACAAAAAAGTGAATTCCTGTTCAAGGTACAAACGACTGACGTCATTACAGAGAAATATTTTTTATAAAGATTATATAAAGGCGAACGTCTTTTTTAACAAACACATCAGACTATTTCGTATGATTTAAAATCCGCTCTCCTGACACAAAAGCGACCAGATTTGGCATAAATATAGCTTTTTTTAGAATAAAATCACTCAAAATACAAACATTCTTGCTTGGCACTAGATCAATGAGTTCCCATCAGCTGCACGAAAGAGAACATGAATTGGAAATTGGACCGATGAGTAATGCTCAAAATATGATTTTTAAACATATCTTTATATGCAACATGCACTTTAATAAATCTTCGAGTCAACATAAAAATAACACCTGCATGTTGAATCAGCTTGAAAATCTTCACGCTCAAAATGAAAATGTGCTCAAGTGACTAATACGTTTAGGTTAATTATGCGCATTTTTGTAGGCCCTTAGACCCTTGGCTTACTGTATGGCTTACTGACTGTCATTCATGTGCTTTTTAATTTCGATCAATATAAAATTTTAAAAATTTTAATGTTGATTCTACTAGGAAAGGAGCATATCATTAAATTGGTTTTATGATGAGTCGTGCTTACTTCCGGTTGAATAAACGTAAAACTTGTATGCGCTTATACTAAGATTTTCATGGCAAAAAGTTACACATTATATGTTTTTGTCGATTCCAGAAATTATTTTTTTACAATGTGGCAAAGTGCGTGTACTTGAAGATGGTAAAAATAATAAACTGTTCTGGCGTTTTATAAGTGATAAAATTTGAATTTCTTGCATAGACTCAATGTTTTTCAAACTTATTAATACATATAAGACGGAAGAGCAGTTTCAACGTACAGCCCGCATTTCTGATATTAAATATATATCGATATATGTATATATAGTATTCGAAAAATTTTGAAAACGAACCCAGTAGAAGCATTTGGTTATCGCTTTTGCGCATAACGAAGTGCCTTTTACCAAAAAACAAAGTGCGCGCGTTACTATGCAAAATTGGACTCGACTCACAGTTTCTGGGCGAGTTCAAGCATTTTTTTACAGAAAAATATGCTTGCTTGTTTCCTCCTTAATTTGTGCCGTATTTTTCAGAAATTTTCGTTTTTTTTCAAATTTTTCCTTTAAATATCGGGGACATGCTTTCCGCAGTGAAAGACGGTTTTGACGTTTCTTCCCAAAAATAAGTTTTAAAATACGCTTAATCTTGATCTTATTAATAATGTCAGTGTGTTTCAAATTGTATTTCTAGCTTTAGCACCAAATATCCTTCGTGGAATTGATGCGCTAAAAAATTATGCGAAATTATCTATACAAAAAATCTGACGACATTGAATGCCAAAAAATTGAGATTGAGGACTAAAATTTGTTATTTTGATCAGGCGATCCATTGGGATTCCTATTACACGGATATTTTACTCGGTGATCGTTTGTCCTGAATCTCCTGATGCGTAAGCTATTATTCGAATAATTATAGCTTACACAATAATAAGTTCTGATTATTCCTAGTATCTTTGAAAGAAGAATCTTAAACTCTATTTCTGAGATCAATAGGTACGAATCGTTTTAATGCGATTAATAGTAAAAACAATTTATCAATGATCCTAATCCCGACACCGTTGTACATTTTGAGGTAGAAGTAAATTCCGATAACCTAAAGTTTGTTCTTGTTTGTGATAGTCTTATTAAAATAGAAACAAAATACATTGTTTCGCTTTGGAAAGTTGTCAATTTTTTCTCATTTATTAATAATAAATATTACCTATTTATTTTTTATTATTAGTATTTTTCATTATATTTAAAGTTATTGCTCATTATACACGTATGATTTATTTAAAATATTTAATATTTATAAGGGATGTATATCTCGTGCTTCACGAAAACAGTTTCCGCTATATGAACTTATGTGAATCTACTTAAAAGCGCAGGCTATACAACCTGCATACCTGATCTTGACTCTATCGACGGCAGCACCGTTAGAATGATTAAAATATAAATAAAAGATTTTAAAATCATTTCGTAGTAAACAAATCGTCACTTCGTTCGTATCTTGCCAAGAACTTAAGAAGAGTGCTCGAAGTTCATTCATCTCTGTATAAGGGAGAAGTTCATCAAACAAATTAAAACTTGAAAAAGTGTAATAAATTACTGTAGAAAACGAAACAGCTATTAACATTATCGAAAATACATTTGATTAGTACACGTTTTGAGATTAAAAAATGAAAGACCGCAAACTGTTTTTTCCGAATTTGCATCTGACTGATTGGAAGTCCGCTTCGTGCGAGACATGCATTCGCTCATAATAACTGGGTTCTCAGTGTTTTTTTAAATAATCCAGCAGAAAGTATAACATCATGTGATTAAATATGTCTATCCGTTTCGCTAAAATGCACTTAAAAAATTTTTCGAGTCGGAGAACGAGCAGACGATCAATTTGAAATACAAAAAATTAACCCAACTTTCGTTTAGCACACTTTTCGTGAATTTTCTCAAACATAAGCGAATTGAAAGGTTATTTTTCAATCGATTGCTTTAAACGTATTGTTAAGGTCGAGCTATCCGATTGTTGTTTTAGGTAAATAAAGAAATATTTCTGGTGTCATAAAGGGCTTTCAATGAGCCTAACCCCGTTCACAAGATGTGTGCAGTCAGTGGGATTGGTGTTCTATCTCCAGAAAATGGAAGAATTTCGCCAACTTGCCTAAATCCTCTAAATTTCAGCTTTTTTTGTTTTTCAGCGATCATTTAATTCTACTTAGTTAGAGCTTAAGTTAGGTAATGTCGAAAATGACATCTATTCCATTACCATACAATTGATTTAATTTTTTCGACTATATTCGTAGTATATGAAATAAATAACTTTCAGCTACTATCAAGAAATTTTGCTCTATCCACCTATAATTTCAAAATATGCACGTTTTTTTCAAGAGTCTCGTTTGAGGTCGATCGGTCGTATGGAGCAGCGCGTTTGTTTCCAGTGAGCTATAAAAAGATATAAGTAATATCACGTCAAAGTATAGCAATAGCAGGAAAACCATCCTTTCCTTTTTCGTGGGACGGTGCCGTAATATAAATTTTGCGGGCGGCTTCCGTAATCTCTACATTTCCTTATTTTCTCGCGTTTCGACAGAAAAATTACGTGCAGGATTTAAAATTCAGTAAAATTCTGCTTGAATCTACAAAACGTGCTGAATTATATTTTGAGAAACCTTCTTTTTTGCAAGCAATTCTTTTTAATCCTTTCTTAAAATAATATACATAAAATGGCGGTTTGCGGAGGATTTGCCCGCAACATTTCGCCCCAATCATTACGCCATCGATCATTTCGCTCCCAGGTACATTTTGTCCTAGGAACTTTCTCCGCCCATTGGGTTGTTTCGCTCCTAATTATTTCGCCCTTTGGATGTTCAGCCCCAGCTGTGGAATAAACGGGAGTTTGCATTAGACAAATGAGCTTGTGTAAAGTCAAGCTAATTCTGAGAAATGCTTAGCAAATAAGCATAAATAGTGGCGGATCCAGGAATGTCGTAAGGGTTTGCGGTACCCCAGCTTTCCCAATAGGCAAAAGATCTGATATTCAAATGGAGAATACCGTTGTTTGCCATTGTATATTGTCCATTTTTACCCAGGATGATTTCTTGTGCAGAATTTTTCGGAACAGTTTTTCAAATTTAAGCAATTTTGAGTCAAAAATTGGTTAAATTTCTTTAGCTTTACTTGTTTTTGCGCGAAGCGTCGGAAAATTGGTGAAAATTAGACATACACACGTCTAGAGACTTAAATTATCAGGTTATTTCTTGTGTTTGTGCACATGGAGCAAAGCCTATTTAAGTATATAAGGCTAGAGCATAAAGAATTTTTAGAATTCATGCTAAACAATGGAAGAAAACTGAAAAAGATATGTCTTCTATACCATCAAAGATTAGAAAAAATTTCAGAAATTACAATGGTCGGACCATGAATCATTGCAAAGTGCATACATACATACATATTCATGCTTTATCTCATCAACAATTCTGGGTCAATCCCCCCGGCTCTCCGTAAGTCCGCCTCTGAGCAAAACATACATGTTCAATGCTTGCCGGTCGGGATGAGAATAACTACACTAAAAATATGTTGGTATATTTTATAAAACATAATCATCGAACACGGCAACGCAGATCATTCTAGATCACATATCACTTGATGCAGGTAGAATCAAATATTCATTGGGGGAGGGTGCGAAACATCTGAGGGGCAAAATGTTTAAAGACGAACCATCCGTAAGGCGAAATGTGTGGGGGCGAAAGTTTCGGGGGCGAAACGTATCTGAGGGCGAAACGTCGAGGGCGAAATGTCGGGGACGAATCTTTCGTATGTCGAAATCACTAGTCCCTTCTTGATAACTTAGAGTCACAGGCAGCCATACATGCACAGTATGGGAATTCTGGAGGGGGGGATGAAAACCTAAAGTGCCTTTTTTGGGCCAAAAAATGGCCGGTAAGCGTTAAAAACATCGTTTCTTGGCGTTTCTGACGATACTCTATCCTTCTAGAGCATGAAATCATGAAAAAATTTCGAAAAAAGTCAAATAAATTGACCAAAATATCGCTTAAAACATGAATATATGGCGCGAAGCGCCGGAAATTCGGCGATTTTGAGCAAATAGATAGCCAAAAACCCTTAAAAAGACACTTTTTCTACCAATTTTCAGGTAAGTTTAGGAAACTTTTGAAAAGTCGCCAATTCTGGGGGGGGGGTGAAAATTTTTTGCGGGGATTGAAAAATGATTCTGCGGGGATGAAAACCCCCACAAACCCCCCAAGATCATGTATGGTCACAGCCATAAGAACAACTTTTGTACCTACATACATGCGCATAATAATATGCTTAGTATAACTAACTTGCGTACGGAGGGAATGATTCGTTTCTAAAATTGAGCTGACATGATGTACTAGTATGGTCAACGATTTTGAAAAATTTGTAAGATTTGTAGTCAAGCTCATTTAAATGATCAATCATTAAATCAATAAGTCAAAGCTCAAGTCTTTGTGAAATTATGACCCTATGAATACATTACCCTTCCGCCCGCAGATTTTCTTATTCTCTAGGAAGAACTTGAACAATTTCCTATCTTAACAATGAAAAAAATTGTTAGAAACGTAGTAGCAAAATAGTGATCTACAGTACACTAACCAAATACACTCTTTGTTTTTTAAACCTCAGCAAAAAAGAATCATGAAAAAAAATTTGATGGCCGATTTTCAGAATCCAAAATGCTGCACATGTCTCTGGCTGGTCTAAGAGATTTAAGCGAAAGATAATTCCAGTTGCCTTGGGATCAGACATGCACGCAGCGAATTAGAAGGTACCCCCAAGAATGAAGAACGGAACATTTTCTGGCAAAAATGAAGCAAAATAAAGACTGAAAATGGATACAAATTACAAAATTTTAGGTTATTGAAATTGACATAGTAACAGGAGAATAACGTAGTGTCAATATTGAAGCAGTTAAAGCAGTGATTGAGAGGTCGTTTTGGCCCAGAAAAGCTCAATTGCTGACCCTTCTCCGCACAATAACCCATGATGTGCATCTATGCTCGGGATTAGACATAAGCGTGAGAAGTTCGGGCTTTAGACGAGCAGTAGGCAAAAGGAAAATGAACTGACAAAATTTTGACCAACAATGAATGGAAATTAATCAAAATCTTTATGTGTAGAAAGTCTTATAATTTATCATTTCGCCCGATGAAGCTGCTTCTGCTGCATCGACACTATGCTCTGAACCAGACAAGCACATAGGGGTTTGGGGTCTAGACCATAGATGCACAGTATGGCCAATCTGAGGGGGACCAGCTAGTCTGGTGAAGTCAAAAATTAGGCTTTTTGAACCAAAATGACCTCAAAACTGGTTTAAACGCTGAAATAGCCTTAGAAACTAAGTTTATTACACCATTATGGACAATTTAAAGCCCTTTTGACAGAAATGTTTTAATTTTCATCGATTTTTGGCCATCCAGTTTGCCTCATTTTCCCCACACTATTTTCTATTTTTTCATTCTGAGGTCTAGCTAAACCCCAATCCCCACGTGCATGTCTGGTCTGGAATCCCTTAGAATAGAAAAAATGGGAAATTTAATGGGAAAAATAAGGCAAAATGAAGGAAAACAGTCGATAAAAATGAAAATTTTCTGCCATTAGTGCTTGAAATTTGCTAAAAGCTGTGGATTGACGAAGAACGTATTAACAGTATTTTAGCAATCATATCGCTCTCCTTCAGGTCATTTTGGCTTATGTTTTGGCAAATCAGCATTTCAAAATTGCACTAACGTCGTAAAAGATAGATCAGTAAAAGCAGTTCAAGCTAGAAAAAACGTTCGATTGCTTTTTCTTTACGACTGAATTTGCACCTCAAAGCGTTGAGAATACCATGATAAATGTAAAAAATACGAAATCGGTACAATGAATTTTTCTAATATCGTCGTTAACTATTGCAATTCGTTGCGGCCATAAAAAAGTACTAAAATCGTCAAAAATTTTGTTTCATCGAAGCGACACAATGATCATAAAATGAGAACATTTTTTACATAATAAGGCTAATATAAAGCCGAAAAAAGGCAAACGATCGAAGAATTGTCTGAAATCATTAGCAAAGACGATAAATCCAGATGGGTGAGTGTGGTAACCTTTGTTACTTGATGTACTTCCATAGGCCTGATTTTGAAAATAATTTTTTCAAATTCATTGATCAAAAAATTATTTGTTTTATAATTTTTATTTATTTTCATTTCCACCTAATGCCCATTACCTTTAGCCGACACTTCAGACTGGCAATTCTGTGCACAATATCGTTATTAATTTCTGTAAAATCCATTTGATTTGACACTTTGAAAATTCACAATAACAACACTTATGTATGAATGCTATGATGATCGCCCTTAATTATTCAACATTTTTTTACTTTCATTTCATCACAACTTTTATGAAATTTCGCGAAAATTCGGTGCTTTCAAAATCTGAAAAATTCAGTTGTAAACCTTGAAAATTTATATCATAGGTAGCGCGTTAGCGCGTACCTATAATATACTTGGGTACCCCTTACATATGGGCCCCTCCTGCAGCAATAACGGAACACATCTAAGAGGTGCGGTTTTCTTAAAAAAAAGGTAATAAACAAATTCGCTGCCGGTGTTTTTCCTTACACTTAGTACTCAGTTTGTAATGAGTGTGTAAAGTTTTGGCGTAACGTTATAACATGGACAAACTTTTGACGGATTTTTTAGACAGCGCGTACACAATTCTGGGAAAATGCCTCATACAATTCAATTGCATACAATTGTAGGGAATAAAATCTCCTAAAAACCGATTCTTTGTTTTTTGAATTTGGCATTAGTTCTCGAGGGGGAGTGTGAAGAATGTAAAAATCTGCGTGTTTAAAGACGGATTTTAGTCGCACTTTCGTCTTCTTTATATCTGCCAACAACTCCAGTTATAAGTCTTAAGAAAGTTTTACTGACAGAAATGTACTGCGAGTCAAGAGCTACTTTGTGTTAACCAGCAAACTTTTTTACACTCGATACGGAGTTAGATCCAGGGGTTTAAAGTTTACACTCTGGTGGATAGTGTAATGGACAGTTTTTGTCTAAGATTTCTCCGCCAACTTCTCCAGTTATAAGTCGGAATAAATTGAATAAAATATTAAAATAAAGTGCCTTTTGAGTGCTACACGCTGCAGCAGATTGCTTTAAAAAATCTCAATATTAAGTTACTTATGAAGGTCTAAAGTTCGAAATCAGGGGTGCACCATAGGGCAAAAAAACGTTTTCTTCCCTTTTTTGATTGGTCAATATCTCAAATATTTTGCAAATAGAAGATTTTTATTACACAAACGTACTACAATTTAAACGCTACAAACTGGTTTAAATAGAATTTCTTTTCACTCAATGAATCGTAAGGTTCAGATTATTCAAGTTTACAATGTGGTGGACTAGTGGAAAAATACGTATTTGTCCCTTCTTTTGTTCTCCACTTTCACCGTTTAGAAGTCGGGATAAGTCGAACAGAATAAAAGTGAAGTACTTTTAGCTACTTACGTTATAGCGAATAGCGTTTATTTACATCAAAATTTAGCTTTTTTTGGGAGTTGTAAAGTCAAAAATTGGGGGTGTTAAACGTGCTCTTGTCTTGTTTTTTTCGGCCAGATTCTCCGCTTATGAGCCTTGACATGATCTGAAGTCCAAAAAGTGTGCCAGGAATCAAATGTAATACGCGACTAGGGCGCGTCTATTTACACTCAAGAGTCGTGATGTTTATATCTCTCAATGTCATTGTGAAGACTTATTGTTTTCATAAATATTGATCGTAATATCAGGGTAATATCAGAATTACGAATCCATCTAAAATATTCTTTAACCTCAGTGGTTGTGTAAAGCTTACACTGCAAATTAACTTTAGTTCAAGAGCCTTGCATAAGCTTTTTTAAATGAAAATGTTCTATGTAACGTCAGAATTTCGTATCTGATTGTAAATTTTCTCCACACCCATTAGTTGTGTAAATTTTGCACTACTCATTTATTAATAATCTGTAAAGTTTACACTACAAATTTATTTTATGTCCATAGCGTTGCAAAAGTTAAAATTTTACAAAATGTGTTCCGTACGGTCAGGATTACAAACATGACTGTATGTTTTCTTTACACGCAATAGTTGTGTAAAGTTTACACTGAAAATAATTTTCAATTTTAGAGCATTGCAGAAGCTTAGTCCTTTCATAATGTTCCATGTAACGTCAGGATTACGAATCTGAGTGTAAGTGTTCTTTACACCCAGTAGTTACGCTGAAAACCTTTGATCTGTTTAAATAAAGTAAGCTAGTATTGTTTAAAAATGATTATGCTGATATTCAGAACAACATTATTTTCCGCGTTCTTTGACTGCTGTCATTATTGTGGCATGTTACTGTAAGTGCTTACTGACTGATTTACTCAAAACATGCTAATTAAAAGCAGGGTACTAGCAAGCAAAAATGCTCCGATAGAACAAAAAAGACGAATATACTTGGGATCACGGATGATTAAGTATGTAAAAGGAAGAGATTATGAAAAACTGCTTTACATATGCCAAAAGTCGCAAAAACTGTTAAAAATCAGACTTTCTCCAACCATCGTAGAAAATCGAAGTATATTCTGCGGTTTCTAGAAAATGTAACCTTGTTCAAATAATTTTCAATGCTTCACATAAGGTTGCATAAATATAATCTAAAATGTATAGTTTTTTGTAAATTGCTTGCAAGCTGCAACGCTGATTTGCTTGGTATAGTGATTGATAGAAAACTAAGTGCAATTATATTCAAAGATGTTTTATTTTGTTATTATGAGCATTATATCAAGCAAACCTAGCGTCAATTGATTAGTGCACATAATCGTTGCGGGCATGCAAGCTTACCTACATGTAGTCTGTTTCACGTAAGCCTACGCGCTTCCTACTGCTTTAAACCAACAATTTCTTTTATTGTCATGAATACATCGATGTTTGCTATTTCATTCATTTGGCTTACAAAGTCGCTCTTAATTTACTCTATCTATTTTCCCTTAGCTACTGCATAGCTTACTAAATGACTTTTCAATCGGTTTATTGTTCAATAGTTTATTTCAATCGACAGGCCGCAGAATATACATCGATTTTTTGCGTTGGTTAGAGAGTCTGATTTTTAACAGTTTTTGCAACTTTTGGCATATACATAGGAGCTTTTTCCTATTTCCCTCCTTTCACATCCTTACTCATCCGTAATCCCGAATTCGTCTTTTTTGTTCCATCGGAGCATTTTTCCTTCCTTTTTTATCTTTGCGGCCACTTATTTGAAAGTTAGGAGCTGTCTGTACAACTAATTAGGTGGATCGAAAAGGCGGAACAATCTTCAGTCTCACTCAAGTCATATCAGCTTAAATCTTAATAAGAGCTAGCAAATAATTTTTATAATTTTCTTTATTTCTGAATATGGTAAATGCAACCTAATTCCTCTCTGATGACCTGTCTTTGTATGATTTTTTCTCGTGCTTTCCTGTCTTTTTCTGTCTTTGTTTACTCCTACTTACTTGTTCATTCCCGTTAATTTGGCATATGTACAAATTATTTCGTATTTACTCGACAACGAAATTTTCTTCTTCTTTCTCATCACGTTTCATTTATACTATATACATTTACACATTTCATTTATACTGTTCATTCATCGTGCACTCAAATCGTACACTTTGCAATTGCTCATAACATGCATAATTCTTTATAGGTACGTTTGTGCTACTTTTCGGGTCCTTTTGTCACAGCATATTTCGCTTGGATATACTCTTCTTTTTTCTTTTGTTCGTGTTCTTTTCTTCATTTTATTATTTATTTATTCTTCTCGTTATTTGAATTTCATAGTTTTCCATTCTCGCTTCTACTCTATTGTTTTTCTCCTTCTTTCTTTTCTTATCTTGTCGTATCGTTGACTTCCAATTATACCGTAATCAATCATTTTTTTTAGTAACTATTATACTACTTATTCTCATATCTGATAGGTACGTAAGTAAATCTATGCTGTGCGAAATGGATATGATGCAACGCAAGATATTGCACTTAGGCAACTGATTGATAATAGTCGACAATTTCGCAATAATCCAAACAAAATTTTGGAGTAAAGTATTTGAAAAGGCAATAAATGTTCTATATAAATATTGAATAAATATTTATTATGATTCAATAAATATTTATTGAACAATAAATGCTCAATAAATATTTGTCGATAACATTTTCTTTCCGAATCACCTATCCGGCGAGTTATGTCAAATTCAATATCGGCGCTATCCGAGACCTGGAATGCCGGATAATAAATTTCCGTAGTTAACATTCGAGGAAGAGCCTAATCCGAAACTTCCGAAATTGTTGATTCTTGACCCCACTGAACCCCTTTGCGGGATCTGCGTTGAATCCACGATTCATGTCGACAAAAGGCGCTTTGAAGGATTGACCGATACCCAGTGCCATTGGGCATGCCGTTCCCGAATTGATTATTTGTTGGAAGCGAATCACCTTGTCCAGGCGATGTTTTGCCCATCAATGGGTTGATGGCGCCCTGCAGATTAGACAGCGGGGCACGGTCGGAATTGAAAAATGCCTGCCGATGGACTAGTCTGCTGAGATAAACTAGTTTGTGTACTTCCTTCCGGCTTTTTACTTTGTTGAGTCGGTTGTGGTGACGTTGATGGGCCAGGGCTGCCACCTCTTTAGTCGGATATTTGTTTGGAGCGGCTGTAGAGGGCGACCCTTTCTGCTCTTTGTTCGGCGTTGATTTAATCCTCCTGTTGGGCGGCTCCGGCTGCGCTTTTACACGGCTCGGACTCATCAAAGCGGGGCGCATAATGCGGGATAAACGGGCCCTGTAAAACATTTTGTCGCTGTGAATACAGATCCTTTTCAAGCGAAGTAGAAAAGTATTATCATAAAACAATGTAATTATATACAAGAGCAACAAGCATTACGGATGCAACGCATATAAAATGCGATAATCTTTAAGCCAAATTATTACTTAACTTTATCTAAAATACCACGAATTATACCTACATATGTATGTACATACATACAAGAAATGACTCGTTTTTCCAGTTGTTAGCCACAGGCGCCGAATTCATACCCGAATAAGCAATTTTACTACACGCGTAAAGTCAGATTGCTAATTCTTAATAATTATTTATTAATAGTAAATTATTCATTTTATAAATCTAATCATTAGTGAAGATTATTATCCTTTATTTGAAAAATTACACAACGATGAGAAATAAAATTTTAAAATGTATCCTTAAAATGCATAAAGCATTACGATCTTTGCTATATTATGTCAGTGCGCTGAATGACATTTTTGACATTTTTCTCGAAATTTGTGAGTAAAAAAAGAATTCAAAGCTTAAGTGTATCCATCTAACCGATCGTGCTTCAGTCCATGACATCTACTGAATGAGTTACGAAAGTCGGGACAACGTTAAGGTTAAATATCATCTTAAAAATTACTTTCACAGCTTTATTCGCTTGCTCGAATTATCGTAAAATTTGCAAACAAGAGGTGATAAACGAGTATATGGGGAATAAAACATCAAAATAAATTTCTGTACAGCTCTACGACTGCCGTCATTACAGAGAAAGAGTTTTTAACAAAAATACGATAACTGTAATCGCCTTTAATTTTATATATAACTTGTTGAGCTGCTCGGCGTTTCCCGGGCTGAACTTAGGCCTGATAGCTATTTGGAATTGAGATGTTCCTTGTATTTTTTATTTTCGGGACTTCTGATGTTTTTGGGATATTTCTAAACAATCGTTGGTAAAAACAATATTTGATTTTTTGGATTTTTTTAAAATGTTTTTTTGTCAACCATTTTTTGATCAAATCCATATTTTTGACGTTAAAGAATGATTTTGAAAATTCTTCAGCTAAAATCATATTTTTGATGTTTTGGGCTGCTCTGGAAATTTTTTGATCAAACCCATATTTTTGATGTTTTAAAAATTTTTTGGTTTGTTGTAGCAAAGGATGTCTGTCATATATCACGTGAAATCTTATATCACTCATATGTTATAGCAGAGGGTATCTCCTATCTTCATGTCGCTGCATGTTATGGCACTGACAGGGTATCTTATATCACATCATTGTACTCTTAAAGCATTGCCCAGCTTGTAGCATTATGAAGGCTATGTTACGTCCATCCTATGTTATAATGCACGCAGAGGCAAAAGTACCGTAATCCAAAATTTGTGTAAACTGAATTTATTTCGATTTTCGAAATTTGTGCAAAAATCGGCTCATGTCCTGAAATCGGCCATGCTTAAGCATAGGGACGTTCCCGTTTCACCCAGGTACATTTTTTTGATCAAATCCATATTTTTGACGTTGCAGAATGGTTTTTAAAATTCTTTAGTCAAAATCATATTTTTGATGTTTCAGGATGTTCTGGAAATTTTTTTGGTCAAACTCCATATTTTTGATGTTTTATGATGTTTTGGAAAATTTTTTGGTCAAGCCATATTTTTAGTGTTTAAAAATTTTTAGTTCATTGTAGTCGAAGGATTACATCTATTTATAACATATACGTGTGCTATAAGGTAGGAGACGGTGTAACATGCCCTGTGCTATAAGATAGGGCCCATTTTTAAAAAATCCCGAAAAAACGGCGATCTCCCGAAATCGCCCATACTTATAGCGTGGGGACATAGTCCGCTTTACTACTGTGCAGGGCGAATGACTGTGATTGGTCGATTCTAAATATCGCTGCGGATCCCTCTTCCCAATAGGTCGACCTCGGGCCAAAACGTCAGCCCACCAACTATTATGGAGCCGGAGCCAACCCCGAACAAACATACAGACAAACAAACTTTCACAATAGTAGATTATCGTAATCCGTCGGCTCACTTCCGAAAAAATTCTTAAAATTTATGCCCAAACTAATGTGATACAGACTATAGGTATGTATGGCATACAAGTAGAAGTACTACTTGAAGATATGGCAATAATATTAAAGTTTTCCAGCCTTTTATGATTAATAAGAATTTTTATTTTTTTGCAGAGTGGCAGGAGTTTGTTTAAGTCATTATTATAAGATAAGCATGCAGTTTTAGCACACAGCCTAATGACGGGGGAGGGAGACTTTTCCAAAAAAATTTGTGCGCGTTACAATAATGCCAAATTGGACTCGATAGGCAGTTTCCAGGCGATTTCGAGCAATTTCGCAAAAATTATGCTTGTCGTTTTTAGCTTAGATTGCACCATATTCCTCAGAAAATTTTTCGTTTAAATATTTTTCATTTAAAGCTCGATGGCACACTTTCCACAATGAAAGAAGGTCTTGACTTTCCCTACCAAATGGAAATTTCAAAATAACATTCCTTCGGTTCTTAATCGTTTTAATGTCTATAGATTTTAAATTGCATTTTTAGCTTTAGCACCAAATGCTCTGCAAAAATTACCACACTTAACAATTGTGCGAAATTGTCTTATGATTGAAATTTGTTGAAAGTTTTATTTTTATATCTAAATGCCAATGTTAAGAATATAACTAAAAACTGTTATTTTGAACATGAAATCCATTGGGTTACAACTTTTTAGTATTTTACAATTTGTTTAAAAAATGTTCTTTCTATTATACCCGGTCATTTGTCGCTAAATCATATGAAAGACTTTCTAATTCAACGATCTCAATCCCTAATATATTATACAATTTGAGATAGCAAATTCTGATCAACAGGATTCTAAGTTGAAGTTTTTTTCATACTTTAATCATGCTTAACAAAGAAAACTAGAATTAGACTGTTTCGGTTTAGAAAGTGACCAACTTATCATTATTTATTAAGTATAGATTTTTATTTATTTATTAAATCATTGCATCGTCAGATGATTATATGTATCAAGTATGACACAAAAACTTTTACTCATTTTATAAATATGGATTGACGTAAATCTACCTTCTACCTAAAAAGTAGAGCTCTACCGAGGCCTGGCACCAGCACTGGGGCCTGAAAATTTTGATATTGTTGTTAGACGTAAACTGTTGCATTGATTGAGTGTGAAAATGATTGAAACTGATTCAGTTCTATCAGTCGCATTTTTATTTCTGTATAGATGTCAATCAACTATGGCATTTTATTCTTTTGAGGCAGTAAAACTGATGGAATTGATACCTAGTTCAGTCAATGAAACTAACAAGTTTGCACCTATGTTATACAACAATCTGTTGAATGGTGCCGGGTTATAACTTTCAGTCATAGTTGCATTTGCTTATCATTTACGGTCTGAGGTCAGACTGATCTGGAATTCATCGAGTCTTTTCTTGCTTAAATGATATTAGAAATGACTAGAAAGGTTTATGAAAAGCAACAACTACATTTATTCTTAGATGCTAGTGGATTTCAATCATTTACAGGAAAAAACCTCAAGTCTTGTCCGTTTCTGACTTTAATATTACCATATTTACCCCGGAAAATTATACCTTTCCTCCGCACACCTGAGCGTGGGATGAGGTTTGGAGTTATGCACCCCGCGAGGAACCAAAATATCCCGCTCAGAAACCAAAATACCCTCCCAGAATTTGATTTTTGATTTATTTTGCTTTTTTTCGCAATTTTTTGATGCCCATGGATAGTGCTCGATAAGGAACGTAGAATAATGGTGTTTTTTTCGCCATACCACCATTTTTAATGCAATTTTTTGATCTTTGAAAAATCTTGCAGCCCTAGAATTTAGTAGCCGCCCACCTATGTTTTCCCAGCTCCTAAGCGTGCGTCTGCTCGCTGATGCTCTTTTTATTTCCTTTTAAAATGCAAAAAACCCAGTGAAGAAAGTTAAAATGAAATCATAAACAACTTACAAGTATTCACCAAGAGAACAGATACAATTATCCAACTGAATCATGATCTCAATTTGAGTAAAGGTGATATTCGTAATCATAATTATTTTTATTTATTTAATAATATGTCATTATTATTATTATTATTATTATTATTATTATTATTATTATTATTATTATTAATATATATATTATTATTATTATTATTATTATTACTATTATTATTATTAATTTATTATTTTAATAATATTTTTCATCACTAATATTACGATATACATGTCACGAATAAGAGCTGGGCATGTATATTACATAGAAAATGCCAACATTGCACATCCTATGACCACATTATATGGTATGTTTATAGGCCCCGGCCCCGGTAAAAAAACGCGCCCCGGTACATCTCTACTAAAAAGTACTAAATTTTGAAAGTTGAAAATGAACAAAAAATTATATGACAGTGCGGGCGAACTATGCAATCTGCGTACCTGACCTCGATTCTATCCTCGATAGCCATGGTAAAATTAACAAAATAGAAATAAACGACTTTAAAATCATTTCGTAATAAACAGCTCTGTCACTTCGTTCGTATTTTGTTAAGAAAAATGCTTAAAACTAAATTATCTATCATTATACGAACTAATTAGGCCGAACAAGTTCACACTTAAAAAGGTAATAGATTACTATGAACGGAAGCAGCTGTCATTATTGAAAATATTATACATATTGTATCTTTAGTACACGCCTCGAGAAGATCCATACATGAAAGACCGCATAGCTTTTTTGTCCGAATCAGCATATGACTGATATGAAATCCGCTTTGCGCGAGATAGACACTCATTCATAATAACTAGTGTTTTTTGGAGTTAATCCAGCAACTGGAAGCATAAAAAGTCTAACATCATGTAAATGAATGTGGTCCGTCCGTTCATATGAAACAAATGTTCGAATCGTGGTGTGAGCAAGCGGTCAATTTGAAATCGTGAAACGTTGACCTAAATTTCATATAAAAGCACAGTTTTCGTAAATTCACTAGAATAAAAGACGATTGAAGGTCCTATGCCTTACTTATAAGTTTTAAACATTTTGTATAAGTAAAACAGCTGTCGTATGTATGAAATAAATTAAGGAACTAATTAGGCGTCAAAAGGGTTCTACACATGGGCGGGACATAGAACAGGCATGCACGTGGAGGGCTCATATTTGAGCCCCAGACTGGCTTATCCCCAGACCCGCCATGCTGCGAAACTGATGGTCTAGATCCGCCAGAATCTATAAGGCCCAAACCAAAATTCGAAAGACTCCAAAATTTGATTTCTAGAAACTTTCCATTTTTTTCGCAATTTTTGAAACTAGTGTGTACAGCTTGATGAGTAACGTAGTATTATTGTGTTTCTTCGCCCTACTACACCACCATTCCTATAATCCTTTTTGACATTTGAAAGTTTTCGATCCAATTCAAAACCCAAAATTTAGGTCTTGTATAAGTATACTTTTGCACCCGCATAGAATCAAAAAGAGCCCCTATAATCCAGATGACCCCGAGAAATTCTTAAACATTGTTTTAGTTTTTTAGGATGATTTTTTGATGCTAATAGTGATTAGAAACGTCAAAAACACTGTTTTGGTCCTTAACACAAATTTTTCGGTATTTTCAGGATCATAAAATGTTTTGATCCTCCCAGCTGGTCATGTGTGTATGCCGGCCACTATGTTAATAAGCTTCGCATCGTTTAAAAGGCGTATCGGGCGGGCTTGAAGGTAGCGTCGTTAACGTTAGTAAGGAATGATATTGTTTTCGTTTTCGTTAGCGATATTTTTCCAGAAAAAATAACGTTTAGTTAATGAATACGACGACCCCAAAAAATATCGTTAATGATATTAATATCGTTTTTTACGATAATATTCAGCATTTTTCCTATTTTCGTATTTTTTATCATTATGCTCACGGTCTGTTTCAAATTCTTGAGACTTTTTACAATAAGGTGATTCTAAAGCATTAAAGACTCAACCAATAAGCGTAAAGCGAAAGAAGCGACAGATTCCTTACCCACCCGCCAGGGGCGGATTTAGGGAAGCGGGGGAGGGGGCGGCCGCCCCCCCATTGGCCCAAAATGGTGTGCAAAATGAAGGATTTTTGAGCGATTTTTAGCGATTTTCGGCTTAAAACGGCTAATTTTTCCGCCCAAGTCAGGGTTCCGCCCCTCTTAGGGGTACTGCCCCCCTTAGGAAAATCCTGGATCCGCCACTGCCACCCGTCATGTTTGGACAATTGACAAATATTTAGAACAACGCGGCCATTTCCCGCTGGTGGCCTAGGTGCTAAGGCCATAAATGGGCAGCAGTCAAATTTTTGGAAGTCAAAACTGGCAAAAATCTTTAAGAATACTATAAATTTAATCCTGGAGTTATCGATTTAAGCAGGGGGTTTTCAGATTCTGATGGTGTAAACACTCCTTTGAACCCTACCCTCACTTCTATATGTGGCTGGACCGCCTGCCTTCGATTAGAAAGGTATCCGATCCGATCCCAATCGCACGCGCGACTATTTTCATGCACTAATGCGATACATGGTCACTTAAAACCGAAATTTTAATAGCAATAATGCCAAGCAAAGCTGTAGGAGCAGAATACTGCAGGAGATGACAGGCAAACCATGTACGTAGCTCGAGACAAGAGGCGGATATTAAAAAAGCCACATGCCGATTGGCTGAATTGTTTACACTTCGAATCAACTTACTGTAAAAGAAGTCTCAAGAATTTTGAAACAGATTACAGAAATTGTATATACATACTTCTAAATTTTTATCTATCTGTTCATTTACTGAGTGATGTTACTCTCATTTGTTGATCTATAGTCTGTTTCACATAACTTCGTGCGTAAATTTTGTGAATTTTCATCGACAAAGCCGAGGGTTACGATAATTATAAATCAGATTAATCGCAATCTGTCAACTTATTGTCGGGATTACTTCTAAAATTTATGACCGAACTTATACGCTGTGGCATGTTGCCATAAACAGCAATTTTCTTGAAATTTTCGTCTGAAAACATGTAGTCTTTTACGCGTAAGCTTGAATTCAATCCGATATAAATTAGATTAAAAGTGGCTTATAAGCTCCCTGAATACGAATTAACAGACCATCTAAATGACTTATCATACACTGACCATAATCTACGTGTGAGCACTGTTAGTATATAAAACTTTGGAATTTTTTTGGTCACTAAAAATTTGTCCAAAAACCGGAATTAAATGCATGGACGGATTTAAGGGGAAAGGCGGGAGTAGAGTGGCAAGAAAACGAAAAAGTGATTTGTGTAATTTGCAATGATTTTTGGCCGTCAGTGATCATAATTTCTAAATTTTTTTCCGGCACACCGTGCCTAATAATACATATGCATTAATAAATATTATTAATAAAACCCTATACAAAATTCAGAATGTTTGGCTAGTTTTTTCAATTCAGAAGAATTCTAGGATTCTTAGCATTTAGAACTTACTTCATGTTTTCCTTCATAATTCTTGAAATTCTTACAGGGAACTGAGAAGTCAGGTTTTTTGATCCGACTGACTTTAGTGGCATTACGCTCAGGATCAGACATGCATATGAGGAGAAATTTGGGGCTTTTCTCCCAAAATAAAAAATGGGAATTTTTCTGGATAAATAAGACGCAAAAGATTAAAAATGGATGAAATTGGAAAATGTTGTGCAAAACTGATTGATATTAATCAATAACTGTAGATTAACATAATTTTTATGCTTTTTGAGCCTCTCTGACGATTTTGATGCCATTTTCGCTCAAAAAAGCTCTATGGCTTCCACGTTTGTTTCGTTGAAACGTTTTTCTTTGCTAGTACCCTACTTTTAATAAGAATGATTTAGGTGAATCGATTAGTAAACCCATAGAAAACTTGCCAAATGAAATATAACACTTCAACCACACAGAAAACAAGATTAATCATTCACACCAGCATCTTCATTGCAAGCAAGGCTTTTTTCCTAATTTGTAATCATTTTGTTATTCATAAAAGTTTTTTAAAAAAGTTACCTTCTACAATTTAAAAAATCAAAATTAATTTTCAACTTTACGCAGTCGTTGAGTCACAAAATAACAACGTTAGATTCGTAATACTGATTTTACGAATAAAACTTTGTAAAAAATATAGCTTGTAGAGCCTACAAACCTGAAGTTAACCTGAAGCTTAGAGTTTACACAACTACAGTCTGTTTCATTTATCCGAGAGCTTTTTTAAGTAAATATTTTCCGAGGCTACAGTAACTATCTTTCATACTTACTATAGGTCATTTAGAAATCACTGTAGCTACGTAGCTACATAGGAAGGAAGGGTTTCTCAATGAAATTTCTTACGGCATAATTTTTTCTCGTATTCCAGCCGATCATGAAAAATACGGATGAAATTCACGCATTTATAGTCTGTTCCACATAACTTCGTGCGTATATTCTAAGAATTTCCATGGACAGTAGGCCGAGGGTTACGATAATTATATATGTCAGATCAATGCTATAGTCGCAATCTGTCAGCTTATTGTTAGAGATAGTTTAAAAATGTATGACCGAAGTTGTGTGAAACAGACTACAGCTTGTCCAAAATCGACCGTTAAACACAACAGACTAGTATTTTAAACATCGCCAAAAACTTCCGCTTAGCATAGTGGTTGAACGTATGATTGTCGTTGAAGCAACACGGATTCGATTCCTGCTGCAAGATTTTTATTTAGCACACTTACTGTAGTATGTCACAGCACTGTTTAGATGCTTGAATTGAGTCTATGTGGACGGTTTAGTGCATTAAAAATTAAAGAATGGCGGCCGCTTGCTCCTACTTAACTTTTCTGTCGAGTTACAATAAATCACCTAGTTAGGCATACTGTAGCCTTCAACAAAATTCACGGAAAAAGCTCACGAATAAATGAAACAGACTACAGATAGTGAAAGCGAATTCCGGCAAGTTCGTAACCATGATGATAAGGAGAACTCTTTATGCTTTAAAGGAACTCGACCTACGACAACGCTCTACAGCTAAACTGAATCCTCAACGTAGACTTTAAACGACAGCCGAGTGTAAAAAATTGTCTAAAGTCTGATTCGTAATCCTGATGTTCTGAATAACATATTTACGAAAAAATTGGCCGCCCACAACACTCTGGGAGCAAAATAAACTTTTAGTGTAAACTACTCTACACCGCCATTAAGGAAGCCGATCCATCAAGTAGAAAGTGTGACCCTTGAGCATAAAGCATTCATAGAGTTGAGATCTTACCCCTACTCATATGGAAGAAAATCATGGACAAAATAGGCGCAAGAACGTATTACTCGACCCATACCTATAACTTTATTCCTCCGAGACTTAATCAATATTAAGTCTAAAGAAATGCATCTTACTGTAATGTGTAACCCTAAAGACGTTCTTAATTTTTTACATTAGTTCGAACATACCAATTTATAGTCATAGAACTTAGCAGACAGAATAATGGCAACACCCAACACCGTTGTTTCACCCAGAACTATTACTTTTTATCTCCACATACTTCTTTTTAGAATAGTCTGCACAACCCGATTCATAACCGGAGAAGTTGACTAAAAAAATCGGCGAAAACCGTGTTTTTTTACAAGTGTTTTAACTTTACACCTTCAACATCTAACTCCGTATTGAGTTTGAATAAGCGTGTCCAAATGCGATGAAGGCGTACTTTATTATCCTATACTTTGCGTGTTTAGGTTTATAATCGGCGAAGTTGGCAAACAACAAAAAGGTAAAAAACATTTTTTTCGTGCTTCAGCAAGATGCAAACCGAGTGTAAAGAAATTTGGCTCAAGCCAGTTTGTAGCCTTTAAGATGTAGTACGTTTGCAAGGGAAAATGTTTAGTTACACATCCTATTTGAGACATTGACGAATCAAAAAAGTGAAGAAAAAGTTTTCTTTCACCCTGTATTACATACCTAATTTCTAACTGTACACCTCCAGAAGTAATTCAATATTGAGTTTTTTCAAACCCAATCAGTTGCAACGTGTAGCTCCTAAGAAGTAATTTATTTTTATTCTATTCAACTTGTCCTTGTCCGCTACATTGTAAACTTTAGACCCCTAAATCTAACTCCGCATTGAGTGTAAAATAATATGCAGATAAACAGAAACTTAATCCCTGATTGAGTGCATTTCTATCGAAAAAAGTTTTTGAAACTCATTACCGTAGTCGTTGGCAGACATAAAGAAGACAAAAACGCGATCGAAAGCTGTCTTTACACCCGCAAATCGTTACACGCTTTACACCCCTTCTTGAAAACTAATGCCTAATTCAAAAAACAAAAAATTTGTCACCTAGAGAATTTTATCCTCAACAATTCTGTATGATTAAATTGCATGAGACATTTATGTTGAGTTGTGTGCAAGCTTACCGGTAAAACCGTTACAGGTTTGTATAAATTATAACGTTACGCCAAAACTTCACACGCTCATTACAGACTCGGTATTGAGTGTATCTTTTAAAAAAAACCGCGCCTCCTAGAAAGGCCTAATGTAGGGCTTATGTCTTCAGGGGCTTGCCAGAGTATGCACTACGACGGAATTCAGTCGATGTAAGGTACGATTATTATTATTTAAAATTATACACATGCACTGACCATTACCACAAAAAATTAAAAGTGTTTGGTTTACACTGTTTAATGCCATTGTTACAATGTTGATTATGGCAACGTGTGGAAGCCCTCAGCACAGAACATTAGTAGAACAGTTGAAGATTACAGCAAGATTAAATACAAAGATTTGTGCCTATGGGTAGGCAAGTTTGACATATTTTTGCTTCACTAGAAAGTTCTTAATGTCAGTAATGTTGTCTGTGGGTGATGCAAACTAACTGGAAATATCGAGATGCAGACTTTGTAACAGTGTCATAAAATGCTTAACTGATTGTGTTTGTAATATATTGATCATATCCAAATATGCATCAACAGAATAATGGAAATTGAAAGAAGAATGGAATCTTTGTGTTGTTTGTTAGTATGTGAAGTTGAATGAATATCTCATTGAAATGGAATGGGATGAATCATACAAAAGACAGAAAACATACAAATGGAAATCTGAGACTTTCTGTCTTTGCAAGAGATGTGAAATGTATATTCATTCACATGATAAAAGAAAGACTGAAAGATAGTTATATCCATGTGAATATGAAAAATATTTGATAGACATTCTGTGAGATTCAGAGAAAGATTTGAGCAGCAGAAGAGTTAAAAGAAATGAATGAACAAGTTTGAAATATGCTCAGCAAAAGGCAGGGGATATGCGCACGGACCATGCCAGAAAGGAAGCGGGAGGAATTGGATGGAAAATGAATATAGTGAATGAGAGGGAAGATTTAATAAAGATGAGACATGAATGAATGTAAACTATATGACATTTGTTTTGTGATATTCATTCAGAGTTAAGAAATGATTGCCCATGCCAAGCATACTCTTTTTTTTTTTTTTTTTTTTTTTTTTTTGAACTACCCAGCAACACTCGCACTGCCTAGCATAACGTAACACAAGCAAGTGGAGTGTTCACAACACACACGCACAACGCCACAGATGCACATGTAGAATTCTAGAATATATAGTAATACGAGAATGAAGTGATATATGTTTTCGCGTCCCGGGAAAAAAAAAAAAAAAAAAAAAAAAAAAAAAAAAAAAAAAAAAAAAAAAAAAAAAAAAAAAAAAAAAAAAGTGTGTTTCTGTGCATAGGTTGGCACCAGGATGGCATCGCTGCTGGTACGGTGCTGGAAACGATGGCCCTCGGATCGGACCCTGATATTGCCTAGGCGGGCGCTGCAACGGTGCCTGAAGTGCCATACACTGCGACGATGTCCCAATGATCTGTTCCACAGCAGTTGCTTGTGAAGAAGCGCATGAAGCTAGAAGTGGAGTGACAGATGAATTACTCAACTCAGAGGTTGTATTTGTGCCTACATCTCTAAATTTCTTTTCGGCCCAAGTTAAATGCAATTCCCAAGTAAAACGGTTTAATGCCTTCGCTGTTCCGATATTCTTTGACAAACGAAACTATTTCAGAGTCGTACTTAGCAAGAAGTGCATATGCATCAAAAATAATGGCTGCTCTGAACCGCAGTTCCCCATGATCCTGGTTCCACCATGTCCTCAGCAACTCTCCCTTCAACTTAAAAATTTCCGTCGCTAATGAAATTAGGTCGATATCGATGTTGCCAAAAATATGTGATAAGACACCAAAATTTTGGATTGCTGTTAAAATGTCATAAAGATCCAAGTTAACTGTTTTACCACAGAAATCCGCGTCCACATTTTCTAGAGCTTTTGTAAACTGAAATCCAACAAAATACATATCCGATTCAATCAACAAAGCGCGCAATTCTCTAGGAACACCTCCATCTCCCGTATGTTAAATGCAAAAGTCATACCGTCAGGTCGGAAAAATGTTATAATGTCACAAAAAGGACCTTTCCTCTCTTTTGGCTTATTGTCTGTTATAGCTGCGACGGCCTCAGCATCTTCGCTTTCCTCTTTCGCCTTTTCAGCAAAAGCAATGCCAGGAGTCTCGAAAAAATATTCGGAGCAGCACACTGACAGTATCCCAGGTCCCCTAGCGTCGTTTTTCAGGGAGGCGCACGCGTTTTCGACTGAAGAATCGCCCGGAACAAGGTAAATTCGTGGGTCGACTAGCCCACGATCGAATTTCGACCACCACTGTTCGATTAATGCGGTTGGCGAGAATTTTCGTTTCGGTTCGCAGCTTTTGTTATGGTCAATCGGTTCACTGAGCATTGAAGCTGATTTCGGCGATTCAGCCATACTATAGTGAAAAGTAGCACGTTTAATGATAGAAAATAAAATTTTTATACAAAAAGAAGAAAAATAATAATAACTGCATAAATTTAAGTTAAATGAAGTTTAATTTTTTTTTTGATTACGGTCTTGGTCTAAGGTTATAAGGATGATTAGATGATTTTGTCCCTAATTTCGGCACAACCTCCTTAGTTATGACATATTTCTCGGAATTTTCAATTTCATCCTCAGAAACATATTGGCGAGATGTTAATTTAGTTTTCTTGATCCGATTCACATGTATAAGTTCCATTTTTGAATCAGCTCCCTTTATCAAAATGACAGGATAGCGTTTGATGTCCACAACTGTAAAAAGGTCCATTCCATAAGTGAGCAAATTTAGATGTTTGTCCAGGTCTAATGACTGGGTTATATTTATAAACTATATCACCTAATTTCAGTTCTAAATCTTTTGATTTTTTATCATACTGAATTTTCTGAGATATTTGTGCATTTTCAATATTTTTAATCGCAATAGTCCAAGAGTCAACTAGAAACTGTTTAAAGTGATAAAAATAGTCATCCACATCAACAGTGTACTTACTTATACGTAAATTAAGTATAGTGTCAATAAGAAGAATTAGGTCGCCTTCCATAGACTAAAGTAAAAGGACAGAGATATTTGTGCATTTTCAATATTTTAATCATATGACAGTCTAAATTCAACTAAAGAACTGTTTAGAAGTGATAAAAATGATCCATCACATCAACAGTGCTTTTCTTTTATAGCAAATTAAAATGTATAGTATCAATGGGAAAAGTCGGGTCACCTTCCACTGAACTAAAGTAAAAGGGACTATATCCAGTGATTACATTTGGAAGCTGTATTATAAACAGTGGAAGCATACGGTAATTCAAATCAATCATTGTGCTGATTGAAACATACATTGAAATCGTAGTAATTGGCGTGCGTTCTGCAATCCGATTCTAGGTCCATCTTTACGGGGTGATGGGGTCATTACGTGTTCAACTTTGGTGTCTGCAAGAATTTACAAATTTCGATCACAAGTGCGGACGGCAAAAAATTGTTTCTAATTAAAGAAGAAGCGTTTTCGGGGCTCCACGCCTCAGAATCCTCTTAATGATGCATGACGCGGTTTCTTTTGATGTTATTTTTGATACACCTACTTCTGCTGCTAGTGCGACTCTGAAGTAGTTTCGGTTGTCAAAGAATATCGGAACAACCCAACAAAGGCAACGAGGTTTTTAGCAGAAGGTTTTTAGCAGATTATAAAGCTAACTTTGGTCAGATTTATATTTAGTTAGGCAAAATCGTTTTCGTTAAAGGAGCGAACAAAAGTATTCAAACAAAAAGTCGATGACATGATCAAAAATGAAATGTCAAGTTTTACCAAGCCAATAGCTGATCCAACAGCACGTTCAACCCCGTCAACTGGCTTGGCCGGTTTCTGGGCTAATGTAATAATCAGCCGTTTTGGGATGCGTTGCAATTAAAACAAGTTGCCAAGCAGAAACAGCTGTCTTTGTGCTGATTTTATGAGCTGATGTTGAAAACGATAATGTATTTATGACCTTATCAGTTAATGACATTGGTCTAAACATCGATTGCCACTATCAAAAGTGCTACTAGGTATATTTAACTGGTATGATTTACTAACGTACCGGAAGCGCTTTTTAGATGACATTTGTTGGTAATACAATGGACACGCTGACATCGTTTATAAGTTCCGGCCAGTAAAAGCGATCTTTTATTCGATTATATGTACGTTTTAAATACGGAATATCCTGCAAAACGTCAATAAATGGCGGCAAGTATCTCTTGTCTTATTTGAATATTTTGATGATAAGTTCGGTACACTTTTGCTCTAAGTCCTAATGGTAAATGAAATGCCATTATAATATGATGGTCATGCATACTTAGTTTACACGAGCTAACAAATTATCGTGCGACAATTCTTGTTTAGCAGCAAAAGAATTAATTAGTTTAGAACGGATCCTCAATTTGCTTTTCAATTATTATGCTAGATGAAACGACTAGGTAAGTCAAAACGTTGAACAAAGGGTACGAAGGTATAAGCATTAGAAGCGTGGCGTTTTATTACCAAGGGTCTGTGAATAATTTCAGGATCATATTCTTGAAGTGAAAGTCCCCATCATGAAAATACGACAATTGAAGAGGATTGAAGCTACTTTGTACAAACTGCAAAGCCCCTGCCGTGAATCGATTCAATGATAACTGTGATCGAAGATTGATCGAAAGTGTTTGAACCGACCACACACCGAGGCTAATGCACTCACCTTAAAAACACGGATAATTCTTTTCTGCTGGTT